>CM056208.1:783059-1045588 GCA_029692085.1 Gymnothorax javanicus | reverse complement strand
TTACTCATCACAGGGGGAGCACATGGAGGGGAGTAGGAGTCTGAGTCTGAGAAGGTTACTCATCACATGTAGAGCACGTGGAGGTGGAGTAGTGAGAGTCTGAAAGGTTACTCAATACATGGAGAGCACATGGAGGTGAGTAGTGAGTCTGAGAAGGTTACTCATCACATGTGGAGCACATGGGAGGTGGAGTAGTGAGTCTGAGAAGGTTACTTATCACATGTAGAGCATGGAGGTGGAGTGAGTGAGTCTGAAAAGGTTACTCATCACATGTGAGCACATGGAGGTGGAGGAGGTGCAGTAGTGAGCACATGGAGGTGGAGTAGTGAGTCTGAGAAGGTTACTCATCACATGTAGAGCACATATGGAGGTGGGAGAAGTGAGTCTGAGAAGGTTACTCATCACATGTAGAGCACATGGAGGTGGAGTAGTGAGTCTGAGAAGGTTACTCATCACATGTGGAGCACATGGAGGTGGGATGGAGTGAGTCTGAGAAGGTTACTCGTACATGTGGAGCACATGGAGGTGGGAGTAGTGAGTCTGGAGAAGGTTAATCATCACATGTAGAGCACATGGAGGTGGAGTAGTGAGTCTGGAGAAGGTTACTCATCACATGTAGAGCACATGGAGGTGGAGTGGTGAGTCTGAGAAGGTTACTCATCGTAGTGAGTCTGAGAAGGTTACTCATCACATGAAGAGCACATGGAGGTGGAAGTTACTCATCACATGAGTCTGAGAAGGTTAGTCATCACATGTAGAGCACATGGAGGTGGAGTAAGTGAGTCTGAGAAGGTTACTCATCACATGTGGAGCACATGGAGGTGGAGTAGTGAGTCTGAGAAGGTTACTCATCACATGTGGAGCACATGGAGGTGGAGAGGAGTCTGAAGAAGGTTACTCATACATGTAGAGCACATGGAGGTGGAGTAGTGAGTCTGACATGTTAGCATCATGGAGGAGCACATGGAGGTGGAGTAGTGAGTCTGAGAAGGTTACTCATCACATGTGGAGCACATGGAGGGGAGTAGTGAGTCTGAGAGAAGTTACTCATCACATGTAGAGCACATGGAGGTGGAGTAGTGAGTCTGAGAAGGTTACTCAGCACATGGAGGTGGGAGTAGTGAGTCTGAGAGCACATGGAGGTGGGGAGTGAGGAGGTGGAGAAGGTTTACTCATCACATGTGGAGCACATGGAGGTGGAGTAGTGAGTCTGAGAAGGTTACTCATCACATGTAGAGCACATGGAGGTGGAGTAGTGAGTCTGAAAAAGGTTACTCATCACATGTGGAGCACATGGAGGTGGAGTAGTGAGTCTCAAAAAGGTTACTCATCACATGTGGAGCACATGGAGGTGGAGTAGTGAGTCTGAGAAGGTTACTCATCACATGTAGAGCACATGGAGGTGGAGTAGTGAGTCTGAGAAGGTTACTCATCACATGTAGAGCACATGGAGGTGGAGTAGTGAGTCTCACATGAGAAGGTTACTCATGAGTCTGTGAAGCATCATGGAGGTGGAGTAGTGAGTCTGAGAAGGTTACTCATCACATGTGGAGCACATGGAGGTGGAGTAGTGAGTCTGAGAAGGTTACTCATCACATGTGGAGCACATGGAGGTGCAGGAATGAGTCTGAGAAGATTACTCATCACATGTGGACAGCACATGGAGGTGGAGTAGTGAGTCATCATCACATGTAGAGCACATGGAGGTGGAGTGAGTGAGTGAGTCTGAGAAGGTTACTCATCACATGTGGAGCACATGGAGGTGGAGTAGTGAGTCTGAGAAGGTTACTCATCACATGTGGAGCACATGGAGGTGGAGTAGTGAGTCTGAGAAGGTTACTCATCACATGTGGAGCACATGGAGGTGGAGTAGTGAGTCTGAGAAGGTTACTCATCACATGTAGAGCACATGGAGGTGGAGTAGTGAGTCTGAGAAGGTTACTCATCACATGTGGAGCACATGGAGGTGGAGCAGTGAGTCTGAGAAGGTTACTCATCACATGTGGAGCACATGGAGGTGGAGTAGTGAGTCTGAGAAGGTTACTCATCACATGTAAGAGCACATGGAGGTGGAGTAGTGAGTCTGAGAAGGTTACTCATCACATGTGGAGCACATGGAGGTGGAGTAGTGAGTCTGAGAAGGTTACTCATCACATGTGGAGCACATGGAGGTGGAGTAGTGAGTCTGAGAAGGTTACTCATCACATGTGGAGCACATGGAGGTGGAGTAGTGAGTCTGAGAAGGTTACTCATCACATGTAGAGCACATGGAGGTGGAGTAGTGAGTCTGAGAAGGTTACTCATCACATGTAAGAGCACATGGAGGTGGAGAGGAGGTGGAGTAGTGAGTCTGAGAAGGTTACTCATCACATGTGGAGCACATGGAGGTGGAGTAGTCTGAGAAGGTTAGTCACATGAGAAGGTTCTGAGAAGGTTACTCATCACATGTAGAGCACATGGAGGTGGAGGTGGAGAAGGTTACTGAGTCTGAGAAGGTTACTCATCACATGTGTAGAGCACATGGAGGTGGAGTAGTGAGTCTGAGAAGGTTACTCATCACATGTGGAGCACATCACATGAAGGTTACTCATCACATGTGGAGCACATGGAGGTGGAGTAGTGAGTCTGAGAGAAGGTTACTCATCACATGTGGAGCACATGGAGGTGGAGTAGTGAGTCTGAGAAGGTTACTCATCACATGTAGAGCACATGGAGGTGGAGTAGTGAGTCTGAGAAGGTTACTCATCACATGTGGAGCACATGGAGGTGGAGTAGTGAGTCTGAGAAGGTTACTCATCACATGTGGAGCACATGGAGGTGGAGTAGTGAGTCTGAGAAGTTACTCATCACATGTAGAGCACATGGAGGTGGAGTAGTGAGTCTGAGAAGGTTACTCATCACATGTAGAGCACATGGAGGTGGAGTAGTGAGTCTGAGAAGGTTACTCATCACATGGAGAGCACATGGAGGTGGAGTAGTGAGTCTGAGAAGGTTACTCATCATGTGGAGCATGGAGGTGGAGTAGTGAGTCTGAGAAGGTTACTCATCACATGTGGAGCACATGAGGTGGAGTAGTGAGTCTGAGAAGGTTACTCATCACATGAGAGCACATGGAGGTGGAGTAGTGAGTCTGAGAAGGTTACTCATCACATGGAGAGCACATGGAGGTGGAGTAGTGAGTTTGAGAAGGTTACTCATTACATGAAGAGCACATGGAGGTGGAGTAGTGAGTCTGAGAAGGTTATTACATGTATCACATGGAGGTGGGGAGTAGTGAGTCTGAGATGGAGGTGGAGCACAGTGAGTCTGAGTCTGAGAAGGTTACTCATCACATGTGGAGCACATGGAGGTGGAGTAGTGAGTCTGAGAAGGTTACTCATCACATGTGGAGCACATGGAGGTGGAGTAGTGAGTCTGAGAAGGTTACTCATCACATGTAGAGCACATGGAGGTGGAGTAGTGAGTCTGAGAAGGTTACTCACATGGGAGCACATGGAGGTGGAGTAGTGAGTCTGAGTAGTCACATGGAGTGGTTAGTGATCTGAGAAGGTTACTCATCACATGGATGGAGGTGGAGTAGTGAGTCTGAGAAGGTTACTCATCATGTGGAGCACATGGAGGTGGAGTAGTGTGAGTCTGAGAAGGTTACTCATCATGTGAGCACATGGAGGTGGAGCAGTGAGTCTGGAAGGTTACTCATGAGCACTGGAGGTGGAGTTAGTCTGAGAAGGTTACTCATCACATGTAGAGCACATGGAGGTGGAGTAGTGAGTCTGAGAAGGTTACTCATCACATGTAGAGCACATGGAGGTGGAGTAGTGAGTCTGAGAAGGTTACTCATCACATGTGAGCACATGGAGGTGGAGTAGTGAGTCTGAGAAGGTTACTCATCACATGTGGAGCACATGGAGGTGGAGAAGTGAGTCTGAGAAGGTTACTCATCACATGTGGAGCACATGGAGGTGGAGTAGTGAGTCTGAGAAGGTTACTCATCACATGTGGAGCACATGGAGGTGGAGTAGTGAGTCTGAGAAGGTTACTCATCACATGTAGAGCACATGGAGGTGGAGTAGTGAGTCTGAGAAGGTTACTCATCACATGAGAGCACATGGAGGTGGAGTAGTGAGTCTGAGAAGGTTACTCATCACATGTAGAGCACATGGAGGTGGAGTAGTGAGTCTGAGAAGGTTACTCATCACATGTGGAGCACATGGAGGTGGAGAGTAGTGAGTCTGAGAAGGTTACTCATGGACATGGAGAAAGGTTACTCATCACATGTAAGAGCACATGGAGGTGGAGTAGTGAGTCTGAGAAGGTTACTCATCACATGTAGAGCACATGGAGGTGGAGAGTGAGTCTGAGTCTGAGAAGGTTACTCATCACATGTGGAGCACACATGGAGGTGGAGAGTGAGTGTCTGAGAAGGTTACTCATCACATGTAGAGCACATGGAGGTGGAGTAGTGAGTCTGAGAAGGTTACTCATGTACACATGGAGGTGGACAGTGAGTCTGAGAAGTGAGTCTGAGAAGGTTACTCAGTCTGAGAAGGTTACATCACATGTGGAGCACATGGAGGTGGGAGTAGTGAGTCTGAGAAGGTTACTCATCACATGTGGAGCACATGGAGGTGGAGTAGTGAGTCTGAGAAGGTTACTCATCACATGTGGAGCACATGGAGGTGGGAGTAGTGAGTCTGAGAAGGTTACTCATCACATGTGGAGCACATGGAGGTGGAGTAGTGAGTCTGAGAAGGTTACTCATCACATGTAGGAGCACATGGAGGTGGAGTAGTGAGTCTGAGAAGGTTACTCATCACATGTAGAGCACATGGAGGTGGAGTAGTGAGTCTGAGAAGGTTACTCATCACATGAGAGCACATGGAGGTGGATCAGTCTGAGAAGGTTACTCATCACATGGTGGAGCACATGGAGGTGGAGTAGTGAGTCTGAGAAGGTTACTCATCACATGTGGAGCACATGGAGGTGGAGTAGTGAGTCTGAGAAGGTTACTCATCAGAAGGTTACATGGATCACATGAAGGTTACTCACATGGAGGCACATGGAGTGAGTGAGTCTGAGAAGGTTACTCATCACATGTGGAGCACATGGAGGTGGAGTAGTGAGTCTGAGAAGGTTACTCATCACATGTGGAGCACATGGAGGCGGAGTAGTGAGTCTGAGAAGGTTACTCATCACATGAGTCTGAGGAAGGAGTTGAGAAGGTTACTCATCACATGTGGAGCACATGGAGGTGGAGTAGTGAGTCTGAGAAGGTTACTCATCACATGTAGAGCACATGGAGGTGGAGTACAGAAGGTTACTCATCACATGTGGAGCACATGGAGGTGGAGTAGTGAGTCTGAGAAGGTTACTCATCACATGTAGAGCATGGAGGTGGGGTGGAGGAGGAGTACATGTGAGTCTGGAGAAGGTTAGTCATCATCACATGTAGAGCACATGGAGGTGGAGTAGTGAGTCTGAGAAGGTTACTCATCACATGTGGAGCACATGGAGGTGGAGTAGTGAGTCTGAGAAGGTTACTCATCACATGTGGAGCACATGGAGGTGGAGTAGTGAGTCTGAGAAGGTTACTCATCACATGTAGAGCACATGGAGGTGGAGTAGTGAGTCTGAGAAGGTTACTCATCACATGTGGAGCACATGGAGGTGGAGGAGTCTGAGAAGGTTAGTCACATGGAGCACATGGAGGTGGAGTAGTGAGTCTGAGAAGGTTACTCATCACATGTGGAGCACATGGAGGTGGAGTAGTGAGTCTGAGAAGGTTACTCATCACATGTGGAGCACATGGAGGTGGAGTAGTGAGTCTGAGAAGGTTACTCATCACATGTGGAGCACATGGAGGTGGAGTAGTGAGTCTGAGAAGGTTACTCATCACATGTGGAGCACATGGAGGTGGTAGTGAGTCTGAGAAGGTTACTCATCACATGTAGAGGAGGTTATGGATGTGGAGCACATGGAGGTGGAGTAGTGAGTCTGAGAAGGTTACTCATCACATGTGGAGCACATGGAGGTGGATTGTGAGTCTGAGAAGGTTACTCATCACATGTAGAGTCATGGAGGTGGAGTAGTGAGTCTGAGAAGGTTACTCATCACATGTAGAGCACATGGAGGTGGAGTAGTGAGTCTGAGAAGGTTACTCATCACATGTGGAGCACATGGAGGTGGAGTAGTGAGTCTGAGAAGGTTACTCATCACATGTGGAGCACATGGAGGTGGAGTGAGTCTGAGTCTGAGAAGGTTATGGAGGTGGAGTAGTGAGTCTGATGTAGTAGAGCACATGGAGGTGGAGTAGTGAGTCTGAGAAGGTTACTCATCACATGTAGAGCACATGGAGGTGGAGTAGTGAGTCTGAGAAGGTTACTCATCACATGTAGAGCACATGGAGGTGGAGTAGTGAGTCTGAGAAGGTTACTCATCACATGTGGAGCACATGGAGGAGGAGTAGTGAGTCTGAGAAGGTTACTCATCTGTGGAACATGGAGGTGGAGTCAAAGTCTGAAAAGCACAGAGCACATGGAGGTGGAGTAGTGAGTCTGAGAAGGTTACTCATCACATGTGGAGCACATGGAGGTGGAGTAGTGAGTCTGAGAAGGTTACTCATCACATGTGGAGCACATGGAGGTGGAGTAGTGAGTCTGAGAAGGTTACTCATCACATGTGGAGCACATGGAGGTGGAGAGTAGTGAGTCTGAGAAGGTTACTCATCACATGTGGAGCACATGGAGGTGGAGTAGTGAGTCTGAGAAGGTTACTCATCACATGTGGAGCACATGGAGGTGGAGTAGTGAGTCTGAGAAGGTTACTCATCACATGTGGAGCACATGGAGGTGGAGTAGTGAGTCTGAGAAGGTTACTCATCACATGTGGAGCACATGGAGGTGGAGTAGTGAGTCTGAGAAGGTTACTCATCACATGTGGAGCACATGGAGGTGGAGTAGTGAGTCTGAGAAGGTTACTCATCACATGTGGAGCACATGGAGGTGGAGTAGTGAGTCTGAGAAGGTTACTCATCACATGTAGAGCACATGGAGGTGGAGTAGTGAGTAGAGAGTCTGAGAATGGAGGTGGACTCATCACATGTTACTCATCACATGGAGCACATGGAGGTGGAGTGAGAGTCTGAGAAGGTTACTCATCACATGTAGAGCACATGGGAGGTGGAGTAGTGAGTCTGAGGGTTACTCATCACATGTGGAGCACATGGAGGTGGAGTAGTGAGTCTGAGAAGGTTACTCATCACATGTGGAGCACATGGAGGTGGTCTGAGTAGTGAGTCTGAGAAGGAGAAGGTTACTCATCACATGTGGAGCACATGGAGGTGGAGAAGTGAGTCTGAGAAGGTTACTCATCACATGTGGAGCACATGGAGGTGGGAGTAGTGAGTCTGAGAAGGTTACTCATCACATGTGGAGCACATGGAGGTGGAGTAGTGAGTCTGAGAAGGTTACTCATCACATGTAGAGCACATGGAGGTGGAGTAGTGAGTCTGAGAAGGTTACTCATCATCACATGTGGAGCACATGGAGGTGGAGTAGTAGTGAGTCTGAGAAGGTTACTCATCACATGTAGAGCACATGGAGGTGGAGTAGTGAGTCTGAGAAGGTTACTCATCACATGTAGAGCACATGGAGGTGGAGTAGTGAGTCTGAGAAGGTTACTCATCACATGTAGAGCACATGGAGGTGGGAGTAGTGAGTCTGAGAAGGTTACTCATCACATGTGGAGAGCACATGGAGGTGGAGTGAGTGAGTCTGAGAAGGTTACTCATCACATGTGGAGTAGTGGAGTGAGTCTGAGAGGTTACTCATCACATGTGGAGCACATGGAGGTGGAGTAGTGAGTCTGAGAAGGTTACTCATCACATGTGGAGCACATGGAGGTGGAGTAGTGAGTCTGAGAAGTGACTCATCACATGTGGAGCACATGGAGGTGGACATGAGTCTGAGAAGGTTACTCATGGATGTAGGCACATGGAGGTGGAGTAGTGAGTCTGAGAAGGTTACTCATCACATGTGGAGCACATGGAGGTGGAGGTGTCTGAGAAGTGAGTCACATGTGAGAAGGAGTTAGTCATCATCATGTGGAGCACATGGAGGTGGAGTAGTGAGTCTGAGAAGGTTACTCATCACATGTGGAGCACATGGAGGTGGAGTAGTGAGTCTGAGAAGGTTACTCATCACATGTGGAGCACATGGAGGTGGAGTAGTGAGTCTGAGAAGGTTACTCATCACATGTAGAGCACATGGAGGTGGAGTAGTGAGTCTGAGAAGGTTACTCATCACATGTGGAGCACATGGAGGTGGAGTAGTGAGTCTGAGAAGGTTACTCATCACATGTAGAGCACATGGAGGTGGAGTAGTGAGTCTGAGAAGGTTAGTCATCAGACATGGAGGAATGGAGGTTACTCATCACATGTGGCACATGGAGGTGGAGTAGTGAGTCTCAAGAAGGTTACTCATCACATGTGGAGCACATGGAGGTGGAGTAGTGAGTCTGAGAAGGTTACTCATCACATGTGGAGCACATGGAGGTGGAGTAGTGAGTCTGAGAAGGTTACTCATCACATGTGGAGCACATGGAGGTGGAGAGTGGGTGGTGAGTCTGAGAAGGTTACTCATCACATGTGGAGCACATGGAGGTGGAGTAGTGAGTCTGAGAAGGTTACTCATCACATGTAGAGCACATGGAGGTGGAGTAGTGAGTCTGAGAAGGTTACTCATCACATGTGGAGCACATGGAGGTGGAGTAGTGAGTCTGAGAAGGTTACTCATCACATGTGGAGCACATGGAGGTGGAGTAGTGAGTCTGAGAAGGTTACTCATCACATGTGGAGCACATGGAGGTGGAGTAGTGAGTCTGAGAAGGTTACTCATCACATGTGGAGCACATGGAGGTGGAGTAGTGAGTCTGAGAAGGTTACTCATCACATGTAGAGCACATGGAGGTGGAGTAGTGAGTCTGAGAAGGTTACTCATCACATGTGGAGCACATGGAGGTGGAGTCATCAGTGGCAGTGAGTCTGAAGGGTTACTCATCACATGTGGAGCACATGGAGGTGGAGTAGTGAGTCTGAGAAGGTTACTCATCACATGTGGAGCACATGGAGGTGGAGTAGTGAGTCTGAGAAGGTTACTCATTACATGTAGAGCACATGGAGGTGGAGTAGTGAGTCTGAGAAGGTTACTCATCACATGGAGAGCACATGGAGGTGGAGTAGTGAGTCTGAGAAGGTTACTCATCACATGTGGAGCACATGGAGGTGGAGTAGTGAGTCTGAGAAGGTTACTCATCACATGTGGAGCACATGGAGGTGGAGTAGTGAGTCTGAGAAGGTTACTCATCACATGTGGAGCACATGGAGGTGGAGTAGTGAGTCTCAAAAAGGTTACTCATCACATGTGGAGCACATGGAGGTGGAGTAGTGAGTCTGAGAAGGTTACTCATCACATGTGGAGCACATGGAGGTGGAGTAGTGAGTCTGAGAAGGTTACTCATCACATGTGGAGCACATGGTGGAGTAGTGAGTCTGAGAAGGTTACTCATCACATGTGGAGCACATGGAGGTGGAGTAGTGAGTCTGAGAAGGTTACTCATCACATGTGGAGCACATGGAGGTGGAGTAGTGAGTCTGAGAAGGTTACTCATCACATGTGGAGCACATGGAGGTGGAGTAGTGAGTCTGAGAAGGTTACTCATCACATGTGGAGCACATGTGGAGTAGTGAGTCTGACATGGAGGTGGAGGTGGAGTAGTGAGTCTGAGAAGGTTACTCATCACATGTGGAGCACATGGAGGTGGAGTAGTGAGTCTGAGAAGGTTACTCATCAAATGTGGAGCACATGGAGGTGGAGTAGTGAGTCTGAGAAGGTTACTCATCACATGTGGAGCACATGGAGGTGGAGTAGTGAGTCTGAGAAGGTTACTCATCACATGTAGAGCACATGGAGGTGGAGTAAGTGAGTCTGAAAAAGGTTACTCATCACATGTAGAGCACATGGAGGTGGAGTAGTGAGTCTGCAAGGTGGAGGGTGGAGTAGTGAGTCTGAGAAGGTTACTCATCACATGTGGAGAGCACATGGAGGTGGAGTAGTGAGTCTGAGAAGGTTACTCATCACATGTAGAGCACGTGGAGGTGGAGTAGTGAGTCTGAGAAGGTTACTCATGGAGGTGGAGTAGTGAGTCTGAGAAGGTTACTCATCACATGTGGAGGGGGTGGAGTGAGTCTGAGAAGGTTACTCATCACATGTGGGCACATGGAGGTGGAGTAGTGAGTCTGAGAAGGTTACTCATCACATGTAGAGCACATGGAGGTGGAGTAGTGAGTCTGAGAAGGTTACTCATCACATGTGGAGCACATGGAGGTGGAGTAGTGAGTCTGAGAGGTTACTCATCACATGTGGAGCACATGGAGGTGGAGTAGTGAGTCTGAGAAGGTTACTCATCACATGTGGAGCACATGGAGGCGGAGTAGTGAGTCTGAGAAGGTTACTCATCACTTGTAAACACATGGAGGTAGAGTAGTGAGTCTGAGAAGGTTACTCATCACATGTAGAGCACATGGAGGTGGAGTAGTGAGTCTGAGAAGGTTACTCATCACATGTGGAGCACATGGAGGTGGAGTAGTGAGTCTGAGAAGGTTACTCATCACATGTGGAGCACATGGAGGTGGAGTAGTGAGTCTGAGAAGGTTACTCATCACATGTAGAGCACATGGAGGTGGAGTAGTGAGTCTGAGAAGGTTACTCATCACATGTGGAGCACATGGAGGTGGAGTAGTGAGTCTGAGAAGGTTACTCATCACATGTAGAGCACATGGAGGTGGAGTAGTGAGTCTGAGAAGGTTACTCATCACATGTGGAGCACATGGAGGTGGAGTAGTGAGTCTGAGAAGGTTACTCATCACATGTGGAGCACATGGAGGTGGAGTAGTGAGTCTGAAAAAGGTTACTCATCACATGAGAGAAGGAGTAGTGAGTCTGAGAAGGTTACTTATCACATGTGGAGCACATGGAGGTGGAGTAGTGAGTCTGAGAAGGTTACTCATCACATGTAGAGCACATGGAGGTGGAGTAGTGAGTCTGAGAAGGTTACTCATTACATGTAATGCACATGGAGGTGGAGTAGTGAGTCTGAGAAGGTTACTCATCACATGTAGAGCACATGGAGGTGGAGTAGTGAGTCTGAGAAGGTTACTCATCACATGTGGAGCACATGGAGGTGGAGTAGTGAGTCTGAGAAGGTTACACATGGAGGTGGAGCAGTGGAGTCTGAGAAGAAGGTTACTCATCACATGTGAGAGCACATGGAGGTGGAGTGTGAGTCTGAGAAGGTTACTCATCACATGTAGAGCACATGGAGGTGGAGTAGTGAGTCTGAGAAGGTTACTCATCACATGTAAGAGAGCACATGGAGGTGGAGTAGTGAGTCTGAGAAGGTTACTCATCACATGTAGAGCACATGGAGGTGGAGTAGTGAGTCTGAGAAGGTTACTCATCACATGTGGAGCACATGGAGGTGGAGTAGTGAGTCTGAGAAGGTTACTCATCACATGTGGAGCACATGGAGGTGGATTAGTGAGTCTGAGAAGGTTACTCATCACATGTGGAGCACATGGAGGTGGAGAGTGAGTCTGAGAAGGTTACTCATCACATGTGGAGCACATGGAGGTGGAGTAGTGAGTCTGAGAAGGTTACTCATCACATGTAGAGCACATGGAGGTGGAGTAGTGAGTCTGAGAAGGTTACTCATCACATGTGGAGCACATGGAGGTGGAGAAGTGAGTCTGAGAAGGTTACTCATCACATGTGGAGCACATGGAGGTGGAGTAGTGAGTCTGAGAAGGTTACTCATCACATGTGGAGCACATGGAGGTGGAGTAGTGAGTCTGAGAAGGTTACTCATCACATGTGGAGCACATGGAGGTGGAGTAGTGAGTCTGAGAAGGTTACTCATCACATGTAGAGCACATGGAGGTGGAGTAGTGAGTCTGAGAAGGTTACTCATCACATGTGGAGCACATGGAGGTGGAGTAGTGAGTCTGAGAAGGTTACTCATCACATGTGGAGCACATGGAGGTGGAGTAGTGAGTCTGAGAAGGTTACTCATCACATGTAGAGCACATGGAGGTGGAGTAGTGAGTCTGAGAAGGTTACTCATTACATGTAATGCACATGGAGGTGGAGTAGTGAGTCTGAGAAGGTTACTCATCACATGTGGAGCACATGGAGGTGGAGTAGTGAGTCTGAGAAGGTTACTCATCACATGTGGAGCACATGGAGGTGGATTAGTGAGTCTGAGAAGGTTACTCATCACATGTAGAGCACATGGAGGTGGAGTAGTGAGTCTGAGAAGGTTACTCATCACATGTGGAGCACATGGAGGTGGAGTAGTGAGTCTGAGAAGGTTACTCATCACATGTGGAGCACATGGAGGTGGAGTAGTGAGTCTGAGAAGGTTACTCATCACATGTAGAGCACATGGAGGTAGAGTAGTGAGTCTGAGAAGGTTACTCATCACATGTGGAGCACATGGAGGTGGAGTAGTGAGTCTGAGAAGGTTACTCATCACATGTGGAGCACATGGAGGTGGAGTAGTGAGTCTGAGAAGGTTACTCATCACATGTGGAGCACATGGAGGTGGAGTAGTGAGTCTGAGAAGGTTACTCATCACATGTAGAGCACATGAGGTGGGAGTAGTGAGTCTGAGAAGGTTACTCATCACATGTAGAGCACATGGAGGTGGAGTAGTGAGTCTGAGAAGTTTACTCATCACATGTGGAGCACATGGAGGTGGAGTAGTGAGTCTGAGAAGGTTACTCATCACATGTGGAGCACATGGAGGTGGAGTAGTGAGTCTGAGAAGGTTACTCATCACATGTGGAGCACATGGAGGTGGAGTAGTGAGTCTGAGAAGGTTACTCATCACATGTGGAGCACATGGAGGTGGAGTAGTGAGTCTGAGAAGGTTACTCATCACATGTGGAGCACATGGAGGTGGAGTAGTGAGTCTGAGAAGGTTACTCATCACATGTGGAGCACATGGAGGTGGAGTAGTGAGTCTGAGAAGGTTACTCATCACATGTGGAGCACATGGAGGTGGAGTAGTGAGTCTGAGAAGGTTACTCATCACATGAAGAGCACATGGAGGTGGAGTAGTGAGTCTGAGAAGGTTACTCATCACATGTGGAGCACATGGAGGTGGAGTAGTGAGTCTGAGAAGGTTACTCATCACATGTAGAGCACATGGAGGTGGAGTAGTGAGTCTGAGAAGGTTACTCATCACATGTAGAGCACATGGAGGTGGAGTAGTGAGTCTGAGAAGGTTACTCATCACATGTGGAGCACATGGAGGTGGAGTAGTGAGTCTGAGAAGGTTACTCATCACATGTGGAGCACATGGAGGTGGAGTAGTGAGTCTGAGAAGGTTACTCATCACATGTAGAGCACATGGAGGTGGAGTAGTGAGTCTGAGAAGGTTACTCATCACATGTGGAGCACATGGAGGTGGAGTAGTGAGTTTGAGAAGGTTACTCATCACATGTAGAGCACATGGAGGTGGAGTAGTGAGTCTGAGAAGGTTACTCATTACATGTAGAGCACATGGAGGTGGAGTAGTGAGTCTGAGAAGGTTACTCATCACATGTGGAGCACATGGAGGTGGAGTAGTGAGTCTGAGAAGGTTACTCATCACATGTGGAGCACATGGAGGTGGAGTAGTGAGTCTGAGAAAGTTACTCATCACATGTAGAGCACATGGAGGTGGGAGTAAGAGTCTGAGAAGGTTACTCATCACATGTGGAGCACATGGAGGTGGAGTAGTGAGTCTGAGAAGGTTACTCATCACATGTAATAGCACATGGAGGTGGAGTAGTGAGTCTGAGAAGGTTACTCATCACATGTAGAGCACATGGAGGTGGAGTAGTGAGTCTGAGAAGGTTACTCATCACATGTGGAGCACATGGAGGTGGAGTAGTGAGTCTGAGAAGGTTACTCATCACATGTGGAGCACATGGAGGTGGAGTAGTGAGTCTCAAAAAGGTTACTCATCACATGTAGAGCACATGGAGGTGGAGTAGTGAGTCTGAGAAGGTTACTCATCACATGTGGAGCACATGGAGGTGGAGTAGTGAGTCTGAGAAGGTTACTCATCACATGTGGAGCACATGGAGGTGGAGTAGTGAGTCTGAGAAGGTTACTCATCACATGTGGAGCACATGGAGGTGGAGTAGTGAGTCTGAGAAGGTTACTCATCACATGTAGAGCACATGGAGGTGGAGTAGTGAGTCTGAGAAGGTTACTCATCACATGTGGAGCACATGGAGGTGGAGTAGTGAGTCTGAGAAGGTTACTCATCACATGTGGAGCACATGGAGGTGGAGTAGTGAGTCTGAGAAGGTTACTCATCACATGTGGAGCACATGGAGGTGGAGTAGTGAGTCTGAGAAGGTTACATCACATGTGGAGCACATGGAGGTGGAGTAGTGAGTCTGAGAAGGTTACTCATCACATGTGGAGCACATGGAGGTGGAGTAGTGAGTCTGAGAAGGTTACTCATCACATGTGGAGCACATGGAGGTGGAGTAGTGAGTCTGAGAAGGTTACTCATCACATGTGGAGCACATGGAGGTGGAGTAGTGAGTCTGAGAAGGTTACTCATCACATGGAGCACATGGAGGTGGAGTAGTGAGTCTGAGAAGGTTACTCATCACATGTGGAGCACATGGAGGTGGAGTAGTGAGTCTGAAAAAGGTTACTCATCACATGTAGAGCACATGGAGGTGGAGTAGTGAGTCTGAGAAGGTTACTCATCACATGTGAGCACATGGAGGTGGAGTAGTGAGTCTGAGAAGGTTACTCATCACATGTAGAGCACATGGAGGTGGAGTAGTGAGTCTGAGAAGGTTACTCATTACATGTAGAGCACATGGAGGTGGAGTAGTGAGTCTGAGAAGGTTACTCATCACATGTGGAGCACATGGAGGTGGAGTAGTGAGTCTGAGAGAAGGTTACTCATCACATGTGGAGCACATGGAGGTGGAGTAGTGAGTCTGAGAAGGTTACTCATCACATGTGGAGCACATGGAGGTGGAGTAGTGAGTCTGAGAAGGTTACTCATCACATGTGGAGCACATGGAGGTGGAGTAGTGAGTCTCAAAAAGGTTACTCATCACATGTAGAGCACATGGAGGTGGAGTAGTGAGTCTGAGAAGGTTACTCATCACATGTGGAGCACATGGAGGTGGAGTAGTGAGTCTGAGAAGGTTACTCATCACATGTGGAGCACATGGAGGTGGAGTAGTGAGTGAGTCTGAGAAGGTTACTCATCACATGTGGAGCACATGGAGGTGGAGTAGTGAGTCTGAGAAGGTTACTCATCACATGTGGAGCACATGGAGGTGGAGTAGTGAGTCTGAGAAGGTTACTCATCACATGTGGAGCACATGGAGGTGGAGTAGTGAGTCTGAGAAGGTTACTCATCACATGTAGAGCACATGGAGGTGGAGTAGTGAGTCTGAGAAGGTTACTCATCACATGTAGAGCACATGGAGGTGGAGTAGTGAGTCTGAGAAGGTTACTCATCACATGTGGAGCACATGGAGGTGGAGTAGTGAGTCTGAGAAGGTTACTCATCACATGTGGAGCACATGGAGGTGGAGTAGTGAGTCTGAGAAGGTTACTCATCACATGTGCACATGGAGGTGGAGTAGTGAGTCTGAGAAGGTTACTCATCACATGTGGAGCACATGGAGGTGGAGTAGTGAGTCTGAGAAGGTTACTCATCACATGTGGAGCACATGGAGGTGGAGTAGTGAGTCTGAGAAGGTTACTCATCACATGTAGAGCACATGGAGGTGGAGTAGTGAGTCTGAGAAGGTTACTCATCACATGTAGAGCACATGGAGGTGGAGTAGTGAGTCTGAGAAGGTTACTCATCACATGTGAGCACATGGAGGTGGAGTAGTGAGTCTGAGAAGGTTACTCATCACATGTGGAGCACATGGAGGTGGAGTAGTGAGTCTGAGAAGGTTACTCATCACATGTGGAGCACATGGAGGTGGAGTAGTGAGTCTGAGAAGGTTACTCATCACATGTGGAGCACATGGAGGTGGAGTAGTGAGTCTGAGAAGGTTACTCATCACATGTAAGAGCACATGGAGGTGGAGTAGTGAGTCTGAGAAGGTTACTCATCACATGTGGAGCACATGGAGGAGGGAGAGTGAGTCTGAGAAGGTTACTCATCACATGTAGAGCACATGGAGGTGGAGTAGTGAGTCTGAGAAGGTTACTCATCACATGTGGAGCACATGGAGGTGGAGTAGTGAGTCTGAGAAGGTTACTCATCACATGTAGAGCACATGGAGGTGGAGTAGTGAGTCTGAGAAGGTTACTCATCACATGTGGAGCACATGGAGGTGGAGTAGTGAGTCTGAGAAGGTTACTCATTACATGTAATGCACATGGAGGTGGAGTAGTGAGTCTGAGAAGGTTACTCATCACATGTGGAGCACATGGAGGTGGAGTAGTGAGTCTGAGAAGGTTACTCATCACATGTGGAGCACATGGAGGTGGAGTAGTGAGTCTGAGAAGGTTACTCATCACATGTAGAGCACATGGAGGTGGAGTAGTGAGTCTGAGAAGGTTACTCATCACATGTGGAGCACATGGAGGTGGAGTAGTGAGTCTGAGAAGGTTACTCATCACATGTGGAGCACATGGAGGTGGAGTAGTGAGTCTGAGAAGGTTACTCATCACATGTAGAGCACATGGAGGTGGAGTAGTGAGTCTGAGAAGGTTACTCATCACATGTGGAGCACATGGAGGTGGAGTAGTGAGTCTGAGAAGGTTACTCATCACATGTGGAGCACATGGAGGTGGAGTAGTGAGTCTGAGAAGGTTACTCATCACATGTGGAGCACATGGAGGTGGAGTAGTGAGTCTGAGAAGGTTACTCATCACATGTAGAGCACATGGAGGTGGAGTAGTGAGTCTGAGAAGGTTACTCATCACATGTGGAGCACATGGAGGTGGAGTAGTGAGTCTGAGAAGGTTACTCATCACATGTGGAGCACATGGAGGTGGAGTAGTGAGTCTGAGAAGGTTACTCATCACATGTGGAGCACATGGAGGTGGAGTAGTGAGTCTGAGAAGGTTACTCATCACATGTAGAGCACATGGAGGTGGAGTAGTGAGTCTGAGAAGGTTACTCATTACATGTAATGCACATGGAGGTGGAGTAGTGAGTCTGAGAAGGTTACTCATTACATGTAATGCACATGGAGGTGGAGTAGTGAGTCTGAGAAGGTTACTCATCACATGTAGAGCACATGGAGGTGGAGTAGTGAGTCTGAGAAGGTTACTCATCACATGTGGAGCACATGGAGGTGGAGTAGTGAGTCTGAGAAGGTTACTCATCACATGTGGAGCACATGGAGGTGGGAGTAGTGAGTCTGAGAAGGTTACTCATCACATGTAGAGCACATGGAGGTGGAGTAGTGAGTCTGAGAAGGTTACTCATCACATGTAGAGCACATGGAGGTGGAGTAGTGAGTCTGAGAAGGTTACTCATCATATGTGGAGCACATGGAGGTGGAGTAGTGAGTCTGAGAAGGTTACTCATCACATGTGGAGCACATGGAGGTGGAGTAGTGAGTCTGAGAAGGTTACTCATCACATGTGGAGCACATGGAGGTGGAGTAGTGAGTCTGAGAAGGTTACTCATCACATGTGGAGCACATGGAGGTGGAGTAGTGAGTCTGAGAAGGTTACTCATCACATGTGGAGAGCACATGGAGGTGGAGTAGTGAGTCTGAGAAGGTTACTCATCACATGTGGAGCACATGGAGGTGGAGTAGTGAGTCTGAGAAGGTTACTCATCACATGTAGAGCACATGGAGGTGGAGTAGTGAGTCTGAGAAGGTTACTCATCACATGTGGAGCACATGGAGGTGGAGTAGTGAGTCTGAGAAGGTTACTCATCACATGTGGAGCACATGGAGGTGGAGTAGTGAGTCTGAGAAGGTTACTCATCACATGAAGAGCACATGGAGGTGGAGTAGTGAGTCTGAGAAGGTTACTCATCACATGTGGAGCACATGGAGGTGGAGTAGTGAGTCTGAGAAGGTTACTCATCACATGTGAGAGCATGGAGGTGGAGTAGTGAGTCTGAGAAGGTTACTCATCACATGTGGAGCACATGGAGGTGGAGTAGTGAGTCTGAGAAGGTTACTCATCACATGTGGAGCACATGGAGGTGGAGTAGTGAGTCTGAGAAGGTTACTCATCACATGTAGAGCACATGGAGGTGGAGTAGTGAGTCTGAGAAGGTTACTCATCACATGTAAGAGCACATGGAGGTGGAGTAGTGAGTCTCAAAAAGGTTACTCATCACATGTAGAGCACATGGAGGTGGAGTAGTGAGTCTGAGAAGGTTACTCATCACATGTAGAGCACATGGAGGTGGAGTAGTGAGTCTGAGAAGGTTACTCATCACATGTGGAGCACATGGAGGTGGAGTAGTGAGTCTGAGAAGGTTACTCATCACATGTGGAGCACATGGAGGTGGAGTAATGAGTCTGAGAAGGTTACTCATTACATGAATAGCACATGGAGGTGGAGTAGTGAGCCTGAGAAGGTTACTCATCACATGTAGAGCATGAGGAGGTGGAGTAGTGAGTCTGAGAAGGTTACTCATCACATGTGGAGCACATGGAGGTGGAGTAGTGAGTCTGAGAAGGTTACTCATCACATGTAGAGCACATGGAGGTGGAGTAGTGAGTCTGAGAAGGTTACTCATCACATGTAGAGCACATGGAGGTGGAGAAGTGAGTCTGAGAAGGTTACTCATCACATGTGGAGCACATGGAGGTGGAGTAGTGAGTCTGAGAAGGTTACTCATCACATGTGGAGCACATGGAGGTGGAGTAGTGAGTCTGAGAAGGTTACTCATCACATGTAGAGCACATGGAGGTGGAGTAGTGAGTCTGAGAAGGTTACTCATCATGTGGAGCACATGGAGGTGGAGTAGTGAGTCTGAGAAGGTTACTCATCACATGTGGAGCACATGGAGGTGGAGTAGTGAGTCTGAGAAGGTTACTCATTACATGTAATGCACATGGAGGTGGAGTAGTGAGTCTGAGAAGGTTACTCATTACATGAATAGCACATGGAGGTGGAGTAGTGAGTCTGAGAAGGTTACTCATCACATGTGGAGCACATGGAGGTGGAGTAGTGAGTCTGAAAGGTTACTCATCACATGTGGAGCACATGGAGGTGGAGTAGTGAGTCTGAGAAGGTTACTCATCACATGTGGAGCACATGGAGGTGGAGTAGTGAGTCTGAGAAGGTTACTCATCACATGTAGAGCACATGGAGGTGGAGAAGTGAGTCTGAGAAGGTTACTCATCACATGTAGAGCACATGGAGGTGGAGAAGTGAGTCTGAGAAGGTTACTCATCACATGTGGAGCACATGGAGGTGGAGTAGTGAGTCTGAGAAGGTTACTCATCACATGTAGAGCACATGGAGGTGGAGTAGTGAGTCTGAGAAGGTTACTCATCACATGTAGAGCACATGGAGGTGGAGTAGTGAGTCTGAGAAGGTTACTCATCACATGTAGAGCACATGGAGGTGGAGTAGTGAGTCTGAGAAGGTTACTCATTCCATGTAGAGCACATGGAGGTGGAGTCGTGAGTCTGAGAAGGTTACTCATCACATGTAGAGCACATGGAGGTGGAGTAGTGAGTCTGAGAAGGTTACTCATCACATGAAGAGCACATGGAGGTGGAGTAGTGAGTCTCAAAAAGGTTACTCATCACATGAAGAGCACATGGAGGTGGAGTAGTGAGTCTGAGAAGGTTACTCATTACATGAAAAGCACATGGAGGTGGTGCATGAGTTTGGCTTCCCGCACAGCCTGTGGAAATACCTCCTGAAATACATCCCCGTATGTTTGGACATATTATAACTTAGTAGGGGTGCTATATCTCATCTTTACAGCTTTATTTTTTAAGAGAGGTTTCCTTCTCTTGCAGACTTTGGACCTCGTCTGAGCAGAAACCTTCCTTACAGGTTTTACTAGAACCCTAGTCAAACACCATGGTGCTCCTCCCCCACTTTGTAATATCTGAGAATCAGGAGTTTGAACAGAAAACAAACGTGGTTCAGACGGTATTTAAAAACGCCATCAATTACCTCATCGATCAATAGGAAACACGCTGCAGCCGAAAGTCAAATTCAACCGGTTCTGTTAAAGGCTGAATTTTCTACATTGTGAAATGCTTACTAAAGTAACATAGATCAACCTGTGGCAAAATGAATCACTCTTATTATCAGTAGCTCAAATTATCATAATCAAATATGACAAATATAAGGGTTAATATCTGCATGGATTGAAAAAGTCCCAAGCTTTTTATTGGTAAAATTATAAGTTCATGTGTGAATGTAGCAGATACTGGTGAAGGTCCACCTGGGGGGCCATGTAGGTTTTAGTAGGCGTGTCTCAAAGTTGGGTGACCACACCCATCTACCCTACTTTTGGTCCCTTATTCTTCCTCCAGCACAAAGGTCCCAAAACTTTTATAGCTGATTATTGATGTCTGGCATGCAAAGATTGGAAAACAGTTTTAATTTGTTTGGGACCTTTATGTAGCTTGGAACTAGGACCCAATTTCCATGTGTTGGAACTGGCATCGCTTATGACTTCAGGTGGCGCTGGTGTCAACCTACATGGAGGTCCCAGGATTTTTTTCATTTTAAGTTGCAGTCCACCAACTCTAGTTTCAAGAATAATTGGCAAAAACTTGATAACTCCATGTAGGTTGAAATATGGAGCAGTCAAATTTGTTACCGCTCAAAATGGCACAGAAAAGTGGGCGTGGCCTGCTCAGCAGGGGAGGGGTTAATTACCAAGGTCTGACTGATTTCCCTATTCCCAGCCCCAAACTCAATAATTATGAAGAGATTTGGAGATGGTGAGTTTGTCATGATTTGTGAGGCGTGCATGTGTTTTGGACTTTTCTTTGTGGCTCTCGTACTGGGACGAGATCGAATTCCTTTTCTTTCGGATTCTTTAACCAGCTGGCTGATTGAACTGGGGCGGCGCTTCCCCGGACTCTATTTAAGCTGGAAGTCCGCCACGCCTCCTTTGCTGGAGTGTCTGTTTGTAGCTAAGCACTCTAGCCCAAGATATCTCTAGTCAGGATTTGTGTGACTTTATATCTTCCAGTTATTATTGGAGTTCTTTCCGCTTTAGGAATTTTCCCTTTTCTACTTTTGTTCTCTCTCGCTTTGCTTCCCTTTTTTTGACTATTATACGTCCTTCGGAAGCGCGAGGTGGTCTGTATATTCTCTGTGTTTGTAGTGTGTCCATACTGCTCGTTCTCTCTCTGGCCGCTGCACTTGGCCTCTCAATTTTACCAGCCATTACAGAGTTGGCACCCTTGAGCTGATCTTTGAGAAAGGCACTTCTTACTCGAAAAGATGTCAGAGGATGACAGCAGGGTTCATCCCCACTCTATAGCATTCTTCTGATTGCAAAATTCATGGTTAGGCCCAGTGTGGCCCCTAAGGTAAGGGAATTGGGTCCAAATAATTCACCGTGGAACTGTTCTTGGCTCCAGGAATGTTCACTGCAAATTTTGCCTGATTCCCACAGCAACTGTTTGACTTATTTAATTTTTAAGTTTGACTTCATGGTCACAGCATCACTGAACAATAGGATTGCTCTATTATTGCACCACCGTGTTCACATCAAAGTTTTTGTTGACTTAGAACAGAATCACTTAAATGGAAAGTTGACCACAACACAAAACCAACAATAAATAAAAGAATAAGCCATATGGAGTCCAAATATTGCCCCTTGGTTTGTTTGCAATTTTTCTGCAAAGTTGTACATTGCTTCAAATAATTAAAATTTGACCAAATTATAATAATACATGTAAGTATTTTTAAGTGCAGCAGGTATTCAATCAAAATAACTTTGATCGTCCATCGAGTTTGTTATGACCTCAGGGACTCAAAGCACCTCGTCCAACTGATTTTTTTTTTCTTAAGTGGTCACAAACAGAATGACCTTTCTGTCACCCTGAACATTCCTTTGAATAATTGATCTTTGACCATAAGGTTTACATAGTAAAATCTTTCCCTGCACTGTGCAGTCACAGTGTTTTATCTGAAATAACATACTGCAAGCTTTCTTTTTTCTGAACCTTACTGTACTCTTTCGATCTTTCAACTCTCCAGTTTGATTCGCTTAATATGTTCCCATTTCCTCTCTCATGTCTAATTAAACCTGTTTAAAATGCTGAGGGGACAGGTGGGCTGTTTGAAGTGTGATATTTCTATTCTGTGAGGATGAAAACACACTGCAATGTGTTAGAATGGCTCCAAATGAATGTCAGTGCAGCATTTCATTTGATCAGTGTTTTTTTTTTATAGGGGTAGAGTAGACAGCTGGTGGTCTACACTCTCAAATGATTGAGAGTCAGTAATCCTTGTTTCTCTGGCACAGAAAAAGTAATGTTCATTTTTTCACTTGAGCAAACAAAGAGAAAACCATTTTATGGATCATAGCCAAGTCAGGATTTTGACAGAATTTTTGCATAACTTTATCAAATACAAGTGATCACACATCGAATCTGTCCCTTTTTTAAACATGATGCATTTTCACATCCAGCCATCTGTTCTGTTTTGTATGACTGAATCATTGACAAAACGAAAATGCAAAAATTTGCACAGACAAAACAATATACAAAAAAAACTTGGATGAATGATTTTCAATAAATTAGCAATTTGGATGGTTTGGTATTTTTTGTGCCATCTGCTGTGACTGAATATGATAAATAACAGGCAAAACCTTGGCAAAACTTCAATCTGCTTTCTGCTCACTTAACGGTTCAACCAGATAACATTTATTCAAGAAAAGGCCAAATAATATGTCCATATCCCCCCATCAATCAGGACTTCTGTGCGAAAATGCAAAGATGACTTTAAATAATTTGCACTAAACCGCTCAGTTGTTGCCTATGGCAACAGAGGTATTCCTTGTTAGAATTAGCTAATCTTGCTGTTACAAAGATGAAATCAAACGCACGTCTCTATTCATCCAAAACTGGCTCTTAAAATCCAACATTTAAGTGGCATGTCTTATGCCTTCTGAAATTTAGCAAAGGACTGGAATCATAGGGATTGTGTGGGGAAAGGGATAACAAGAGGTCCTTAAAGTTTCATTTCGGTTGAAGCTTTAGTAAATTTATTGAATATAATTCAGAGAAAGCAAAACCAAGTAAAAAAAAAAGGAAAATTATAATTCTTACAGCATCTATAACCAACAGAATCTGTTATACGGTGCTGTGCAAAGGTATTTCACCCCTCCAAATTTCTTGTATTGTTGCATTTTTTGGTCATACTTAAATATCTCAGATCATCCAACCAATTTCAATATGACAAAGACACTGTGAGTAAACACAGAATGCAGCTTTTAAACGATCACTTTATTCATTACCTCGCCCGAGATGGAGTCTGCAGTGTGAGGTATTGTTTTTGGTGTGATTTCTTTGTTTGTTTGTTAGCAACATTACGGCAAAGCTGCTGGACCAATACTCACGAAACTTGCAGGATAGGTGGACATTAGTCCAGAATAGACCCCTATAAATCTTTAAGGTCATCAGGTCGAGGTCAAGGTCAGCGGACAGGTCAAAATTGTGATGAGATGGGCGTCCCGGTGGCTCATCGGTCTAAGTGCGCGTACCATAAAGGCTGAGTCCTTCCCACAGCGACCCGGGTTCGATTCCAGCTTGGGTCATTTGCTGCATGTCTTCCCCCACTCTTCTCCCCAACCTTCCTGTCTCTCTACACTGTATAACTATCTAATAAAGGAAAAATTCCCAAAAAATAATCTTGAAAAAAAAAAAAAAATTGTGATGAGATCGAATTAGAAGCTAAAGCACTAAAATAAGTGCTACCGGGTGAGGTTTGTTTGCCTGGCAACACTTGTTGAAGATGAAAAGTTATTTAAAACCTATATCACCCATGAAAACCCCCCTGGCGGTGCGGAGGATGATCAGAATTGGCCCACTGTCCCTTATTGCATGTCACAGAAGGTGACTAAATGAGGGCGTCTCGTTTGCCGTGGGATGCAACCTGCGTTGTTGGAAGAGGGGATCCTGGTGTTTGAGAGGTGGGCTGTTCAGGCATAGTGCGGGGCAGCAACAAATCACTTTGGCCCTAATTTCAACCAGACAGGAGAAGCTGATTGGCCCCTTCTGGTTCATTTGGCAGGTGGAATATAATCCCCCATTCTTGGGGTTTTACTGCTTAATCGAGTTAACCAAAGGCTAGACAATTCTCACATTTTTACACGTAGATATGTGTATCCTGAGAGAACATCATGTTAGGCAGCTTTTGCGCGGAGATTTGTGATTGGAAGGATCCCCATGCTGGGCTCTGAGCTGGGCGGAGACTCACAACATGAGGTTTGAAATTCTAATCATGGAACAAAATAAGAAGAAATCAAAATAAAAACTTGACTTCAACATCAGATACATTAGAATCAGAGCAACTTGTTGGCTGGCCGCGATTTCTTATTATAGAAGAGACTGATAAGAATATTCCTTAGCATAAGCTGTGTCTCCTTTTGCTCTTCTGAAAGGTATTCAAGGAATAGCAGGAGAGCAAAACAATGTGAGAAAAATTGCAAGAAAAAGGGCTTCTTACTGAAGAGGGGGAAAGAGCTCATGCTGTAAACCCCCTGCAGAGCAGGATGCTCGTGAAACTCCCCATCAAAGTAACGGCACACAGGCAATGAACAGCAGAAAGGATGTAATCAGGTGCCCTGAATTTGAAGGTATGTTGGAAAAAGAAGAACTCTAAAGTCAGAAAGTTAGTCATGTAAAAAGAATTATGCTTGGTAAATAATTTGACCATCTAATACATGAATTCTAACATTTGATGAAGTAGAATTGCCTTACTCTATTAAAATAGGATATATAAATGTGAAAGTTGCCGATTACATCCTCAATCAATCTGGATGCTTTAAATGTCAGAAATATGGACATGGACTTAACAGGTGGAAAAGGTAACAAAGATGTTCAAAAAGTGTCGGTAATCATTGCAAAGACACTTGTGCGAGTGAAAATATGTGCTGTGCCAATTGGCTCATGACAACAATCATGCTGCATCAAAAGGAAATGTCAGACACACAGTAAAGAACAGCTTATTAATAAAGTATTCTAAGAACATTTATTTCCCTGAGGTATAAAAGAACAGCGTAGAAGTAAAGGACACTGAGATCATTTCTTTCCTTGGAGCATTAAAGAACAGTGTACTCAGAAAGAGAAGTATACTGAGAACTTTCCTTTCCCTGAGGCTCGTAAATGAGTCCAAAGTACCACACTTACCTCTGTGTGCTATGCTGCTGTTGTGAAAATGACAGAATAAGTCGCTGTCACCCCTAAAACAACACAAACAGACCTAACCAGGGGCGCGTTTCCCAAAAGCGTAGTTGCTAACTAAGTTAGCAACTTACATACAGCGCCCTCCATAATTATTGGCACCCCTGGTTAAGATGTGTTAACAGCCTTAAAATAAATTCAATTTTTATTGCAGAAGCATACTCTCACACTGAAAATTGTAGAAAAATGTAACCTTCAGCTCAAGTGAATTTTAAAGGGAAAAAAAATCCCTGACTAAGAAATAATCATTTTTCATAAAATCACCTGTTCCACAATTATTGGCACCCCTAACAATTCCTAGGAAATAAATGTAATTGAAGTATTTCTGTCATTTCTACAGTAGTTTATAAAGTTGATCAGAGTATCTAGGAACACTTAATTAGTAATTCATCACTTCCTGTTTCCTTGGGGTATAAATATGATGTGACACAGAGGCCATTTCTCTTATCCACTCTTCAACATGGGAAAGACAAAGGAACACACCATTCAAGTAAGGCAGATGTGTGTTGACCTTCACAAGTCAGGAAATGGCTACAAGAAAATCGCCACTCGCCTGCACCTGCCCATATCTACTGTCAGAGGAATCATTAAGATGTTTAAAACAACTGGAACAGTGGTAAACAAGCCTGGACGAGGACGCAAGGTTATTTTGCCACCACGCACAGTGAGGAGCATGGTAAGAGAAATGAAAAGTTCTCCAAAGCTCACTGTTAAAGAATTGCAATAAATGGTAGCATCTTGGGGTCACAAAGTCTCCAAAACAACCATCAGGCGCTATCTACATGCCAACAAGCGATATTAAAATCCTTGTGCATTGAAGTTTCAGTTTCACTTGCGTAAAAGTGGACCTCACCACATGTAACATGGAAAGCGATTATGACTCCGGACTTCCCATGCTTCTCTTTACTCAGGGATTGGAAACAATGCATGTGTTTCATGATCGTTTAAATTGTTTTAATGAAATAAGACCATTTGAAACGTCTGCTGTTAATTTTGATGTTTCATGGGAAGTTAAAAAGGTGTATTCAAAAACAAAAATTTTCAATTTTAGGTGAGCAAACTTTGACAGGATGCGCTCATATCTAAGTGAAATAAAATGGGAGACACTCCTGGACTGTGAGTCTGTGAATGAGATGTGGGAAAGATTTAAGGGGGTTTTACTAAAAAAAAAAAACTGGCGAGCGTTGTTGGGCTGAATGGCCTGTTCTCGCCATTCATGTTATTTCTTTATGCAATTCCATTGCTTTCTATCCCTCAATAAAGACAAGTATGAGAATTCCCGAGTCATAATCGATTTCCGTGTCACTAGCAGTGACGTGCGGTCGGAGGTTAGTTTGGTGAGGCACAATCCTCCCCTTTGCTTGATTAGCAATCAGACGATTTACTAGTTTAGTAAGACTATTCGGCAGAATGACGGGCCAGTTTAAGTTTCCGTGGCGTTATAACTCAGTATATCGAACCTGAAATGCTCATTAGACAGCAGATTTGCACGTATTTGCTTCCAGGAAGCCGAAGCAATGTCATCAACAAATATTAAAACAGTTCGACTTATGCAGAGTTCAATGCTTAATCAATCTACAACGTATTTTCCTTTAAATACGCGGCTTTTACACCTAACAAAAAAAAAAAAAAAAGCGTTTTATTTTCAGTCTTTTTCATAATCCAATTAACAAAGCGTTTAAACGATATACAGAATTACCGAGAGCCGAGAATTTTTCCTAATTGATTATTCAGATTTCCATCCTTGCAGTCTCGAATTGAAGCGTATACATGAATGAATCTTTTTGTCATTATCTCCTCTGTTATGGCCCCAATTTGTTATGGCGTCAATTTGTTATGGCATAGCAGACAGCAAGGGATGACAGACAAAATTTTAAAACGTTAACAGATTTAATTAAACAAACACTTTGAACTAATCTACAATCTACTCTACTGACCAAGATTGAAATAAAAAAATGCTCCAACACAGACAAAAATGCTAATAAACACATGTGATATATACTGGACAAAGAAAGTTAGGGATCACTCTGATTTTTAATATTGAAATATGATATGGAACATAATTTGAACTATCAAATATTTCAAATTCGAAAATTGGGGTGATCCCTAATTTTCTTTGTCCAGTATATATACACATACTCAAATACGGGATAAGCAATCAGCAATGACATTGTCAGTACCCTTTATATGCTTAATTTCAAAGTCAAACTCCTGTAAAATCAAACTCCAATTCAACAATCTCCGATTCTTGTTTTTCATCTTACTCAAAAATATTAACGGATTGTGGTCAGTATATACAATCATTGGCTTTTGCCCTGTACAAACATAAACCTCAAAAATTGTAAGGATAGAACCAGAGCCAACAGCTCCTTCCATTGTTGAGGAATAGTTCTTTTTTGGTGGCGATTGAACTTCCTGGAGAAGTATGCCACGGATGCTCAATGTCATCAGAGTCACTTCTCTGTAGGAGCACAGATCCACAAGCTTGGTCGCTAGCATCGATCCCATGGAGAACGGTTTGTTGAAGTCAGGAGATTTGACCACGGGAAGTGACACAGCAGAGACTTAAGGCGATCAAGGCTCTTTTGGCATGCTTCATCCCAAGAATTTTACGCCTTTCTTCAGTTAGTTGGTGAGACTGAGAGGAATTTTTCAGCAAAGTTCTTGCAGAACTTGTGTAGTACCCGATCATTCCAAGGAAGCGGCGCAAAGCTTTTTTTGTTGTCAGGAACTGGAAAGTCCATGATGGCTTGACTTTAGCATTTATGGGTGCCACCTTACCCTGGCCTTTGACGATGCCAAGATACGTGACAGTAGCACAACCAAAGTCACTTTGTTCATGTTAACAGTCAGGTTAGCCTCAAGCGCTGAACAACGCTCTACATCTTTCAGCTGTTCTTCCCAGGAGTCACTCCATGTGATCAGGTCGCCGGATGTACGCACCCGTGTGTGGCAAACCCGGCGATTGTAGACTGTATCATCCTTTGGAACGTGGCTGGGGCATTTTTTCATGCCAAAGGGTAGGACTTCATACTGGTATAACCCAGATGGTGTGGCAAAAGCAGAGATGCTCTTGGCCCTCTCAGTTAAAGGCACACACCAATAACCCTTCAATAAACAATCTTGTTCAAAACTTTGCTTGCCCTACTCTATCGCACAATCATCAATCCTAGGTATTGGAAACACATCAGTTCTAGTTACAGCATTGACTTTGCGATAATCTGTACAGAATCTAGTACTTCCATCAGGTTTTGGAGCTAGAACACAGGGTGAACTCCAATCTGAGTTAGAGGGTCTGATAATATCATGTTCTAACATGTACTCTATCCCCTTTCTCAGCAATCTTTCTCTTTTCAGGATTCATCCGCACGGATGCTGTTTTATTGGTTTGGCATCACCAACATCTACATCATGAGAGGCTATAGAAACTCTCTTTGGAACATCAAAAATAGATCTTTATATTTCTTGATCAACCTCTCAAACTGATCTTTCTGTGAGGGTTCTAAGTGCTGGAGTTTTACATCAAGATTTTGCAACACTTCAGAATTTGACAATTTACATGAAAGAACTTCAGTTTTATTCTAGGTTCATCATCGTGAAATGTCATCTTCAAAGTCTCATTTTGAGGATCTGAAGTGACAGCTGCAACCATAGCATTCTATCATGATAAGGCTTCAGCATGTTTATTGACACAACTGTTTTGGCTTTCTCTATCTGGAGTCTTCACAATGTAATTGAGATCATTGAGTTCCGTCAGAATTTCATATATGACCATGAAATCTAGCCTGCAATGGATTGGACTGCAAGGAAACAACACAAGGACCTTGTGTCTCCTGGTTTAAACTCTTCCCGGCTTCTAGCCTTATGATCATAAAAATTTCCCTGACTTGATTTCAAGACTACTTTTGGCTAGGTCACAAGCTGCACGTGCAGTCTTTCCTTAACTTGCTAACATAGTCTAACAGACTGATATATTATTTCTTTCTCTTGCCATTGTTCACTCAACAATAGCAAAGGTCCCTTCACTTCATGGGCAAACACTAGCTCAAACGGACTGAATCCAGTAGACTCCTGCACTGCTTCTCTAGCTGCAAACAACAGCAAATGAACACCTTCATCCCAGTCTTTCTCATGGTCATAACAATAAGTCCTCATCATTGTCTTGAGAGTGGAATGAAACCGCTCTAAGGCACCTGACTTTTTTGGATGATGGGCACTGAAAGAATTTGAATTTTGTAGTTCATACACAACCTGCTGAAACAATCCGAAGTGAAAAAGCCTTGATTTGACTGAATTTCCTGAAGACCAAACAACGTGAAGAACTTTATCAAAGCCTTCTAGATTGCAGTTACCTTTGATGTTTTTATTTCAGGAATCAGGTAGATGCAAACATGATTGTCAACAAGTTCTGATTTCCAGATGAACTTGGGTAATGGAAATCTATGAATCTTTTGTGACCTTGGAGACACTGTCCTTACACTGCACATAAACCATATTCTACTTCCAAAATATTTTGATTTCCAATGCAAAATTGTGGCTAGATGTAACAAGTGATTTCACAAAGCTGTAGCCTTGTGTGTTCTGGTTTATCAATACTCTTATGCAGCAATCTAAGTCATCCTTAAATCACCTCTGACAAAAGTTTTCTGAAAAAAAGCCCAAGTTTACTGCTGAGCCAGAAACACAAACCAACATTGCTTGCATAACTATCAGTGCAATTGAGCCCTTGTCAGACTTCGACTGGATCGCTAATAATTTTTTTCATGCACTAGCTGGCAAGCAGCCTGGTTAGCGTTTTGCACATAGCCTAGAGCAGCTAACGTTAACACAGAGATGCCAAGTCTCACGCATCCGGCGTAGGTCTCACGCATTGTTTAGGCTTATTCACCATAGTCCGCAATTATTCATTGAACGCTTAATGAGATTCTCACGTGATATTAAAATCCTTGTGCATTGAAGTTTCAGTTTCACTTGCGTAAAAGTGGACCTCACCACATGTAACATGGAAAGCGATTATGACTCCGGACTTCCCATGCTTCTCTTTACTCAGGGATTGGAAACAATGCATGTGTTTCATGATCGTTTAAATTGTTTTAATGAAATAATCTACAATCTACTCTACTGACCAAGATTGAAATAAAAAAATGCTCCAACACAGACAAAAATGCTAATAAGCACATGTGATATATACTGGACAAAGAAAGTTAGGGATCACTCTGATTTTTAATATTGAAATATGATATGGAACATAATTTGAACTATCAAATATTTCAAATTCGAAAATTGGGGTGATCCCTAATTTTTCTTCCAGTCTCTCTACATACTCAAATACTGGGATAAGCAATCAGCAATGACATTGTCAGTACCCTTTATATGTTAATTTCAAAGTCAAACTCCTGTAAAATCAAACTCCAATTCAACAATCTCCGATTCTTGTTTTTCATCTTACTCAAAAATATTAACGGATTGTGGTCAGTATATACAATCATTGGCTTTTTTGCCCTGTACAAACATAAACCTCAAAGTGTTGTAAGGATAGAACCAGAGCCAACAGCTCCTTCTCAATTGTGGAATAGTTCTTTTTTGGTGGCGATTGAACTTCCTGGAGAAGTATATGCCACGGGATGCTCAATGTCATCAAGTCACTTCTCTGTAGGAGCACAGATCCACAAGCTTGGTCGCTAGCATCGACCGCCATGGAGAACAGTTTGTTGAAGTCAGGAGATTTGACCACGGGGGAAGTGACACAGCAGAGACTTAAAGGCGATCGAAGGCTCTTTGGCATGCTTCATCCCAAGTGAACTTTACGCCTTTCTTCCAGTTAGTTGGTGAGACTGACAGCAATCTCAGCAAAGTTCTTGCAGAACTTGCGGTAGTACCCGATCATTCCAAGGAAGCGGCGCAAAAGCTTTTTTTGTTGTCAGGAACTGGAAAGTCCATGATGGCTTGGACTTTAGCATTTATAGGTGCCACCTTACCCTGGCCTTTGACGTAGCCAAGATCGTGACAGTAGCACAACCAAAAGTCACTCTTGTTCCGGTTAACAGTCAGGTTAGCCTGGGTCAAAGCGCTGGAACAACATCTCTACATCTTTCAGCTGTTCTTCCCAGGAGTCACTCCATGTGATCAGGTCGCCGATGTGCGCACCCGTGTTGTGGCAACCGGCGATTGTAGACTGTATCATCCTTTGGAACGTGGCTGGGGGCATTTTTTCATGCCAAAGGGTAGGACTTCATACTGGTATAACCCAGATGGTGTGGCAAAAGCAGAGATGCTCTTGGCCCTCTCAGTTAAAGGCACACACCAATAACCCTTCAATAAATCAATCTTGGTCAGAAACTTTGCTTGCCCTACTCTATCGCTACAATCATCAATCCTAGGTATTGGAAACACATCAGTTCTAGTTACAGCATTGACTTTGCGATAATCTGTACAGAATCTAGTACTTCCATCAGGTTTTGGAACTAGAACACAGGGTGAACTCAATCTGAGTTAGAGGGTCTGATAATATCATGTTCTAACATGTACTCATCCCCTTTCTCAGCAATCTTTCTCTTTTCAGGATTCATCGATGCGGATGCTGTTTTATTGGTTTGGCATCACCAACATCTACATCATGAGAGGCTATAGAAACTCTCTTTGGAACATCAGGAAATAGATCTTTATATTTCTTGGTCAACCTCTCAAACTGATCTTTCTGTGAGGGTTCTAAGTGCTGGAGTTTTACATCAAGATTTTGCAACACTTCAGAATTTGACAATTTACATGAAAGAACTTCAGCTTTAATTCTAGGTTCATCATCTTGAAACTCCCCCTCATCTTCACAAGTCTCGGCCATAGGAGGATCTGAAGTGACAGCTGCAACCATAGCATTCCTATCATGATAAGGCTTCAGCATGTTAATGTGACACAACTGTTTTGGCTTTCTCCTATCTGGAGTCTTCACAATGTAATTGAGATCATTGAGTTCCGTCAGAATTTCATAAGGACCATGAAATCTAGCCTGCAATGGATTGGACTGCAAGGGAAACAACACAAGGACCTTGTCTCCTGGTTTAAACTCACGGCTTCTAGCCTTATGATCATACCAAGTTTTCATTTTTCCTGACTTGATTTCAAGTTCTCTTTGGCTAGGTCACAAGCTGCACGCAGTCTTTCCTTGAACTTGCTAACATAGTCTAACAGACTGATATGCGGCTCTTTCTCTTGCCATTGTTCACTCAACAATAGCAAAGGTCCTCTCACTTCATGGGCAAACACTAGCTCAAACGGACTGAATCCAGTAGACTCCTGCACTGCTTCTCTAGCTGCAAACAACAGCAAATGAACACCTTCATCCCAGTCTTTCTCATGGTCATAACAATAAGTCCTCATCATTGTCTTGAGAGTGGAATGAAACCGCTCTAAGGCACCCTGACTCTTTGGATGATAGGCACTGGAAAGAATCTGCTTCGCACCTAGTTCATACACAACCTGCTGAAACAATCCGGAAGTGAAATTGCTACCTTGATCTGACTGAATTTCCCTGGGAAGACCAAACAACGTGAAGAACTTTATCAAAGCCTTCGAGATTGCAGTTGCCTTGATGTTGCGTAGAGGTATGGCTTCAGGGAATCTGGTAGATGCACACATGATTGTCAACAAGTTCTGATTTCCAGATCTAGTCTTGGGTAATGGACCAACACAATCAACGATGACCTTGGAGAAGGGCTCCCCAAATGCTGGGATAGGCTGCAATGGAGCTACAGGTGGGTCTCACTGGTGTTTCCAACTACCTGACAAGTGTGACAGGTTTTTGCAAAAGTTGGAAACATCTTTCCAAAGTCCAGGCCAGAAGAAGTGTTTCATGATCTTGTCAACAGTCTTGTTAACACCAAGATGACCTCCTAAAGGCAAACTATGAGCCATTGTTAAGATCTCATTCCTGTAGACCTTCGGAACAACAATTTGCTTGACCACTGCCCAATCTGCATTGGCAGGGATATCAGGAGGGCGCCACTTCCGCATCAACACTCCATCCTTGAGATAATACCCAACTGGAACTGTGTCTATTTCTTCATCAGGAAGGGCTCTCTTCTTCAGTACCCAAATTTCAGGATCATTAGTTTGCTCCTGAATCAACCGCTTTCTGGACAGAGGCAAGTCTCCAGACACATCAGAATCACCAGACCCATCCAGCTGGCTGAACAGAGAACTGATAAAAGTGTCTGATAAGTCCTCAAACGGAGAAACCATAGTAGGCTGAACAGAGTCATGAGGCGAACCACCTGAGTCATGACTATTCAATGTGCTGGACGGCACCACATCATCTTCTTCTTGAGCCTTCTTAGCCATAGCACGGGTAACTGCACAGGAAGGATACAGAGATGGGTCTTCATCGCCATCTTCAGTGCTCGGCTGTGAAGTAAGGTGAACAGGGGGAACTACATTGCCCCCAGCCAGGTCATTGCCTAGCAACAGAGAAACACCCTTAATAAGGTAGACTTGACATAAGTCCCACCTTTACCTGTCCTGTAACTAAATCTGACTTCAAGAATACAGGCGCGGGGGGTACAGATACAGTCCTCCCTTCAATACCTTGTACAAGTATGAAATCCCCAGAAGCGGTCCCATCATGTAACTCCAAGGAGTCCATCAACAAAAGTGACTGAGAAGCTCCGGTATCCCTTAGGATATATATGGGTACAGGAGGAGAATGCTCATTCAGAGCCACAAATCCCTCTGACACAAATGGAAGAAATTCTTCCCTCACAAAGTCAGCAGTATCAGGCTTCTTAGCCTCACAAGGAGCAGGCAATTTAGCAGATCGGTCATCTACTACAGGGGTTTCTAACCTTGTCTTCACAAAGGCATTGGGTTTGGTATCCTTTTCTTTTTTTCTTTCTTAGCTTTAAGGAACCAACAGTTAGTTGTAACATGACCAGATTTCTTGCAATAATTGCAAACTAGACCACTTTTGTCACTGTCAGCTTTCACACTTTGATCAGACCTTTGACTGGATTTCTGAGCACTATCACCAGATTTGTCTTTGTCTTTGGGTGAGGAATCTTGGGTATCACCGTTACCTTTCTTCTGAAATTGGGACCATCTATTGTTACTGCTGGAATGAAATTTGGACTTATGTGTGAGAACATATTCGTCTGCAAACTTGGCAGCTTATTGCAAATTCAGTGCTTGCTTCTCATTAAGGTAGGTCTTAATATCATCCTTGACACAGTTCTGAATTCTTTAAGTAACACCATCTCTTTTAGTGAGTTGAAATCATCCTTGACCTCCATAGAAGTACACCAGCGCTCAAAGCAAACCTTCTTCTCGTTAGCAAATTCCACATAAGTCTGATTGTCAGATTTCTTCAGACCTCTGAATTTCTGTCGGTAAGCCTCTGGAACCAACTCATAAGCTGTCAAAATAACCTTTTTGACAACCTCATAATCAGAGGAATCATCTGCAGACAAAGCCGAATAGGCTAGTTGAGCTTTACCCTTGAGGACAGTTTGCAACATCAGAGGCCAGTGTTCCTTTAGCCACTGACAACTCTTAGCTACCTTCTCGAAGCACTGGAAATACTTATCAACCTCCTTTTCCGAGAATGGAGGCACCAGCTTTACCTCCAGGCTAGCATGAAATTTGTTTTCAGCTTCCATTTAGATTTTTAGTTGCTCCATTTGGAGCCTTTCTTCTCTGACTAACTTCTGTAAATCGAAATCTCTCTGTCTCTCTCTTTCTGCTCTTTCCTCTTTCTCTCTCTCAAATTCTCTTTTCTTTTCCTCCCTTTCTTTTCTCTCTTTCTCTCTCTCAAACTCTCATTGTTTTCTTTTTTTCCTCCTTTCTTTTTTCTCTTCTCTTGCTAATTTTTCTAACTCAAACTGCCTTTCTTTCTCTCTTTCTGCTCTCTCGAATGCTCTTTCCTCTCTTTCAATCTCTAGCATTTTTAATTTAAGTTCCATTTCTACATTTGGATTTTCCACTGGAAACTGTTCCCAGATCTCCTGGTGGAAACACATTTTCATCAATGTAATATTCAACAATCTCTCTAGCCAGTCTTGCTTTTTCGCATGGCTGGTTTTTACATCTGTCAGCTCTAACTGTCTGCATATTTCTAGCAGTTCTGTCTTTTTAAAAGACTTCAAAACCTCTACGGTTGGTGATGCCAAGAAATCATCCATTGCTGTTGAGCTGTCAATATATATCTAGGAAAATTCAAAAAACAATTTCACAATTTGAAATTTTAGATTTTCAATAAATGACTCACACAATGGTCTATCCCGGACGAGCCCCCAATTTGTTATGGCCCCAATTTGTTATGGTGTAGCGGACAGCAAGGGATGACAGACAAAATTTTAAAACTTTCACAGATTTAATTAAACAAACACTTTGAACTAGTCTACAATCTACTCTACTGACCAAGATTGAAATAAAAAAAATGAGATATTTACAGTCCCTTGGTAATTGAGATGGCGCTGCTATGTTGCGATGTCCTGGGACAGGAAAATGCTCCAACACAGGCAAAAATCCACAAAAAGCTTCACAGGTCTTGAAAAGAGTGACAGGTCTGGTCAAATGTATCCTTCCACAATTTCTCCTTGCAATTTCTCCTACTACCTTTCACTCTCTCAATTTTTCTCCTTATATCCTCTTTTCCAGCCCCCTCCCACCTTCTAGACTTTTCTCCAATTCTCTGGGACATTCCCCTCTGAGGCATGCCCAGGACATGCCCCAAAACCTAGCTCCAGACTGGGCTTAACAAAAAAAAATGTCAATACTGCCATCTAGTGGCTTTTTTTTTTCCACGTTACACCTCTATCAGTATACGGGCTTCCTATAGGCTTGGTTTTAAATGTTTTGATTGTCAATCAGGACTAGTACGTGGGAACAGGTTCACAAAGTCCTGCGATTAAAGTCTGGGTCACTGCCTCACCTCACTGCACGTCTCTGGTCACTAGTGGGGAAATCCACCTTAATGCACGTGAAACTGATTAACTTAATGCACAATGCCGTAAATTCCGCGTGTGAATTTCTTCAGTGCGCGTAGATCGAATAATTGCTGACTACGGCACAGAAACATGAATGCCACTTAGAGACTCACTAATGCGTGAGACTTGGCATCTCGGTTAACCCTTCTTAAATTTAAATTCTTTTAGTTGGCCGGTTTGAATTGTTGAATATTACAAAACTTCAACCATCAACTTCAACTTCAGTTAATCCACTTACTTCGGCTAAAAACGCCGTTTCAAACATTGACAATTCCTCGCAGGCTGGTACGTGACCGATGCACTCATTCAAATGAAATACAGCATACGACACAGCTGCGTTTTAGTGAAGGCAGAGCTATTAGAGACTGATGTTGCGCTCTGATTTGTTGAGCATCTTGGTGATTTTGAGAGAGTGGCAGGCAGGCTGTAATTGAAAGCAGCATGCAAAAATGATCTGTAGTCCGCGGCGCCAATGTTAAGGCGCTTTCACACTGGACGCGAAACGAATATTTCACACGACAGATTACATTCAAAGTCAACGCGATTACATTCAAAGTCAACACAAAGACGCGAAGGGCGTCTTTGCGTTGACTTTGAATGGAATCTGTCGTGCGAAAAATTCGTTTCATCCAGTGTGAAAGCAGCTTTAGTCAAATTAGTATTTCAATTCAAACTAAGGTGGCGGAATGCAGTTCCGGACCGTTCCGGCCCACTTTAACCCCTGGCTGCACGCAATACTTTTTTTCGTAGGAGAGTGAAACGGGTCAATGGAGTCAGATTCAGAGGCACTGGTAAGTGAAAACTAACCAACAGTAATGACATAATATTCCATATATGTGGTATAAAATAAAATGCCCTCGTAACGTTTAGTTGCCTTAGTAGTCTGACTAACTTCCATTAACGTTGTTATCGTAATTATAGCATTTCAGCACCCGTTTGTTCACAGTCAAATGCGTCGTTTTTTTTTTTTCTGCCAGAGAGGTGCGTGACTCGCAAGAGGTGACAGCTATAGGCAACTGGAAGGGGCGCTGCGACTGATGACAGACAGGAAGCTCAGCAAATCATTTTATTCCGACCGAAGAAAATGATTGGTTAGACTTTTATCAGAAATATATCAGAATTGAATATTGAAGAGTTTCAATGCCTGGTGGATTTCTTTTACATTTTAGTGTGCCATACGCTTATTAGGAGCATTTAAAGATTACAAAAGAAAAGTGTAAAAATGCCAGAAAGGTAAGAATTGCTTTAATCGTTATTTGTTTAAATACATGATGTCACTGCAGTGATCCCAGAAAATAAACCAAAATTACCTCTCTACCAAACAAGTATCTCCTAAAATGCTGGCATCACACATTTCTATTATAGATGAATTTGGCCATCTTCTGGTAGTTAACCAGGGTAGAGCTATGGAGACAAGAACATTGAACATAATTTCATATTGGCCAGTATTTAAGGGTAATAATGAGTACCTATAAATGTAATACTGACATTTTTTTTGTTTCAGATCAATAATATTTTACAAATACGAATAGCAGACATTCAAATTCTGTACATAATGGAGCTGGCCTTATGTCTGTAACTCACCCTTTTATGCAGAAGAACCTCCTGGTTATAAGTTAACATTTACGCTGGCTTTAGCTTTTAGCTTTACCATTTATGTCTACATGCATACAATTGATTTAGAATTACAAAACATCAGTTGCTCTAATCTCAAGTGAGAAGCTGACAATTACTACCTAATACAAAAATTAATATCTATATACCGCTCACAAGTGATTCCCCAGTTTGTCCCAAGTTGTCTAAATGATATATTTAAATGAGTTAAATCTGAGAGACGTATGAACATGGCCACTGAAAGCTTAACTCGCGAGGGTCAAAGCTAAAGTAAACAGACTTACTGAAGAACTCTGATAAACCTGAGTGCCTCTGATCTGAAGCTTCAGACTTTTCAACCCTCATCACCATCACCAGCATTTCTATCAGGAACGGCGAATGCCTGAGCAGGAGAGTCGTCTCCCGGGAAACAAGGATCTTTTTATAGGCATGAGTGATGGAAGCATTATCTGCATGGTGGCATGATTTTATTGGCTCACTTCAAGCATGGATTCTTACACTGAAAAGTATGTATGCAGAAAATTGGAGAATAAGGTTATTTCACATTTTGAAGGCAGTAATGACTTGTGTAGTGATAAAAGGATCCCCATTACCTGAATATGGAACCAAAGGCCTGTGTACCAGCCACTTTGCAATGTGGCAAAACGGCAATGTACAACCCCAATTCCAAAAAAGTTAGGATGCTGTGTAAATTGTAAATAAAAACAGAATGCAATGATTTGCAAATCTCATAAACCCACATTTTATTCGCAATAGAACACAGACAACATATCAGATGTTGAAAGTGAGACATTTTACCATTTTATGAAAAATATTAGCTCATTTTGAATATGATGGCAGCAACACATCTCAAGTAAGTTGGGAGAAGGGCAACAAAAGGCTGGAAAAGTAAGTGGTACAAATAAAAAACAGCTGGAGGAGCATTTTGTGAGGGTTGCTCACAATTATCAAAATTTTCACTAGAGGGTCAATCAGGGCTGGACGGTAATCCGGCGTACTGGGCAATGCCCGGTGGGCCGACGCACATTTTGGGCCAATGTAATCATAGTTTATAAAACTGTAATAATATGGACAATTTTTAATGACGGCGCCAGCCTTTAAAACACAGAAAGTGGCCCATTGATTCATTTTCTACACTGACACAGGGCTGGCCCAATGAAATCTCAGCCCTCCCACCTCAGCCACGCCCCCCCGCGTTCAAGCTTCTGCAGTGTCAATTCATAATTTTCACTTGACATCACAATTTAATGGAAACGCCCACCTGGAGGGCAAAAGAGAGATTCCTCCGCTTCCCTCCAGTTATTTTAACTATACTGCATAGCCAAAATACCAGTTATTTGTTGTTCAGTAGGATGCAGTGTAGGGGTGATCTGGAATAGTCGACTATTCGACGATTCGATTCGGAGGAGTCTGATTCGAAGATCAACCTCCTAGTTGAATCGTCGGAAAATGTTGTTATGTGACCAAGATCGTACCATTCTGACTACATGGGGCTGCCCAGGCTGCTGAGCATAAATCTTTACATAGAATGTCTTTGTTTTCGTTATACATTGCCTACTTCGATACAAAATCAGCCTAATTTCTGTCACTAAAGAATTGAAAATAACGGGTGCGTTTAAACAGTAGACCTATACTTACTACGCATTAATAAATCACCCACTGCAGTCAGCGCAGTCAGTGCGAGGCCCTGCCCACATACACGCGCGTTAATCATGTCAGGCTGCAAGCACATAGCTGTTCTAGTTATACCCAGTGAAATGACATGCATTTTTCGACTAAAACAGCATTATTGTGGCAATAATTTCAACTATGATTTTTTGGATATCATAATCTTTCAAAGGAAAAAAATCAACTGCACAACCATTGTCTTTTATCATCAAATCAGCTCAGCCGTCACTTTATACTGGCATTTTGAAGTATGACAGTGCGTCACGAATTACAATTTAACAAACACTAATACCTAATGGCTCACACTCACTGGTGACAATCGCTTATTTTGACTCATTTCTATGGAAAAATCTCAGATTAACAAAGGCGTAGTATCCGCTGACACCCGCAACAGTTTATTTGATTACGATGCAGTATATTTTCTAATACTAGTCGGTCACAAACGCTCTGCTGCAGTATAACTTTAAAACATCAGATTCCCGCTCACCATTCATTGATTAGGTGATGGTCACTTTCCTTGCCTTTTGGGCCGCAAAGTCAGCAATTAAATCCTTATAATCCAGCCTGGATGCAACGTCTTTTTCAATAGACAGAAGGGCGAGCCCGCATAGTCTCTCCTGCGACATGGAGGTTCTAACTGGGCCGGTCCTAGACCTGAAAAAATCGGGGGCAAATATCCATCCCTTTATTGACAACTATTAGTCCTGGCTAGTTCTAGATGGTTTTCCTTCATTAACACTTCTTCCAATTTAAGAATAATCAAGTGGCGATTGAAGACACGGCTTCTCACCCCCATGCGATCTAACAGCGACAAATGGGCTATTTTCAGCTCAGAAAAATAATTAAATTATAATTAGGTCTGTGCACTGGCACTCAGCGATGTAACTTTTTTCCAGCGAGAGCAGCATTTCAGAACTCTTCAGCAAATGAAGGTAAATCTGGTGACAAGTATACATGGTTTCGTCCGTTTACATTTCCCAATTGGACAGCTGTCTATTTTTACAGCAAGTTGCGTGACCGTGCTGCAAAAACAGGTGCACGTACTTGTCACCGAAATTACCTTCATTGGCAAAAGAGTTCTGAAATGCCGCTCATGCTGGAAAAAAGAATTACTGTTGCTGAGTGCCAGTGCATAGACCTATTTATATTTACATTATTCCTCTGCACTGAATGTAGCCCATTATTTTGTTGCTGTTAGTTTACATGGGGGAGAGAAGCCGTGTCTTCAATTGTTCTTGATTATTCTAAAATTGGAAAACGTGTTCATAAAGGAAAACCATTGAGAACTAGCCAGGACTAATTGCTGTCAATAAAGGGATGGATCTTTGCCTTCGAATTTTCAAGGTAAGCGCCGGCCCTGGGTCCGAAAATATTTTAAATTAATTTTAACTTTGAAAAGCTTCGCCAACCCGATGCCAATTGTTGATATCGTCAATAAGACCCTGAGAGCAATCTCACAGCTAGGAAAGGCGAGTGAGCGACAGAGCATGTTACGTATCACTGCATAAAATTTGATAAAAAATAAATAAAATAAGATCAGGGTAAGCTTTTATCGAGATGAAATGGTAAATAATGAAACTGGCACAGAGAATTGCCATTTTACGAGCATGATGAGTCAAGTGCAGTGATGAAAAATATGTATTCATTTATTTAAAAAAAAAAAAAAACATGATTCGACGATTAGTCGACTATGGGCAAAATCTGACGAATCAGATTCGACTATGAAAATCCTTAGTCGAAGACTCCCCTTATGCAGTGACTGATGAGGAGGAAAGCCTGGGTTGTGCTTGAACAGAATCCCGTCCAGGAAAAAAAAAAAAAAAAAAAAAAAAAAAAAAAACAAACAGAGAGGAGGTAATTGTGGATTTGTTGCTACCGTTACCAGGCTACCATTGAACGGCTGGCTGGTAATCGTAGACTAACAACTGACACAATCAATGTTTGATAGTTAGCTAAATAGCACTCACCTTTGCATTGAAAATGTAGGTTTTTCCCCTTTGTGTCCCAAACAACAGCATTATTAACCCATCTTGATTGAAAATACATATAACTACAGTAGGACTCGCCTAAACCATCCTCGTATAAAACAGAAACTCGCTCATACTGGACAACAGCTCAAATCCCGATTTTTCTGTCATGTTTTTCCAGTAAATAAACATCGAATATACTGGATTTTATATAACAGATTTTCGCTTAAATCGGACTAAATGTCCAGTCCCGTCACAATGCATTTCCATTAAAAAGTACTCGTGTAAACCGGACAAGCTGGTTTGCACCATGCACACACGCAGTCACAACAGAGCAACGAAATCAAGTTCGGCTTTCCTACACTGTTATAAACTGACATAATTTAAGAGTTAAATTAACGCATTGTCTCCGTGTTATTTTAAATGTAAGTGGAGTCCTGCTCGCATTTAACCGTGGGTTACACTTAACATGAACGGAACTCTGTTGTAAACTTATTGTTAAATTACATTTAAAATAACTGGAAAAAAAGGTGCAAGTTTATAACAGTGCATTTGCGGAAACTGAAATTGGCGCGGTTTCATTTACACACTTAAAACAACACTAAGGAACTTTCATTTTTGGTTGAGTTTGGCGGTGCCTGTGGACCAAAGCGGTAGTGTTTTGCCTGAAGGAAGACCACATTTCCCATGAGCACCAGCGCATAGCGTCGTAAACATCCTGATCTCCCGGTGGCGTGCAGTTGTTTTGGAAATTAACAGAAGACGGGTCCAAACTAGGGCTGTCAGAATGAGCCTAAAATGCCGTTCGAATATTTGTGACAATTAAACACATGATATCGATATACAGTAATATTGAATATTTTACTTTCTGTATTTCCCACACAAAATAATGACATACCATACTAACATAAGATACATCAACATGAACATATTTGATGGATAATAAGCACAGATTAAGACCTAAAGTTTCCTTGTCTGTAATAAGCCCCGACACAGTAACTCTGAACTCAGGACCCTGATGCATTGCAGGGCTTATGAAATAACAACACACCAGGCTCATCCAAGTTCGAACGAGATGCCAACCGTTCAGTTTTATTCCGTGAGACAGTAATTACAGTACACAACATCATTAGCTCTCTCACCCCAGTAAAATCCAAAACTATTGTCCGCAAATGAAACTGCATTTCAAAAAGCAGATTTTCTCTTCTCCGGTTTTTAACATTACACAATAAAAACCAACACCCGCTGCAGGAATGGTAGGCTAACTCAAACTTGCAGATAGTTTGTGAACAACTTTCGCTCGGTCCTCAGTTTTACTGTCGACGACTGACCCAAACCCAAAGTATTTCCAAACGGTGCTTTTTAGATTCTTCGGGGTGTAAACCGGTTATTTTCTGAACAGTGCGGCTTGTGAACTGGCGATAGGGGAAGCTCAAACCCATCCCTTAAAAATAATGATTTGGTCATGACCTGTTTTCAACCATTCATTAAAATTACCATTACAGAAGCTCTGAAAACTCTCAACATTATCAGTTGTGGCCAGTTTTCATTGATAACACATACCTGTCAACTCTTACGCATTCGGCGTCAGTTTTGAGCGGCATATTTACGTTCCTCTGCTGTAGTCAGCAATTATTCAATCAACGCATATGTAAGAGATTCTCGCGCGGAATTGAAGTGCATGAAGGTTTATCAGTTTCACCTGCGTTACGGTGATTATGACTCCGGACTTCTTACGCTTTTATTTACTCAGGGGTTGGAAAAAATGGAATTGCATAACAGCGTTTCAGATGATCTTATATCATTTAAATAATTTAAACGATAATGAAACACATGCATTGCTTCCAAGCCCTGAGTAAAGAAAAGCGTGAGAAGTCTGGAGTCATAATCACCGTAACGCATGTGAAACTGATGAACCTCCACGCACAAGAATTTCAGTTCCGCGCAAGAATCTCTTACATATGCGTTGATTGAAGCAGGGGAACGTAATTATGCCACTCAAAACTCAATGCTGGCTGTCAAACCAGCATGCACTGCGCACGCCCGGCACAAAGATTTAACAGTTTCAAGACTCTGTGCACTATAGTGCATTGGTAGCCACCCGCAATACACTGCACACGCTGACAGTGGGTTAATTATCTTGACGTGACTTTTTAAATATTCGATCATTAATTTTCACTTTCGGAGGTTCATTTTATTGATAAATTGATATGTATTTGAATATGGAATATTCATTGACAGCCCTAGTCCAAACTACGTTTCTGTTTCCAGCGGCTGTTTGAGGGATGAAAAGCGATGAGGTAATGTATCTAATTGTGGCTAAACAATATCATATGACGATTTTGAAAATAAGAAATGTTTAAACAAGCAACAATCCCTGTAATTTTAGCTACAATCAGCGCAAGGTGCTAGTGATAAGCAGAACTATGAAAAGTCATAACTCAATGCACACGGGTTTTCTTTTACTGATTATTTGAGCAAGCAACGCGGTTTGACGCGCCGACGCATTTGATAGACTTCTTTTCCAATCACTGTACTCAACAAAAAACACGGCAAGAATCCCTTTTGTCTCTGAAACTATTACCTAACAATCATCAGAAACTACTTGGTCAAGTACATACAAACTGAAACGATTATCCCACAATGATTCAGTATGACTGATCTTCCATCTTTGGCACTTTCCACAGGAGGAAGCTACATATTTTACTCAGACATTTATATTTGCGGTTTGCAGTCATCACTTGCGATGCTCAAATCACAATGATAATGCTAATGTTAGCTATCGGAAATTTTGGTGGTAGCAATAAATAGCCACCAGCTTGATAGTTCGCAGCTCCACAGTGACACGACCAGCCACACAACAAACTCAAATGTACTATAACAGAGAAAACAATGTGTAACGTGACTTACTAGTCCAGCAGAAACAGGGCCAAGGCAGCATCGGTCAGACATCCCTCCTCGTCTTTGAGCTGAGCTCACGCCAGCGAGTGAAAGCTTGGCCAATATTGATCCTTGTCTGGGCTTTGATTCTGTTACTCTCTCTCTCTCTTTAGTTTTTTAGTCTCCTCAGACAAAACTTTCAATTTCTTTGGTTTTCTTGCTGCTTCTGTCATGATGGCGGTAATCCCACATAGGCGTTCGCATTGACTTCCGTCTTTTTAACGACTGAGGAATGGGGGAAGTGACGTATGCCGTAAAGCAGGCAGCACATTTGTAGTTTATTGTGTGAGGGGGTTCCTACCATCCACCTCGAAACTGCATAGTGCCAGTGAAAGTGATACAGACGCCCTCAGGCCATGACAGAGGTGTCATTCAGCCTGTTGTAAGTCAATGTACCATCAAAAAAGTTCTGAAAATATTATATGAAGGTTGAAAAGTTACTTAGTGTTGCTTTAAGTTTCTAGTCTTCTTCATTGATCCCAGTTGGAGCAACATGCAGTATCATCCTGTTATCCATTGTGTCAGGGCAAAGGCGAAAAATGAGGACAACAGGTACCGGTACGCGCACTTCAGAATGAAGTTGTTCCGATCTTTATACTCCAAGCAAAGGCTACATATAAATTCATAAATGTGTATAGCGGATATAATCTGTTACATGCATATAGCGGATATAATCTGTCTTGTGTGTATAACGGTTTTTGTCCGTTTTATGCACATAGCGGATTTCGCTCATAACGGACAAAATGAGCTGGTCCAATTGAATCTGTAATATGCTAGTTTTACTGTATCTGTACTTCAGTTGGCATTAATCCTGACTGAGGTTTAACGGGAAAGACTCTCCACAAGACAGCTAACTACATAAAATGTGAACATTGCTAAAGTGGAGCCAGGGTAACGTTAGGGACTTGGCTAACTGTTTTTAAATAGGCTTAACTGTGGAAGGCGCTGCACATGGATTACAAGTGCCTATAATGTGATGTTTATTAACCTATTGTTCTTTTTGAGAGAGGTAATGTATATATCCGGGGGTTGAAACAAATAAAATGGAAAATTACAGAACTGCGAGGCTGCCCTGTGGAATGTCAAATATTACCGCCTATAGGCCTAGGAAGCGGCCGCAGTGGAGTGAATTGAGGGAAAGAGATTGGCTATCTGCCCCGCAACAGGCCGACAAGAGAGGCAGTTTTGCTATTCGCACCGCGGTGGGACGGATAAGAGAAGTACTTCTGCCATTTGTCCTACAGTTTGTCCCAATAAGAGATTTCATTTTACAATCCACCCCGCTCTTTGATGTTTCGCACTGAACTGCTGCGGGGTGAATAGCCTCTTCCATTGGCCTAACGAAAAAGTGTTTTGACCTCCAGGGGTACGCAGCAATCAGGTGACTGAAAACTATGAATAAAGTTGTGTCAAGCAAAAATGGATAGACTAAAGTGCAAGGGAGATGCTGAGAAACTACAGGAGAGAAGAGTCTGCAGGCGGATGCAGCCAAATGTGCCAAAATATCTGATATGTTTGCTGCAGGATCTACTGCTAGTGGTGGTCCATCAACATCCAGTACAGAAGCATTAGCAGCACCCAACACCAATGTGCATGGGGCTAGTTCTTGCCCTCCGTAACATAGTGAAAACTTTTAGAAAGAGCAATAAATCTGCACAAAAACTTCACGTCGTGGACTTTGCCGAACAAAATGGAAATTGCCATTTTGTTTAAAATAAATGTGGCCCGGTGACTAAATGACACTCAGGACAGACAAAATTTACTTTTGGGATCTTTATTCCTTGACTGCTCCCAGTTGGGAACAGCATTAATGATAGTTTTGAGATATTAAAACAATTCAAGACGTATTAGCAATACACAATTACATTCAGGCCTTCCTGCCAATATCACAGAAATAGAACTCTGGTGGATGGTCCTTCACACCTTGTATTACATCTACTTTTGGCATACACTGTAATCCCCAGGGTTCTTACACTCTGACCCAGTGTTTCCCAAACTTTTTTCTCTCGCGGCACACTGTTTACTATGAAAAAATCTCACGGCACACCGCTATGATATTATAGCGTTCCGCTCATGCTACCTACCCCGCAGCACGACCGAGTGACGATACAACCACTCGAGCTTTCCAACCAGGTTCCAAGCTTTTATGCAATCATAAAATAATGACTCTTCGCAGTCTTTCCAGTTCAGCCCCCACTTCTCCAGATACTCAGATGTCACTCGAAACACTTCCTTACCTGTAGTTTTCTCCGGCAAAATTCGATTAAAAAAGTAATTTTCTTTAATTGTCTCCCCATCGACATATCTGACATTGGCCAGTAATTGTACATGTTCACTGACATTGGTTGTTTCATCCACCTGCAGCGCGAATTTCCCACTCCCTTTTATTTTCTCCATTACAACGTCCTCTATATCTGCCGACATTTCTCCTATTTGTCTGCCAATTGTATTGTTTGAGAGAGGAACCTTCTATATTTCATTGGCAGCATTTTGACCCAACATGGTCCCGACGATAGCTTTGCAAGCTGGCAGGATAAGAGATTCGCAATTGTGTGAGATGTCTTTGATTTTGCTACTAGTTCTGCGACCAGATAGCTAGCTTCTCATGCTTTTTTCTGACACTGTAGCGGTTTTCATCATGAAACTAGCTTGTTTGTTCGCCTGGCTTCTCAATCGCATTAAATATTCAGTGTCTTTTTTTTTTTTTTTTATGAGAGAAGGGTGTTTGGTTGAAAGGTGTCTTTTTAATTTATTTGGCACCATAGCTTCGTTCGCCAGCTTTTTTTCGCCAAAGCAAGACACAGTGGTATTGGGGTAGCGGGATCTCCGCGAATGTAAACCCATAAGTCAGATATTCCTCACTGTAAAGTCTGCTCACCGCTTTGATTTTCTTTTTTCTGGCCAGCGCAGCAAGAGTGAGGTGGTTCAGGGTCTTAGTCCGACAGCCTTTTCGAGGTTTTGGTCAGGAATTTATCCATTTTCGTTGTTTCATTTCAACTAGCCTACACTGCTGTTTTAGCTGAGTTTTACCGGGGAATGTTTAATTTTTCGCGTTAGACGATGTGTGATCGGCCAATCAGGAGAAGGAATTGTACAGTAGAATACATGATGCGGAAATATCGAGAAGGAATTTTAAATAGGCATTTCAATAAACTGAATTGAATGAATTGATAATGACACGAATTGTTATTTTTATATCCTGTAAGTTCAGCCGTTTTATATTATTAGGCTATCAGGAAAAAAAACAGTTAGTGGGTTTTCTCGCGGCACACCTAGGAAGCTCTCACGGCACGCCAGTGTGCTGTGGCACACAGTTTGGGAAACACTGCTCTAACCCTTGAACATGCACTACTTGGCCCTAGGTATAAGTGTTGCACTCTAGAAACCGACGCCAAATATCCTGACAGTAGTAGCATAAACATTACAGGCAGCGCAGGCAATGGTAGTGGGCTTACTTTCCCCGACTAGACAATGTAACAAAAATAAAAAGTTTTACTTGAGTGCAATGGTTCCACTTCACCATCCAGTACATTCACAGATTTGCTCTTTGACAGAATAACAAGAATAAAGTTGAACAGACTGCGCTTTAGCTCCAAAGAAAATTCACTGTCTCAAAATAAAACACATTACATCCATTTGATAACAATGAATCAACTTAAAATACCGTACATTCTCACATGGTTCATGCATTAATGCCTATCGCGGTTGCTGACAGAGGCAAACCGCTGTTAAACACAAAATAAAATGGCAATTCACTTTTAAGTGCAGGACATGCTAATTAGCAGCACACATGGAGCGCAGCACAGCAAATCTCTCCCCTCAAAGCATAGTATGAACATTTTCAGCAAACGGTACAACCGAAAAATATACAAAAGTACAGCACTTATATTGCAGAACAGTATGGTGGAAACTTACGCTTTCCAATACCTTACAATGGCCGATTCAGTTTTTCGCCTGGAATACATGTTCAACGAATCTGAAAACATCCAACCAAATACACACTCATTCACAATTCATCCAAGTCTGCTTGCTTCAACACAATGATAACTAAGTAATTTCGCACCCAATCTAGCATTTAACCAATTGATTAATTGGCATTTGTCTAAATTGTAGCGAGACCACGTACCATCTTGCAGGCTACCATTTTCCAAAAGATCCGTTCTTCTTCTTTGGATTCAGTGAATACCTGCCTGTTTCCCATGATGCATTTTGTACACTTAGCGCCATGACATTTAAAGGAACAGTACCATTTTGGAGAAAGCTTTATGGAAGAGTTCGTTGTTGTTCTATTACCAGTTAAAATACTAAGAACTCTGCAACCCAGTTACATAAATTTAAATAGTTTGGAACAACTTGTTAACGCATTTTTATAAATGAATTGCTACTATCACACAGTCTTTGATATGAAACCCTTTTCACCGACGAGACACCCCACAAAATATACTGCGTCTGACATACCAATGCGACTTATCTATTGAGTTTTACTGTACGTGTTTCCGCCCTTGGAGTTGTATGCGGATTGGAGACGCATTTGCATTTACACTTGTGTTCAATGTGGCCAGAATGCGTCCCTGACCACCTTCAGAAGTGGTTTATTAGATAGGATCACAATCCGTCTTGACTGCGTTTTGAGTGCATTTACACCTTTACTTTCACATGGTCAAGTGGTATACGATTGCAATCCAATCACAAAAAACGCATTTTAATACCAGGTGTAACGGGGCCTTTATGTCATCATATCAGACCAGCTACTCGTCGCCAGAGACAGCGCAGGTGGGTAGTAATTGGCTTATAGCAAGGCAGGGAGAAATAGGTTAGAAACTGGTATGTTTGATAACGGGACGTAAAACAAGCAGATATTCTGTTTAAACGATGTTCCGGTTACAAATTTAAGTGGACTATTATCATAACTGGTAAATGAAGCTAGTTAGCTCGTGTGGCAAATTGGCAAGGGTCACTGACCTTGTCAGGGCTTTGTGGTTTGAGCAGAATATCGAAGCGGCTCAAATTACACCATGGCTATAGGTAATGCAGGCTAGTATTACCTTTCCTAGCTATGAAATCAATTAATGAAAAGCTAGATAATGGTTTTTGTCTGGCCTCTCAGAAAGAACACTTCATTAAATGTGTGCATATTGCAGGATTTCCCATTCTCACGTATTTGATGTGAGATAGGTTTAGTATGTCCTGTGTCACGTCAGTGAAAAATAAATTCTGCTTACTTATCTCACACCTGAAAGTACGCCGGCTTTGGCCAATCTTTGTCATTCTTACGCGAAGTTTGCCTCGAAAGTTGGCAGCTCTGATAGATGTTGCATAAATATATGTCCTTTCTATTTAAAAGTTTCAGAGATAGGCCAAATGAATGAAATGAGTAAAGCAAAGAGGAGGAAGCTGACATGTTTTCAAAAGATAGGCGCAATCAGACAGCTTCGCTAGGAATAGGTCTACTGTGCATTGATGCACTGGCATTCTCTTTAAATCATTTTTTTATTATTATTATCTCGCAGGATTTGGAAGCTTTGTTGAAGTTAATCCAATCATGATTTCATTCATTTATTAACGTGTCAAGCTGAATCGCTGGGGTAGTTCAAGTTTATCTGTTGGCACATTTTCAATTTGTCATTTGTGTTGTGTGGAATAATACAAAACATCCTTTGCATACTTATCATCTTATTATCATCAGTATTATTATCAAAACATCTTTTGTATTATTATTATCTTTTACTGCTTAAAACATCTTTTATGTCAATACCCCAAAGCTTATAAACCTATTTACCCAGAATGTGTGTCTGTGTGTGAGAGGAGCTGTACAGAGGACCAAGGTCAAGAGTGGCACAGGAATGCAGTTTCTGCCAAGAAAGAAAACGCCCTAAGCGCAGTCCGAAGTGGCATCAGGTATCCCGTAACCACCTTTCAGTGACCTGTCCAAAGTAGACTGGACAATACTATGAAGAAAGGTGGGAGCTGATTAGACTACGGTTAACGACAGATCTACAGCCAATTGATGTACAGCTAAAGGACTGTGGATTATAAGAACTGATGCCCGGGCAACGCCCAGGCGGAGCGCTCTCCAAACTGTGGCTGAGAACATCCCTCTGTTGCGGTTTGTAATTTACTCTTTGTCTGTTATAAATTTACTATATTTCAATCACAAATCTGGGCAAGTCTTTATTTCAATTGTCTTCCACCCTTAACGAACACCACCGGGTAACAAGAGGTAATTTCCCCACGAATCTGGTGACTCCCGACGTGGAGGGGAAAGAGTCCTGGGTCTGACCAGGAAACTCGATCAGAATTTGGACAACGCCTTGATGACAATCACCAGACACTTCACGGCCGGCCAAAGACAGAGGCAGGCAGAACCTTTTTAATCTGCAAAGGATAGAATACGAAGTGTCTGACGTTTGACGGAAAGGTATAAAATTATTTTATTATATTTTTGTATGATTTCAGTAACAGACACAGGGTAATATTCTATACTGATTTCCTGTATGCGCATTCCAATACCCAACTCTAAAGACTAGTCTAAATAAAAGTCCTAGGTGAAAAGTGAAATAAGAAGTGGATACGGGGGCGTTGTAACGAATAAAATAAAAAAAAAAAAAAAAAAAAAATCCATTGAAAGTAAGCCAGAGAAATACCCAAGGGATATTTTAATTTGAAACGTGTGGGCGACGGTGGACACGGTAGGACACAAAGAACTTCATAGGTTAGGTGGGGGGACGTCAGCCACTGAGTTCTGAACGGTCTAGAGGTCCTATACGGGAGATCCATTCAGATCGCCTTTCAAGTTAATACACACGTGTATGTGACAAGAGTAAAGGAAGTGGGGAAGAAACTTGCAGATCACATAACAATAAAATATCCAATCAAGGACTTGGCCATTGGACTGTGCATGTAGAGATCAGGACCTGAGTGTATATTATTGTAAATCCACGCTGGTGGTGGCAGTGAGTGAATTGGGAATGGAGCAAGGAATGTTTTTGAGTGCTGTTGGCAGGTGCTTTAAGTGCTGAGGTGTATGTGTGTGAATGCTGAGCTCAGATTGTGTGTCTGTGTGGAAGTCAATGTGAATGAACCGAACTCTGTGTCTGTAAACAACTGCATTGCTGGCATATTTGTTAGTTCTGTCTTTGTTAGATTGAATACAGTCGTCATTCTATTACATGAAGTGCTAATATAGATGTCCACAATAAAATTAGCATTTATTCAAGATTAATTTCAGGTGCCCGTTGATTAGCCTATATTTACAGTATTTTATGGAATTCTTAGAGTAATTGCAGGATTGGTAAAAAGTGAAGTTGGACAGAGTAAGTGAAATTAGTTGGTCCGAGTAAGTGAAGTTGGTGTAAGTGGAGTCGGTTAAAGCAAGAGTTTAGCCATTTTAATGGCTGTGGTTGGTTAAAGTAAGTGGAATTGATTTGGATGGTAAATAGAGAGCTTGAGTTTAGCCATTTTAATGGCTGTGGAGTTGTAAAAGGACAAAGTTGTAGAAGTCAGCAGAATAATTATTCCTTGTGAAATCAAATAAAAGTCCCCATTTCTTGACTGAATAAGCGTATGCCCTTCTTGAACGATCAGTAACTATAAACAGAGGGAAGTTTAGAGGAAGTAATAATTGAACGTCAATTCCATGAACGTAGACAAGTGTTTCTAATGTGGCTAACTGAATTGCTTTGAGATGCAGGACAAAGTCCAATATTTAAATGCTCTAATATTTGGCGGTAGTAATTCATTGCTGAGAAAACCACTACTAATGTCCTCTATGAGCGTGAAGTAATTACACCATTTGAATTTGTTCAATATTTGTAAAATTGAAAAGAGCTAGAAAATCTAAGCAGTTTTCTGTAAATAATTAGACTGTGTGAGATTGGTATGCTAGAAGCATGTCTCTGAAAAGAAAATGAAGGAAAAGTTCAAACAAGAATAACACTGTGTGTTCAAAATTTGCCAAAGTACTGTTTAACACTGTATACAGTAAGAGACTCTGTGCCAAATTTTATTGATACATAGGTTTCTCAAGTATTGAAAATTTTCAATTGATATTTGAAAAAGATCAGAAAAGTACCTGGAAATATAAAATATAATATGAAATTTAATGGTACATATTAGGTTTATAAAAATAAAAAATCAAGTGAACTATTGTGGGATTAGAGACTGGATGGGTTTTTAGATGGAGGAATGCAGAGTCAGAACAATAGAGGAATGGAGCCTTATTGACCGAAGCAGATTAGGGAGCACAGATAAGTGAAAGGTCAACATGCAGAAGTTAGAGGACAGAGAATGATGCATTGTGATTGAGCAAATGTGACTGGAAGCTTCCCTGACCGAAGAAATGCAAATGAATTAATGAAAGATCTTTTCTCCATTTCAAACAGGAACTATCAACCCGTGATTCTACATGGAAAAAAACTAAGAGGGGCATGATAACCTTAATCTGTTTATTTAACTTTTATAGGAAAGGACCCAAGCGAGTGAAAAAGCAACAAATTTATGTTGATGGAGTTTTTTTTGTTGTTCATTGTTGTAAGCATCTAACTCATTCAATTGAAACTTTTCCACAGAGGACTCACTGCAGAAGATAAGGAATGAAAAAAAAAAAAAAAAACCTTGAAGGTGATTTGCTGGCCAGCTAAGATTCAGCTGCAGAGTTCTAAAATAAATTTGGGGAAATCTAATTCAGAGTTTTAACACGAGACTAAATTCAAAAGGTGGACCACCATATAATTGAAAAAGTCGACTAATAACGTGATCACATTCTAAATTTATTTTTGCTTAGGCTGACAAAATCTTTTCCTCTGACTAATAGTGAGAAGGACGGGGACTTTCAAGTAAAAGGTACTGACTGACTGACTGAGCTGACCAGATTTGGGACGATTGTTTACCTTTATGTGCTGGGAGCCCAACAGAAAAACTATTTTACAGTTGAATATTCAATACGTACCCAATTTTTGTGAATAAAAAAAAAAAAAAAAAAATTTGCATATTGTAACACACGGTCTAAAGCAACTCCACCTGGTTCTGCTGATGACGTGGGGAATTCAATGGCTGGGGCTAATGAGCCCTGACTGTGAATCTCCTCCATGCTTTTAGCGGAACCCTAGACAGAGGCGGATTGCTCAAACATAATTAATGGGGAAAAAACACTTTGAAAAGATATTATTGTTACTGTCCCATTTTTGACCCAGAATACAGAGGAATACCAAATCATGAATATACGGCCAAGAAAAATATTAATGCAAAATTGACAGGAGCTCAGTAGCAAGGATGAGCAGATTTAGTAATTATGAATTTTTAAATAATATTAATTTATCAAGGTGGCACAAGCACTGTGATCGACAAGGCAGTGTATTGCAAACAATTCCAATGAAATTGATGATTTTGTAAAACACATTCAGACCAAGCGAAAATGCACAAGACAAAGTTCTTGAATTGGGATTTATTCGGCAGGTAAAGAAAGGATCTAAGTGAATTCCATCGACTCTTTTGCTTGATTTCGTTTTACAGATTTATTGATTTTTATAGATGTTTTAGTTTCCCCATTTTATTATCTGCCAATTATCATTGTACACTACTTTGATTTAACTTTGTTGTTTTAAATGCTCTCTATAAATAGACCTGACTTGACTAATGTTGCTGAAGAAATTTTTGTTGTTACTGTTATAATTCCTCTAAATAGTGTTAAGTGCACTTAGATTTTATTACATTATAGTTTTACTGCTTAAAAATAATAATAATATATATTTGTTAGAAATGTAAATGCTTATTTTGTTCTCAGCATGAGGCTTTGAGGAAACTGTCTGTGGGAAAGTACTGATGGGAGGGGTGCATGCACCTGGATAGGAGTTATGGACTCATGTCTGGGAAATGTCCCAACTTAGCAAGATAACAGAATTGTTTCTGTCTGTACCAGGCCTTGAAACTGAGCCCCTAAGCACAAGATGTGACTCCTCCAAGTGCATCCCTAGAGCAGAAATCTTCAAAGAATAAAATGTTTGTGTAATTTTGTGATTGATTGCTTGAAGGATGCCTGGCCAGAAGGGTATAAGAATTGCTTGTGAAAATTATTCAGCAGAGACCAACCTCTGACTGCTGTGGAGTCCCTGTTTGCTCTCTGATTCAACAGAATTATATTGCAATAAACTGTTGATCATGTTTCTTTAAAAAAAAAAAAAAAAAAATTTCGTTCCCATTGTTTCAAAGAAGTCCTATCTAATAATACTGCATGTCCTGGACTCAAGGACACCCCTCTATCAAATCCTGACATTGAATACTTTGTTGATGGTTTGGCGTCAAGAGTCGATAAAGGCAACCCATGTGTTGGATATGCTGTCTGTACTCATGAGACAGTGTTGATTGTAACCTTCTGCACACCAAACATGTTGACCCAATCAGTTTGGCTGACGCCTTTGCAGACAGAGAAGCAAGAGCAACAGCCAAACACACTCTTGTGGGGCTATTTACACCAATCTGAAGATTCAATTTCATGTGACCTGCAGCGAGCAGAGCATGATGCAGCTCCCCCACAAGAAAAACGCCAATGGACATCACATGGAACACAACACACTGATGACGGGTGGGTAGGACCCAATGGTAAACCTATATTGCCGAAATCCCTCTTCCATATTGCTGTAGATTTGGTGCATGGGCAGTGCCATGTACCAAGAGGGGGGACCAAGGGGTTAATAGAGCAACAGAGCAAAGTTACTATCACTTATTTACTAAAAAAGAAATTTTTTCTAAGAAATGTCCAACATGACAAAGATGGGAAGTAGTACAGAAGGGGGCAATCCCTACACCCCCTGGGCCATTCCACACGTACATCTAACACCGTGTGAGGGGAAGAGGTATGCGTTAGTACTGATATAACCTTTTTCTAAATGGGGTAGAAGCTATAGATGCAATCACAGTAGCAAAAATCCTGAGTAGAGAAATTATTCCTAGGTGGGGAATTCCAAAGACATTGTATAGTGACAATGGGTCAGAATTTAGGAATGAAGTGTTGACCCACCTGGGAGCAAAATTAGGAATAGGATTGAAAAAGCATTGTGCATATCATTCACAATCAGCAGGATTAGTGGAGAGAACTAATGGAACCCTGAAAGCAAAACTGGCAAAAGCCATGTACTCCACTAATTTGACCTGGGTTGAGGGCCTCCCACTGGCACTATACTCTATGCGCCAGCAACCAGCGAAGGACACGTTTCTTTCACCACATGAGGGAGACCCTAGCGTGGTCCCCACTGCAGATTTGCTGCAAACAGATCTGTCAGATTATATGCGGGCTTTGGGCAACATGACTAAGCTTCTCTCTCGCCAGGTGCAAGCAGTAGATTCCACAGGAGACGAGGACAACGGCACCCCGGCCCCAGGGGTGACCACTGGCGACTGGGTCTGGTTAAAGGCACCAGGCCGCCCACGCCGGACGAACCGATCTGGACGGGACCGCTCAAGATCACTGAGGTTTCCGACCCACAAGAAAAGGGTCGAAAAAGGAGGGAGATAAGACCTGGCATCATTTCGCATTCTGTGCAAAAGCAAGACTGCCAGAGCAGTCACTGGAGCAGGTAAGAACTAACCTGTTGTCATTGCAGGACATCAATGAGGAGGATGGAGATGGAGAATCGAAGGAGGGTGAGGAAACGTAATGAAACGTGGCTAGGAATAGGAAAGGAGGGATTGGCTCTCCTAGTAGGATTTTATTTATTTCTTATAGGCGCTTTGCTATACGCTCAACGCACTCAGAAAGACGCCCACACCACACCTACACCACACCAAGAATTCACGGAAATCATGTTGATGGTAGCGGCAGTAGTAGGAGGACTAATAGCAGGAGGAGCATTCTCCAGCCTGGTCTTGCAGTATATACATCGTTGGGTCCTACACATACATCACCGCAATACACGGACAAGACAAATTTAATTGCACGTCCCAAAAGTAACGTGAAAATAACAAGGACTATAGTAACCTTGGCTTTGGTACTGGTAACAGACGCAGCTACAGTGAACTCAGACCCCTGCGGAGCCAAGGTAATTTTAAAGGTGGACCCGGACAGTGAGAACACATTTCAATTTGATTTATGTAACATAATCAATCTGGAAAACTGACCCTCCAAATGGAGGGGGTATGAAGATATTGAGTTAGAAGAGAACTGAGATGACCCCATAGGCCTGGAGGCCGGGGACTTGCCCTAACCTCGCCCGACGAGGCGACTATGTTACTGTACCAACAGGTGACCGGAGATGTGACAGGAAGTGACAAGTGGGTGTGTCCTCCAGAACCCTACACGCCCAATTGCCCCATTGGAAATCCCTACTGCAAACATGGACAAGGCGGAGGAGCAGGTTGGGCTTGCTGGAAGTGGGTGGAGAAGTATCGCCCAGACCTACCTAACCTCAGAAAACAACTTCTGACTGATCCTGAATTTCAGCGAGCCTACTGCCGGGAGATTCTGGGGTTGTCTGAGGAGGAGTGTGAATGAGATTTGAGTGGATGAAGGGTATTGGCTTAGTAAATTCATGACGCTGGAGTGTGCTCATGTGCTCATGTGCTAGATCCATATTCCGTGATAGTGGCTGATGAGTGCACTTGCACATATGAAGTAAATTTAAAATGCCGGAATATGCAGATTTGCTGTAGGACCAAAGGGTTTCGCTTGGAGCGGACGCTGGGCCGGCAACTAGCCAAGCCGACCTCCACTGGCGTCATGGCCAAGCCATGGTCATGTGGATCCCTGAGTTGTCAAGGGGTGAAGGGGGGCACCCAAGGAGGGGTCCCAGTGGTCAAGTAGAGCCCGGAGGTCAGGTTTTGCTTCGCTGCGCTAGGATGCTAATGCAATCACCCCATTGATAGCAAAATGTAACATAGGTGCTCACAGCACAAAAAGGGTGAGAATGTAATCGCTTCAGCACTTAGTGTTGCCCCCATAAAATGGGGCCAAAGGAGGGAGTTGTGGAATAATACAAAACATCCTTTGCATACTTATCATCTTATTATCATCAGTATTATTATCAAAACATCTTTTGTATTATTATTATCTTTTACTGCTTAAAACATCTTTTATGTCAATACCCCAAAGCTTATAAACCTATTTACCCAGAATGTGTGTCTGTGTGTGAGAGGAGCTGTACAGAGGACCAAGGTCAAGAGTGGCACAGGAATGCAGAGCTTCTGCCAAGAAAGAAAACGCCCTAAGCGCAGTCCAAAGTGGCATCAGGTATCCCGTAAATTGCCTCTCAGTGACCTGTCCAAAGTAGACTGGACAATACTATGAAGAAAGGCAGGAGCTGATTAGACTGCGGTTACAGACAGATCTACAGCCAATTGATGTACAGCTAAAGGACTGTGGATTATAAGAACTGATGCCCGGGCAACGCCCAGGCAGAGCGCTCTCCAAACTGTGGCTGAGAACATCCCTCTGTTACAGTTTGTAATTTACTCTTTGTCTGTTATAAATTTACTATATTTCAATCACAATCTGGTCGAGTCTTAATTTCAATTGTCTTCCACCCTTAACGAACACCACTGGGTAACAAGAGGTAATTTCCCCACAGTTGTCATGCCTGTACTTGGTTGAGAAGATGTCAGAGTTTGTTGTCTGTGTGCACACATGTGCGTCAACCCTAAAGCCACAGGGCCTGCCTACATAGCAAATTCCAGTTTAACTGTTGGTGCCCGTGGATATATTGAACGGAAGCTAGTCAACATTCTCTGCCACCACTTCTGCTGTACAAAGATGGAAATAAAAAAACTCATCAGCGAACTGCAAGAAGCAATAGAAAAAACATCATACAGGATCTGGCTGAAGAGAGATGACCAGACTTTGCTTGAGAGCTGTAGTTGACACCAGCACCACAATACCGCCTCCAGATGGAGGGGCTGCGCCACTTCAGAGGAGTAGTTGAGGAAGAAGGGCTGAAACTGCAAAGTGGTTCCTCCTGATGATGGTAAGGTGATGGATCCGGTTCTGGAGCTGTTGGCAACAAAGCACTGCACAAGTGTAAGTTCAGTTATTCTTTGTCATGGTGGTTCAGTGATTAGCACTGCCACTACACAGCAAGAAGGTTGTGGGTTCTAATCCGGCTTGGGGCCTTTCTGTGTGGAGTTCCAGGGCATGTAGGCTATTACTGAGCTTAATTTTAACTTTTAGTAACAGTGTAGTGCGCGCGTATGGCGGGCCGTAACGTCACAATCAGGGTGGGCCGCCATGGCTGAAAATGCCAGGGCCATTTTTTTGTCCCAGTCCAGCCCTGACGGACAGTGAAGAACAGTCTGACCACGTCGGACTACGGTCGGGCGTCCTCCTGCTGTTTTACTGAAACACCTGACAGACATAGTCTGTCGAAGGTCCGACTTTTCACACGAGGGATGGGCTGACTCGGTTGTACAAGTTCAGTTTATTGAAACAACCCCCAGGATCCTAAGCAAGGAAGACAAATGTATGTGCAGTCATTGGAATGCTCAACAGATTTCAAAGCAGGCAGAATATAAGTCTGATTTCTAAGCAGTGACATTGTGCTCTCTGAATGTGTTAATGTTTAATTCCAAAGAAACCACTGAGGTTCACCATCTACTTGTACACCATGTTTGTTTCATTATGGGATAAAACATCGTTCTAATAATCTCCTGACAGTCTGTACGTGTTTGAGATACAAGAATGTAAGTCTACTCATGAGTAGGTGTGTCTAATGTATCTTTTGGTTTCACATTTGCATAACAGAATGATGTGAAAAGATGTCAGATGTCTCCAATGTGTGACAATGCATGGATGTCTGACGATGTGCCTATAAAGGCCTCTCTCCCTGGCCTGTGGGGGAGGAGGGAGAGACACCATACAAGTTTAGTTCTGCTCCTGCTTCTGTGGTGAAGAGTGCTGCTTTCTTTCTTTTATTAGCCTGCTTTTCTTTTTTATATTTTCAACTTACAGTAAGAGGACCTTTCTGTCCACCTTATAGTGCAGCTGCCATCTCTAGCCCAGCCTGATTTGTTCCTCCTGGACCAATATTGGTCTGTAACCCACCTCTGCTGACCCAAAAGCACCCAAAAACCTCACCACTGAAGAGATGCTCCGGCGTAGTTGTCGGGCCGCCACAGCTTCGCTTGTAAAAGTGATGCAGGACTCACTATTCCTTTATCCAAAATGTTCACTAAAATAATTGATTACTGTTTAATGAATGAACATCACTGCTTCATGTGTGGTCATAGTTCTGAGCTTATTGACCCATGTGAGAATATTGGGTGCAGCTTGTGAAGCAAATTCTGGCAGGCAACTTGAGGCATGCCCTCGTTCTCTTAGAAACTCCCATACATGTCGACCACTGCCTCACTCCATTGTAAAGCAGGCAATTTAGGCTGTTTTATATTCCACCTCCACTGCAAAAATAAATAAATAAAGCCTCTGCCTGCTGCTGTGCTGCATCATTCTTTGTTGCTGCTATAACATTGTCTGCTGCTGCATCATTATTGCCTGCTGCTACTTAACATCCCACCACCACCCCAGCATCCACCTCTACCTGTAGGCTTTGAAATTCTCCCTGAGGTGGGGAGATCTGATCTAGACATCCCCTGCTTTCCTCTCCAAGCACAATAAGCCACAGATTATGCCAGGGTCAGAGTTCAGATGCCCAAATGTCATTGTATCTACAAATTTTTTTGTTAATATGGCAATCATCCATTTACTGATGGACAGAAAGACTGATAATAAAGCAATTCTGTGAAGTAAACATGGACTTACCAGCCAGATGTAACCTGCCAGGCCACTGCTTAACAGCACTGTACATCCCAATTTCCAGTTCAGCCCCCGTTGGGCCATGGCTACCTTATTCACTGCTTTAACCATCTCAGTATCTCAGTATCACTACCATTATTACCGTTAGTACCATCCTGCAGATGGAAAGCAGAATTTGCATCACCTCAGTGCAAATGACAATATGACAATATACCCTGCCTGGCCAAAAAAAAAGTTGCACACTCAAACATTTAGTTGGAACCCCTGAAGCTTTGATTACAGTGCATATTCGTCTTTTCATTGTTTTGACAACTATATGCAATGCCAGAACATTTATTTTCGATCAGAAATGCCATAATTTTTGGCCAAGATCTTGTCTTCTCGACATAATGGTTGAACCACTCGGTGGTCTTTCTTGAGCACATCCCAATAACTTTTAATGCGTTTAAGGTCAGGACTTTGTTGTAGCAAATTTGTTTGTGAAAATGATTTCTTATACTTGTTTTTGTCATTCATGGTTTTCTTTGCTAAATACAGGCCAATAACTTGCCCGTTCTGAAATACTGTAACATCTTTTCCACCATCAAGGGATGTGTCTTCCGACATGATTCTTTAAGAAATGAGCAGCGCCGCGCTTCATCAGTCAGGGGAAAAAATTATTATTGCCAGCTGAAACATATTGATAACCCCAATAATGATCCAATTATAGAATTTGTTCATTAATTTCCAAACAGTGAATCTTTTTTTTGCCGGGCAGTGTATAAAGCAATATGGTTATTGCCTGTATACTTGGAGATTGAGGTTTTTGTTACGATTCAAAGAAAGCCAAAAGTCCTGAAATTTTCCCCTTTCCCCCCCATACCTGACAGAAAAATCATTTCTAAATAGTTTGTTTTTTTGTTGCTTTTTTTTGTATGGAACTGCTGCTCACGTTTCAATATCTGCTATGTGTGAGCTTGTGAAACGCCACAGGCACCAGCATCCTTATCTGACCTCTGTTGTAGCATCTCCACATGCTTTCACAGGCATTACGCAAATCCATCAACTGCAGCGGCCATTTTATGACCACACTTTGGCATTTAGTGATACACAGTGCAGATTATAACTATACTCTCCATACAGATGCAGCTTTTTCCTCTGAGAAAAGGAAAATTCCTGAACAGATAATGAGTGGGTCATCAAAACAGAGGAACATTTTAAAGTGATTATGTTGATCAGATAAATACGTACATCTAATCATATCCATTTATGGCATCATTTGGAATGCAGTAGGAAGGAACAGCTGAGGAGGTACGCATGCACAAATACTTCGCTCCAAGTCTTTCCGAAGAATTTTCCTCCATGCCAGGAATTCATTTCCCCTCATATCATTACACGCAACCACTTGTGCTGTATGCCTTTGGAAGAGTGCTAAAAAAACTTTAAACTGAGATTCTTTCAAAAATAATGAGTTACATATCAGCAGTCTGAGTTTCACTTTTGGTAACTGCTGAAGACACTGAAGGGGAAATCAAAAGCGCAGCACGAAGTTCCCAGAGTTATTTTGGGTTTTGCACTTTTATCATCTAAGTGTGAGCTAGCAGTGACAGCTTCCCTGAGGCTGCGGAGGGAAACCCACTAAATGAGGACTTCCGCTAAAAGTTCTGAGACAAAAAAAAAATATAGAAATAGTTTTTTTTTTTTTTTTTTAAGCCAAAGAATAAGATCTTCAAAAATTCTAGGCTCTATGATCTTTTACAGCAACCCAAACCTCAGGGATTGAGACACTAAACCCCCCCTCTATGTTGCAAAGTAATAGGTTGTCGGGGTTGCATTACAATCTCATATGTGTGCTGTTAGTGGGAAAGCACATGGTGACGACTGATTGTCCTACCTGCGCTTTCAGGCTCCGCACTGGACAATTGGATGAGCATCATTGATCAGTGTGATCTGCATTCTGCATCCGGACGGTGCCCTGCTTCCATACTACCCTGGGAGAGACCGCTGGTACTGCTGAACAGAACTTTAACATGCATGTACACACATTTAAAACACAGAGATGAAGAGGTTGCAGTGGCCCAAGATTAATTTTCTGGGTCTCATTAACCCATTTACATTATATAATTAAAGGAAAAGAGAATACAACACAAATAAAGGTGAAATGAGGAATCTCCCTTGTTTATGTATGTATTTTCTTGTATTTCATATCTTCATTATTTTCATTTATGTATTCACTGTGTTTATTTTATTTGATGCATGATTAACCTCTTAAGCTCTGAGCCTCTGAAAATGACAATAGAAAATGACATGCCCAAAATTAAAGGAGTATATCTCCGCAACAACACCTGATCTGTTTGAATAATGTAGGTATCATATATATATACCAAAACAAAAATATATACACTGTATATTTGTATGTGTCTTTTCAGAATACTGGTTAACAAAAGTGTGACACAAACATGAAAATTTCTTCAAGGAACAGGAAACCAGCTTTATTTGATTCCTCACTGGTGTAAGACTGGCGTATAACAGCAAAAAGATAGTCAGTCGACAGCAGGTGCGTTAATAGCGGGCCAGTAATCGGTCATGGTTTGGGGGGGTTGCTGCCTGCTGTGCTTTTTCTTTGCCACCGGAGGGCGATCCTGCTCTCTGATCAGGGGGTTGATCGCTTATTGTTTGCAGCTGTGGAGAGACTATTTAATAAGCTTGTCCGCTGTTGTTCATTTCTTTTTTGTCATTCTTGCGAGGACTACGAAGCCCTTAGCGTTTAGTCGGAGGAAACTCCTTGAAAGAGTTTAGGATTTGAAGTTTGTCCATCCTATTTATTGTTGTCCGTCCGATTTATCTTTCTGTTCGTCAGAGTATATGTTCTGTCCCGCAGAAGGTCTTGTTTGTTGGAGCATTGTCTTTGCTTGCAGACCTCAGTCGGTTCGCTCCTGTTCTCACAGTAGGGAGTGGTTACTCTGTCTTTTGTGAGAGAGCTCTTATTTTCTGGGAGGATTTCCGCACACTTTTTCTGGATTGTTTTTCGTTGGCGGAATCGCTGAGGAGTTAACGCTCCTTTTTTCTGTTACCCTTTCTCCTTTAGTGGTCACTCAGGTTTCGTGGGTGGCTTTTAGAAACCCTACCCTCTGTCGCGTCCGTCCCATTCCCCCACCACATAATCAGTACTCCTGTGATGCGGACCATTGTGGGCGAGGCATGACAAAAGGAGATAATTAACAAGTAATGCTTTTGAAATGTCTTTACAATTTCCCTCAAGTTATCCCTACTTTTACTGAAAATTACCAAAGCATTAATGACTAATTATATTCCACTATTTCCTAGGAAGTAGGTAATAAATAGCAGGTAATTTCTTTCATACATACACAGGAGAGTAATACACACCTAATAGCCAATACCCATGTTTAAAATGAGTTCTTGCTGCTTAATTTCCAACTACTTTCTTCCAAAGTTCTGCTGATCATGCTACCTTGACTTCTGACCAGTTTCTGTATGACCTCTGTGGAGCAGGCCACTAAATTGAAACGAGTGGTTCCTGCTTAATGTTCGCTGATCATGCCAGCTTAATTTCCAGCTAGATTCTGTGTAACTTCTGCTGGGCATGCCACTAAACTGAAGCGAGTTGTTATCACTTTATTTCCAACTATACTCAGTCAAAAAAGAAACTTCACACTCGTTTGGAGGTCGATAAGTTGAACATACAAGAAAAGTGGTTTTAAATAATGATTTAATTCCATTCTGTACCCATTAAGGACGGTGTACCAAAAAAATCATGTTCATAATGTAACCAGTTCCACCAGAAATGCTAAGGAAATGTAAGAGAGTAAAAATGGTAAGTTACAACTTGATGAAAGCATGTCAATAGCGCGTATGCCCTCCATGAGCGTTCACAACTGCGACGCAACGTCTCCTCATGGATTGAATGATGCGTCTGAACACAGCTTGGGGGATGCGTCGCCATAATTGAACCAACATGGCACCAAGTTCCTGCAAATTCTGTGGAGGGTTCCTTACTTGACAGAGTCTTCTGCCCAACACATCCCATACATGTTCTATGGGATTAAGGTCGGGAGACCTTGAGGGCCACTCCATGACATTGATGCCAGCATTCCTAAGAAAATTCTGCGTTAAATTGGTCATATGAGGTCTGGCATTATCGTGTTGGAATGTCAGACCTGGGCCATGAGCTGCCATGAATGGCAAAAGCTCTGGAATGAGCACTTGATCTCTGTATCCTGCAGCAGTTAGGTTTCCTTGAATCGACCATCAGTCGGGAACGGCAGGACCATTAAACCATAACACTACCGCCCCCAAAATGGTCCACTTCCTGCACAAACACTGGGCGTTATGCGTTCACCGCGTCTCCTCCAAACTCTAACTCTCCCATCAGCGAAGTGCAAAGTGAATCTGGATTCGTCACTAAAACGACCCTATTCCAATCACGCTGAGTCCATCTCAGATGTCGTTGTGCTCAGAGAAGCCGTTGACATTGGTTGTAACTGGGTTAAAATTGGTCCACGATATGGCCGACGCGTGCATGGAGACGAGCAGTGCGCGGTGATTACGTATGGTTTGGGCAGTCACACGACCTCTAAACAATTCATTCCTAGTGGACGTTGCACTGAGAAATCGACACGCAAAATGACATAAGACGATTTGTCGGTCTTCTGCTTGTGTCGTCACACGTGGTCTACCCGAACGAGGTCGGTCTGCTGTGGTGCCAGTTTGTTGGAGACGTGTCCGAAGATCATGGATAGTCCGTCGACTGCATCCCATAACCCTGGCAACGCCAGTGACCGAAGTTCCCGTATTCAGCATGCCAATGGCACGTTCACGCTGAATGTTTGACAGTCGTGGCATTGCAAATCAACAGATAATTGACTGTAAGAACTTGTTTTTCCGAGATGTCACTCTACCGTGCTAACGTGGGTTCAATTGCACGTGTCTCATAAGGTCACGTGACTAGAAACACGAGGAAACATGCTTTTACCTTGATGTATGCTCGCACGTGATGCATGCTTGTGCACGTCGGAGTTGCTGTGTGTCATGATGTCTTTGACAACGCATTTACCCCTAATAATAATAATAATAATAATATCTTTGTATTAAGTTTCAAGAAAATATTTAGAAATTTATGAGTGTGAAGTTTCTTTTTTGACTGAGTATAGTTTCTGCCTCGACTTTTGCTAACCAAACTAGCTTAATGATCTTCTTACCAGATAATTTTACCATTTACAAGCTCTTATCAAGCCCGGCTAAGATTCTAACCTATTATGAGCTGCTGTCAATGAAACCAGCACCAGCTAATATTTAGCCGCAACAAACTAGTTTTTGGTTTACAGCTGTTCACAATGGAAGTGTTATGTCTACCTTTAAATGTACCATTAAAAAAAAAAACATTTTCCTACATAAGTGTTATGTTTCCTACATAACCTCTACATTGCAGATTCTATCAGGGTCATTACAGGGCACTAAATCTAAAATTGTTATGCGCAGGAATAGAGGGAGACCCCAAGTGCAGAGTAGCAGACAAAATGACTGGTTTATTTGACACTGCGCAAAGTACACAAGCACAAGGAACAATGGCAATGAGGATTACAAAATGGATCAGCTAAAAACACCCCTGAAAGGGAGAGATAGCCAACAAAACTAGTAACAAAGTAAGGAGACACAGATAAGCAAACTCCAAAATAGAGATAAATTTAGAAATGTGAATTAACGTAAGCTCTCACAAAAGAGAGAATTTAGTCTTCAAAAGGGAGAGAACCGAACCAGCATTGATAAAGGGAAGTGAGTGGTCTGACCGACAAAGGAAAACTACCTAAAGCAGGAACTAAATAGTGCGGAGAGGTGAAAACTGAACCAATGAAAGGGCTGAACTAATAATAGAATAATCGGTACAAGTGGCAGGAAACTAAGCCGGCAGCAGAACTGAGGGGCTTCAGCTGGCGCTCGTTTCAAAAATTGCTTCATCTCTTGTAGGTATATTAATGTACTGCACCAAAAAATGGTCTTTTATAACATCTAGAAATTCTTCCTCCCCTTTACCCTGTCCTTTCACCATTTCCCAATCGATACCAGGGTAATTTAAGTCTCCCATAATCATAGTCACTCCTCCTCTACAAGCTTGCTTAATCCTCTTAAGGAGCATTTCATTTACAGTACTGTCCAAAGCTGGTGGTCGATAGCATACTCCTATGTTTAGACCGCTGTCATGTTTGCCAATGAGCCTAATACAAATAACCTCAAAGGCAAGAGATGCTCGATTTCAGGAATTTCATGCACAATAAGGTTTTCATTCTCATAGAGCGATGTTGATATAGATGCTCCTATTGTATCTATCCTTCCTTAAGAGCTTATAACCTTCTGAAAGGAATGGCTTGAGACTCCAAATGCAGTTCAGCAATGGCAGGGTGTTTATTAGGTGAGCTCATGGTCAAACAGAACAGAAATCAAAGCCAGGCAACAGGAATGGTTTAGGCAAGGCAGAATCGTAAATCAAGGGACAAGCAGAAAGATCTATGAACCAGGATGTCAGTCCGCACAAAGACAGTAACACAGGGAAATACTAAAGGGATTGGATGGGGAAGGAAAAGGGGAGTTGGAGAGGATAAGGGTAGCACAAAGGAAATCTCTAACAAAGTTGGTACAATGGGAATAAAGGGTAAACGTGGTACTCACAATCACTATCTCAATCACACAACGCAAACAACAACGTAAACAAGACTCACGGGAGAAATCACGAAATACAAACTTGCAGAAATCGAGAGAAAAGATGCAGAAACGAGACTTGACCAAAGCGAGCTTAGGCGGAAGAAACGAGTTGACAAGAAGCAGCAGGAAAGTGGGTCTTTTATACACAAACAAATTAAGTGGAGGCCCAGCTAAACTCAGAACAGGTGAGAGGAGAGGCGGATCTAGAAAAGCAAGGACGGTGATAGGAGAGAGAGAGAGGAAGTAGGTGGGATCCTAACTTTGAACTAACTAATCACCCGTGCCTAACTGAACTGCTCTAAGTGTGGATAGTCCAATCAGAACAGCAAGAGAGAAGGAAGAGGAATTACCAAACCGAAATGGAAAAGAAAGAGTGAGAATCCTTTAAAGACACCACACAAAGAAACAAGAGGAAAGTAAGACATGAGACTGCAAGCATTCATTCTCTAAACATGAAACATGTAACTCAGAATAAATATATAAATACAATAAATACACTAGAAATATGCTAGAATGGACTAAAACCAACTAAAACCAAGCATACAAACATCACTTCTTAACACCTTCTATATTATATTTGATCCCTGTCTTCTTCACCAAGCCCTGTCTCTGTAATAACGTTTAACCTCTGTTATGTATGAGTATTTTGTGTACAGCACTGTATATAATTTGTAAATGGAGATTTGTTAGACACTATTTAAATGCCCATTATGACTAGTCAGCGATTTGTTTATTTTGGTTATCATTTGGCACCCTCTGGTGGTATGACTGTAGAAAAACATGATCTGATGCAATACCACTTCTTTGTGAAAAAATAGACTAGTGCTTTCTAGAGCTTCTGGCATCTTCCTGCCTGGAGGGGGCGGGATTACCCAAGGAATCCTGTAGATCTTTCCAGAATGTTGCTAGTCTATATAAATGCTGTGATTTTGGTCAGTGGAGGCAGAGTTTTTGTTTTGGCAACAGAGTTACATAGTGGCATTAGAGTGTTATTATAAGATTAAACTGTGGATTATTTGTAGAAGTTTTTTTATTAGTGAAGAATAAATTTGTTTAAGTTGTCATTGCTGGTTTTCTTTGTTGTGATTTTTAAGTCATAACAAATTGGAGGTTCCACTGAGATAAACCATTCTTGGATCAACAATTGGATTCACCAAAGATTAAAGCTGAATTATTATTTTAAATCTTGTGACTATTTGAAAAACCAGCAATCATGACTTTTGATGTTGAAAATTTTTTGAAAACTCCAACCCAGGAATCAATTGTGCTGGCAAAGAAGAAGGACTTGCTGCAAATAGCGTCAACCCTTGGATTATCTGATGTGAAATCATCAATGAAGAAAAAAGAAATATTCAACATTTTGGTGCAACATTTCATCGATGAAGATATCTATGGGGAAGAAGCAGCAGAATTGATTAAAGATGTGGAAGTGCCTGCAACAGAGCTGCAAAGACTTGAATTTCAGCTACGCCTGAAAGAACTGGAAGAGAGAAGGTTGGAGAAGGAGAGAGAACTGGAAAAAAGAAGGTTGGAGAAGGAGAGAGAACTGGAAGAAAGAAAGTTGGAGAAGGGGAGAGAACAGGAAGAAAGAAGGTTGGAGAAGGAGAGAGAACTGGAAGAAAGAAGGATGCACTTGCAGTATGAATTGGAAATGAAGAAAATAGAAGCAGGTATTGTTACAAAATCTTTTGGACTTTCGTATCATTTTGATGTGGTTAAACACATCAGACTTGTTCCTCCCTTCCTAGAAAATGATGTAGACTAATACTTTACCCATTTTGAAAAAAATTGCGGAAAATTTGAAATGGTCAAAAGAGCATTGGACAATGATGTTACAAAGTGTTCTTACTGGTAAAGCTAGGAAAATCTATAACCAGTTATCTGTCCAACAGTGTTCTGATTATGATTTTGTCAAATCTGCCATTCTGAAGGGTTATGAATTGGTCCCCGAGGCTTACGGGTAAAAATTTAGGAATTCTCGCAAGGAAGCCAGTCAAACTCATGTTGAATTTGGCAGGTTGAAGGAACAGTTGTTTGATCAGTGGTGTAATTCCATGAAAGTTGAGAAAGATTTTGACAGAATGAGGCAACTTATTCTGGTTGAGGAATTCAAAAGGTGTATCCAGCCTGATATCGAGACTGTCCTTGAGGAGAAACAAGCCATTACTTTGCAAGATGTTTCCACCCTAGCTGATAGTTATGCATTGACTCATAAGTCTTCTTTTGTCCAAAAATCCACTTTTTCTAAATTTCAAGGCAAGTCTCAGCCTAAGACTTCTTCTAATAACACTTCTAATGATTCTAAGGCCACTTCTGAGAAGAAACCTTCCAGTGAGAAGCAATCCTCTGATTCTTTACCTTCTGTGTCTTGCCAATACTGCAAAAAGCAAGGTCACCTTATTTCTGAGTGTTATGCTCTCAAGAAAAAACAACAATGAGAAGAAACCAAGCCAACTGCTTTCACTAAGAGAGAATCTCTTGTATCAAAGATCAGTTTATCTGATCTTCTACCTTCTGTGTCTGATTCTGTTATGGAGGGTTTTGAGCCATTCATCACCGATGATTTTGTTTCACTTTCACGTGATTTTTCCTCATCCGCTCCTGTTCGAATTCTAAGGGATCCTGGGTCTTCCCAATCTCTTATTCTTGCAGATATTCTGCCTTTTTCGGACAAAACGTCTACTCAGGCTAATGTCCTTATTCAAGGAGTAGAATGTGGTTTTACAAGTGTACCTCTCCATAATGTTCATCTCAAATCAGACTTGGTCTCTGGGCCTGTTACTGTTGGTGTTAGGTCTTCTCTTCCTAAAGGTGTTCATTTTCTTCTTGGTAATGATCTTGCTGGGGATAAGGTTGTGCCCTACCCTGTTGTAACTGACACTCCTTTGATTGATCAAGAATCTGACTCTATAGAGGAGGAAATTCCAGACCTCTATCCTTCATGTGCAGTTCTATACTCGTTCTATAGCCAAAAAGGCTATTCAAGATGATGCTGACCTAAACTTCAACCTGGCTGACACCTTCATTGGGCAGTCTTTTCATCAGGAACCTTCCAGTCCTGAGATGTCTGGGAAATCTTCAGACTTGTCCTTGTCAGGTCATTCTAATGACATTCTGTCTCGGAAACAACTTATTCAGGAGCAACAACAAGCTGGTGATCTAGCGCATCTTCTACCACAGGCTGCAAGTGAACAAGAGGCTACTCAAGTTCCTGCCTGTTTTTACTACAAAAATGGTTTGCTAATGAGAAAGTGGCGACCACCTGATCTTTCTGCAGATTAAGAGTGGATGATCACCCATCAAATTGTTCTTCCAAAGTCTTATCGTCAAGAAACTCTTAGTCTGGCCCATGACAATCCTATGTCAGGTCATTTGGGTATCAAGAAGACCCTCCAACATGTCAAGAATAATTTCTTTTGGCCTTCCATGAGGTCCGATGTACAGGAGTTCTGCAAATCCTGTCATACTTGTCAAATGGTTGGGAAGCCGAACCAGAATATTCCAAAGGCTCGACTTAAGCCCATTCCCGCTTTTGAAGAATCTTTCAGTCGGATCATCATTGACTGTGTTGGACCATTGCCGAAGACTAGATCTGGTTGTGAGTACCTACTGACTATTATGTGTGCTTCCACCCGGTTTCCTGAGGCAATTCCGCTTCGTAATATCAAGGCGAAGACTATCATTAAGGCTCTTACCAAGTTTTTCTGCTTTGTTGGTCTTCCTAAGTCTATTCAGTCTGATCAAGGGTCAAATTTCATGTCTGGCATATTTCAACAAGTTATGCATGAGCTTGGTATTAAACAATACAGTTCATCAGCTTACCATCCTGAGAGTCAAGGTGCTTTGGAGAGGTTCCATCAAACCCTGTAGAGCATGATAAGGACCTACTGCCTTGACATAGAGAAAGACTGGGATGAAGGTGTCCATCTTCTTCTGTTTGCAGCCCGTGAAGCTGTTCAGGAGTCTCTTGGGTTCAGCCCTTTTCAGCTTGTTTTTGGGCATACAGTCCGTGGACCTCTGAAGCTTCTGAAGGAAAAGTTGCTGGCGGAAGATGATGTCCCAATGAACTTGCTTCAGTATGTCTCTGACTTCCGTAATCGTCTGCCTAAGGCTTGTGACTTTGCTAAGTCTAATCTCACAGAGGCTCAGGGCAAAATGAAAGCCAGATATGACCTTCATTCCCAAGATAGAAGTTTTAAAACTGGCGACAAAGTCCTTGTGCTTTTGCCAGTTCCTGGAAACCCTCTTAGAGCCAGATATTTCGGCCCTTACACTGTCCTCAAAAAGGTCAGTGATCTAAATTACGTAATTTTAACCCCTGGAAGGAGGAAACAAGAACAAATGTGTCACATCAACATGCTGAAAGAATACATTGACAGAGACACTCAGCAAAAAGCCAGTCAATGTGGTAAATACGATTGAACTGGAAAATTCTGAAGAAGATTGTGACTGCCCCTTGGATAATGAACCTGGTCCAGCCAAACTTGAAAATTCAGACATTCTTCAGAATATTGACAGCAAGTTGTCCCACCTGGACCCGTTTCAACAACAACAGCTAAAGCAGCTCATATTTGAATATAGTCACATATTCCCTGACGTTCCATCAAGGACTGATATGGTTTGCCATGATGTCATCCTACAAGATGATGCCAAGCCTGTAAAACAGCATCCTTACAGAATGAATCCAGAGAAGCAGAAATATCTTAAACAAGAAGTCAAATACCTGCTTGAAAATGACTTTGTTGAACCAAGTAACAGTGACTGGAGTTCTCCATGCATCCTAGTTCCGAAACCCAATGGAACATATAGAATGGTGACGGACCACAGGAAAGCGAACGCTCTATCAAAAATGGACTCATATCCTATTCCCAGGATTGATGACTGCATTGACAAAGCTGGACAGTCAAAGTATGTCACCAAATTAGATCTCCTCAAGGGCTTCTGGCAGATCCCTCTAACAGACAGAGCAAAGGAGAGCTCTGCTTTCGTCACACCAGATGGATTATACCAATATAAGGTCATGCCCTTTGGAATGAAAAATTCTCCGGCCACCTTCCTAAGTCTGGTAAACAGAGTGATCGCTGGACTACCAGGATGTGAGGCTTATATTGATGACATTATCATCACCAGCGACAGCTTCCAAGAGCACCTCACCTACATCAGAAACTTCTTTCAGAGAGTAAGTGATGCCAAGCTGACTATCAACCTTGTTAAAAGTGACTTCTGTAAAGCTACAGTTGTTAACTTAGGTCATATTGTAGGACAGGGTCAAGTCAAACTAATTGATGCAAAAGTAAAAGTTATCACTGAATTTCCTGAGCCTACAACAAAAAACAACAAATGATGATTTCTCGGGATGGCTGGCTACTACAGAAAATTCTGTAAAAATTTCTCTATCATTTCTGAACCTTTGACAAATTTACTGAAGAAAAATGCAAAATTTGTTTGGGATGAAAAATGTCAAAATTCATTTGACCAACTGAAAGCTATCCTCAAAAACGCACCAGTTCTCTTATCTCCTAAATTCAAAAAGGAGTGCAAGTTGGCTGTTGATGCCAGTGATATTGGTGCAGGCGCAGTTTTACTTCAAGAAGACACTGATGGAGTAGATCATCCTGTTTGTTACTTTTCCAAAACGTTTGATAAACATCAGAAAAACTATTCAACAATTGAAAAGGAATGTTTGGCACTTGTTTTGGCTTTACAACATTTTGAAGTTTATTTGACTTGTTCAGCTACTTCCATCAAGATCTTCAGTGATCACAATCTCCTCACATTCTTGCATAAGATCAAAAACAAGAATCAAAGATTTCTGAGATGGAGTTTACTTTTGCAAGAGTATGATTTAGATATTTCTCAAATCAGGGGAAAAGATAATGTTATTCCAGATGCACTTCCTCGCATGTAATTTTACTTTTCTATTTGATTGTGAAAATTGCACTGGTTGTTATGTATATGATTGTTATAATGATCAATGATACTCTTTGTGTAAAGTTCAAGATTATACTGATTATAAAGCTGTGCTAATTTTAACAAAAGAAAGCTTTTAGCAAACCTTTCTTTTCTTAAAGAGGGGAGGTGTTATGCATGAGTATTTTCTGTACAGCACTGTATATCATTTGCAAATGGAGATTTGTTAGACACTATTTAAATGCCCATTATGACTGGTCAGCGATTTGTTTATTTTGGTTATCATTTGGCACCCTCTGGTAGTATGACTGTAGAAAAACATGATCTGATGCAATACCACTTCTTTGTGAAGAAATAGACTAGTGCTTTCTAGAACCTTCTGGAATCTTCCTGTCTGGAGGGGGCGGGATTACCCAAGGAATCCTGTAGATCTTTCCAGAATGTTGCTAGTCTCTATAAATGCTGTGATTTTGGTCTGTGGAGGCAGAGTTTTTGTTTTAGCAACAGAGTTACATAGTGGCATTAGAGTGTTATTATAAGATTAAATAGTGGATTATTTGTAGAAGTTTTTTTTTAATCAGTGAAGAATAAATTTGTTTAAGTTGTCATTGCTGGTTTTATTTGTTGTGATTTTTAAGTCATAACACCTCCCTATGATGAGCTGATACTCCAGGCCTTTGGCTCCATTGTGACAAAGCGGGTACTCACACCACTTACACTTCACAATTTACCACATTTAAAATTTTGTCAGCCTGCCTCTCAACATTCCTTTGAATGTCCAGTGAAGTCTGGTGATTGGCTAGATCAGTGCTTCCCAAACCTCTCCTGCAGGCCCACCTGTCCTGCATGTTTTATATTTCTCCCAGCTCCAGCACAGGTGATTGTAACGTGTTGCAAGCATCAAATTCAAAATGAGTGAATATTTCCAAAAAAAAAAAACAATGAAGTTTATCAGTTTGAACATTAAATATCTTATCTTTGTAGTGTACTCAATGGAATATACAGTGGTGCTTGAAAGTTTGTGAACCCTTTAGAATTTTCTTTATTTCTGCATAGATATGACCTAAAACATCATCAGATTTTCACACAAGTCCTAAAAGTAGATAAAGAGAACCCAGTTAAACAAATGAGACAAAAATATTATACCAGGTCATTTATTTATTGAGGAAAATGATCCAATATTACATATCTGTGAGTGGCAAAAGTATGTGAACCTCTAGGATTAGCAGTTAATTTGAAGGTGAAATTGGAGTCAGGTGTTTTCAATCAATGGGATGACAATCAGGTGTGAGTGGGCACCCTATTTTATTTTAAGAACAGGGATCTATCAAAGTTTGATCTTCACGACACATGTTTGTGGAAGTGCATCAAGGCACGAACAAAGGAGATTTCTGAGGACCTCAGTAAAAGCGTTGTTGATGCTCATCAGGCTGGAAAAGGTTACAAAACCATCTCTAAAGAGTTTGGACTCCACCAATCCACAGTCAGACAGATTGTGTACACATGGAGGAAATTCAAGACCATTGTTACTCTCCCCAGGAGTGGTCGACCAACAAAGATCACTCCAAGAGCAAAGCGTGTAATAGTCGGCGAGGTCACAAAGGACCCCAGGGTAACTTCTAAGCAACTGAGGGCCTCTCTCACATTGGCTACTGTTAATGTTCATGAGTCCACCATCAGGAGAACACTGAACAACAATGGTGTGCATGGCAGGGTTGCAAGGAGAAAGCCACTGCTCTCCAAAAAGAGCACTGCTGCTCGTCTGCAGTTTGCTAAAGATCACGTGGACAAGCCAGAAGCAATTTAGTATTAGCTATTGGAAAAATGTTTTATGGACAGATGAGACCAAAATAGAATTTTTTGGTTTCAATGACAAGCGTTATGTTTGGAGAAAGGAAAACACTGCATTCCAGCATAAGAACCTTATCCCATCTGTGCAACATGGTGGTGGTAGTATCATGGTTGGCCTGTTTTGCTGCATCTGGGCCAGGACGGTTTGCCATCATTGACGGAACAATGAATTCTGAATTATACCGGCGAATTCTGAAGGAAAATGTCAGGACATCTGTCCATGAACTGAATCTCAAGAGAAGGTGGGTCATGCAGCAAGACAACGACCCTAAGCACATAAGTCGTTCTACCAAAGAATGGTTAAAGAAGAATAAAGTTAATGTTTTGGAATGGCCAAGTCAAAGTCCTGACCTTAATCCAATCGAAATGTTGTGGAAGGACCTGAAGCGAGCAGTTCATGTGAGGAAACCCACCAACATCCCAGAGTTTATGCTGTTCTGTATGGAGGAATGGGCTAAAATTCCTCCAAGTCGATGTGCAGGACTGATCAACAGTTACCGGAAATGTTTAGTTGCAGTTATTATGTCACAAGGGGGTCACACCAGATACTGACAGCAAAGGTTCACATACTTTTGCCACTTACAGATATGTAATATTGGATCATTTTCCTCAATAAATAAATGACCAAGTGTAATATTTTTGTCTCATTTGTTTAACTGGGTTCTCTGTATCTGCTTTTAGGACTTGTGTGAAAATCTGATGATGTTTTAGGTCATATTTATGCAGAAATATAGAAAATTCTAAAGGGTTCACAAACTTTCAAGCACCACTGTAGGTCGAAAAGGATTTGCAAATCATTGTATTCTGTCTTTATTCATGTTTTACACAACGTCCCAACTTCATTGGAATCAGGGTTTGTACTAGTAAATTATTTTCCATGCAGAAATATCACTTCTATTCATAACAGTGGTTCATCAGGTTATTGATGTTGTACTGCTATTTTTTTAACTCAACTGTATGTTCCTGCTTTTGTTTTTTTTTTGGCTGGCACTTCATTGTTCAACCTGTTGCAGTGTCATGCATGCCTCGTTCTGCTGGCCTACCTTTCACCCTGTTTCGCTTCTTTAATCCGCTTGGTATCTATTGGCAAACCTCCCAGATTAAGACCCTCTGCCTTTACTCTCTCGTGGTTGAAGGGGGAACACGTGAAATTCTGCATGTTTTGACTACTGTTACAAAAAGCTCTCTCAAACTACAAATGCCAGACATATGATTTTAAGTTTTTTTTTTGTTTTTTTAATCCAGAGAACTATGCCGTCATAGTCAGTCATTTTCCATCAAAGTCCAGTTTTCAAACTTACTCTCATCCACTCATGTAAAGAGAATGTCTGAAAGTCAAAAATTGAAAATAAAATTCAAATTTTGGAGATTTTTTGTTGATGAGCAACAGGAGATTTGGAGGAAGTAACACCAGTCTGGAGTACCTGCATGTCCTCAAAATATTTTAGAGAGAAAGATAGCCAAGCAAAGCATAGTAATAATACGCCCACATGGCAGCCTCATTGATGACATGTTATTTGACCAATAATAAGTTTAAAGTGTCATGGTTTAGGCGTGCTTTTGTTTGTTGGACCTCTCTTTGTTCTATAGTCCGAGATGATATCGGAGTTCTTGTCCATCAAATTCCTGGCCCAGCTGGCTGATTGAGCTGGGGCGGAGTTTTCCGGACTCATATGACCGGAAGTTCGCCACGCCTATCGCTAGAGTGTCTGTTTGTTTCTAGCACTTCGGCCGGAAAAAATTTCTAGTTAAATCTTCCTAGTGATTTGTTATATTCCTTTTATTGTTAGGAATTGCTTCTTTTAGAAATTTTCTCTCTTGTTGTTTATTTTCTCTTGCACAGCTTCCGTGTTGCAGACTTTTATTTGTCCATGGAAGCGCGAGCCTTTACCGGAGGTTTTTACCGCTTTTGTGTTTGTCTCTCATCCGGGCTGCTCATTGCTCTTTCTCTCGCTGGTCGCGGCACCTGGCGTCCTATCACCGCCCATTACATAAAAGTTATGTCTCTACTATCCATAACTACAGCAGTTATTAATCCTTGTCAATAGCACAAAACCATGAAAAGTAACTAATACAAAAGTTGTAAAACCACATGGCTAAAGATAGAAGAGTTGACCAACAAACAATCCCAAAACGTACCACATTACTAAAATTAATAGGGATCCTCCCTCCTCATATCACTGTTGACCCACAAAATAAAAATGAGAATAATACAGCCTAAGTTGTACAATGTACCATGGAGAGTAAGAACACGCTATAAATGAACTGTGTGTAAAAATGTGCTGAGTTCGGTGCCACAGCTCCGTGAAAAATTTTCTGATCATCAAAATCCACTAGGATCCTCTGCATATCACTATTGCTCCACAAAACAAAAACGAAAATTATTCAACTAAAACGGTACCATGAGTGAGAACGAGCTATATATTACCCATTTTGTCATTGAATTTTAGCTTTTTCATCTATAAGCCATGTATAGGGATGTGCCAAGTTCAGTGCCTAGCTTTTTTACTTTTTGAAAAAATGAGTTTTTATATTTAGCTATTTGCTATTTTAAAACAAAAAAGATACATATCAAAATATGATTCCTTGATCCTCTTCATATCAATAATATTGTAGGTTTGATACAGTCCACCAATAAAACAAACATGAAATGGATACAGCAGAAATTGTACCCTGCAGAGTGAGAATGAGCTGTGTATATATTGTAAGCCATGTATTGGATGTGCTAAGTTCAGTGCCATAGAACAACTCTAAGAAAAAAAATTTCGGATCATCAAAATCAAATAGGATCCTCTTCATATCAGCTTTGACCCACTAAACAAAAATGAAAAGAATCCAACAAAATTTGTAGTCCGTTTACTGAGAACAATTGTGGACAGGCTGACAGATGGACTGGGGCCCATCTGGTGATTAAAAGGACTTACGTGTACTTATTACCATGCAACAACGCACATGGAAAGACACTTCCACTACCGTGGACATAATTGGATTGGCTAGAGTCCCTATGAGTCAGGCAGGACATTTCATGAAAATCACCAGTTGCATCCAGCAACCTTTTAAGCAACAAATTGTAAACCAATGAGGCTCTAGGTTGTGGGAAAGTGTATTCATACAAAGTTGAAAGTAGATTTGTAATCTTCAGTATGACTTACCGAGTCCCGTGGTTGCATTCAGAAAATCATTAAAATAAAAAGCAAACTAGACAGGGCTCGACATTCACAGATAGTCAGTGGTCCATTTTGAAGTGTTCATCTCTGCTGCAGTTGCGTTACCTCACAGAGGGATGCTTAATAGGCATAAATTGCCTATAATGATTTTAACATGCTCTAATTATAAAACATACTATTATGTAATTAAGTAATTTCTGAATTGGTAAGAGCATTTAAATTGTTCGATATTGCTAACCTCCATAATAAATGTTCATAACATTAGTAACAGTTGTAAACTTGTATTCAAAAATCCAATCAAAAGTATTTGGATGGCAATAAAATTGAAGCGGAAGTTTATGCATGTGGCACCTATCTATGAGGATTATGGAGGCGCCTTGCTTAGCATCATAAAAAAACAAAAGAACACTTATTCGGATAATCTCTGTATATAGAAAAGGCAGTATCTGCACTCAGGTTTACAAAAATTTTCCACCCTACAAACTCTCACATTAAACCTACGCCCTTCAGGAATACCGATTTGAAACACCAACGGTTTTTCCCCACGACACCTCAAACCAGCGTCCAACTCGAATGCTTTGATTGACCGATCAGATATACAGACACGGACACACGCACGCGCACAAATACAGTAGGAACTGCTTGCATCAGAGGAGCAGTGATGTTTCTCAAGGCTCCGCAACCCGGGCAGCCTCCAGGAAAAGCCCCAAGAAAAACAGCAACTGCATCTGAGCCGTACGGATCGAAAAGGGAGAGAAAATTTGTAGAGAACAGGAGGGAGGAATTCGACTGGGTGCAGTACGAGGGAGGTGTAGTTCTGTTACATCTGCCGGTGAACTAACAATGTGCTGCCTTCTCAAAAAGTGCTACTGTAATGCAAAGCGATCGTAAAGTCTTTGTTTTCGCCTTTGCAATATTAATCAGTCTACAGCAGTAACTTTGTTTTTTGTAAGCTTGTTGTAACATAAGCAGATGAATGAAAAATGAACTGTAATAGCACCAGTGTGATGAGAGACAGAGTGAGTGAGACGTGAATCAATGCCACCTTGCTGCAGCATGGATAGTTTAGCTGCTTGTTTAATTAATCGTTGTAATATACTTTAGTTTGTGTTGTGAGTATATTTAGTGTTTCATATTGTTTGTATTTGGTTACATTGCCAGTGCTTTGTTTATTTCTGACCTAACTCACTAGTTGACGGAGACATTTGCGGGTTTATTAAACGTTTCCTAGGTAACAGCGTAGGATTGTGGGTAATGTAGTACTTCTCCGTGACATGTATAAAACTTTTTTTTTTTTCCAAAACAAGGTTGATTTCATGCGGACTTGGAGTTTTTACAGGAGCAGATATCATTGTTTTACTGTCTCTTAGCTCATGATCAGTCTGCCCTCGATGTTTACATCATTATAGCTAATAATCGCAGTCCTAGTCACTGAATGTCACTGGGATTTCACCTCCGGAACCTCACTGATCAGGTCTGTCAGTCTACAAATCGGTAGTTGAATTATTAGGTTAAGTAATTTAAATTTTAAATGACTCATGCAGAGGCAGCAACCCAAACATGGCAGTTTTTACTCTGTAGTTAGGCCTACAGTCACCAGTGCACTAAGGATGGTTGGAAAAAAGTGTTTAATTAATTTTGTGATCTTAATAGCGTCATGTGGAGAAATAACTTTATTTAAGTAAAAGTCCTGCATTCGGTGGCAGGTTAAAGTACTGCAGGTTAAAGTTTTTTGCCACAGACAAACAAACAAACAAACAAACAAACAAACAGACGGACAGGCCAAAAACAATATGCCCCTGAATCTTCAATTCCGAGGGCATAAAAAGTAAATTTTTGTCAGTTATACCTGGACAAGTGACTTTTGTTAAAGGTAAATTTACTTGTCCAAAGGACAGGTGCCTCAAAGTTCATGTCAAGCCCTGCTAGAGATTGTTTTTAAGGCAAAAAAACAAATGTCTCCCCCAATCCCAACGTAGCCCCCCCTCATTGATGTTCACAGACATTTAGGAAGAAACTAGGTAAGTTAATAACCTCAAAATAGCAAAAGGCACATCTGCACGACCTGAAGCAAATGTCTTTCAAGATTATTTTTTGGAAGAATGGGGGAAGACATGCAGCAAATGACCTGAGCCGGAATCGAACCCAGGTCGCCGTGGGAGGGACACAGCCTCTATGGGACACGCGCTTAGGCCAATGAGCCACCGGGGCACCCCAATGTCTGCAAATTTTAATGGAAATATGTCAAACTGTTTCTGAGTTATGATCCAGAAATGGTGGGAACGCCGATACGGCGGAACCAGACAAAAACGATATGTCCCTCCTCCCTTCGGGGGGGGACATAATAAATAAAAAATCCAAATTGTTGTTCTCAAAGCCCAATTGATTAAGGATTTTTCAAAACCATTTTTCTTGAGAATTATGATCCTGGACTGTTTACTAGCACATGTATTAGGCCAAGGCAGCAACCTGCAATAAATATAGGTGACGAGACAACACCATTAAATTGTTTTGATTGAGGCTTAAGCTTGATATTTTGACCGAAACATTTGATTTGATTTTTGTTTTTATTTCGGCATGATTGTATACTCATTTCATGACAATTTCAATACAACATGTATCATAACCGAAAGGGTCGCGGGAGAAGCGAGATCGCTTGTCAAAGTCCCGCCCCCAACTTCCAAAAAACAGTTTGATTATGGTTAAGATATCATAAAGATTCATAAATCACAACAGAGCTGAGCGTCCATTTACACTACGATTTAAGCGCCACAACATAAGATAATAAAGAGTTGTGAACATCATGAAGAATTTTAATCACAATATAGCTGAGTGTCTATGCAAGTTTAGATTTGAGTGTCACTCTTGATTTAATCCATTAGACTTGGTCCAGAGAAACCTGAACTCCTTTCTTCATCAGTTGGTTTGTTCCTAGTGATTTGGAATAGGTGGAAGGTGCAATAATACCGGATCTTTGCATGGATCTCTTAGTTAGTCATCATCTCCGTCGACTTGGTTCACCCTTGCCTTATCGGATTTAATGACCCCTCGCAGTATGTTTAGTCCGTCCTTGCCTTCCTTGACGCCAAATCCAATTTTATTGAGCTTTTTGTCAGGATAACCATGCTTTTCAAAGTTTTTTTATCCTATGGTCGATCAAAAACAGACGAGCCCCAATGATAGCAGGCCCGCTATCATAAATCCAACTAGATAGACGTCCTCTACATCCTCGATGTCCAGGACTGCCAAACACAGTGAACGCCACTTTCCCCATGCATCCATGGTGTAACCAGCCGAATGTCCCATCCGGCATTTCGGTTCTCCAGAACCTGTCCGCCTCGTGGAAATAATTTTGTCAATTGCATTTAACGACCAGTTTATAAGGTCCATGTTGGTTACAGCTGTCTGTAGTAATGTGCTGTGACGGTTACTTTAGACAGGTGGCCTGGTGTGTTCAGCAGATGCAATGGTACAGATTTAACAATAGCAGTCCACATATTTAGTCTAAACAACCCCTATTGTTTTTGCCCGTTATGGTTCCGTTTAATTTATCCAATGTCATTTTGTTGGATAAGTTTATAGTTGTTCAAACATGCACATTTCAAAAGATACTTAAAGACCTTCAGATTGTCTGCCATTCTAATACTGTCTTCAAGTATATTCCATGCACTGACTCCAGCCACAGATAAGGAGTGCTCACTCCCAGTCGACTTGACCCTTCTTTCTGCAACAACATTCTGCCTCTTAGATCATGGGTACATTCACGCTCCAAAAATAGGCATTGTATATTTCTAGGCAATTTTTGTGGTATCCTAAATATACAATTTGCAAGGAGTTGAATTTTATTATATCCTGTAATTTAAGAAACCTTGCCTTAATAAACAAATGGTTTGTATGAGTTCCATAAGGAACGTAATGAATAATTCTCAGGGCCTTTTTTTTGGAGTTTAAACAATGATTCTATTGTATTATTATAAGTGTGTCCCCATACTTCAGCGCAGTAATGTAAGTGGGTGCTATGAGTGCTGAGTAGATTATTTTAAGAGACTTGTGTTTTAATAATTTCTGCATTTTCCAAAGAATAGACACGCTTTTAGCTAACTTTCTTTGAACCAAGTTTACATGCGGTTTCCAGCTTAAGAGATTATCTAACATAACTCCCATGACTTTATATTCGTTTACCCTTTCAATGCTGGTACCATTTACCTTTAAGTCTATGTCATCCTTTAGGCCTTTTTTTCCCCAAACATCATAAATTTGGTCTTTGTAAGATTTAGTGATAATTTGTTTACATTAAACCACGGTGAAGTTTAGACATTTTGTTATTAGCCAATTTTACTAATTGTTTAAGATCGACACCTGAGCAAAAAAATAGTCGGTCATCTGCGAATAAAATTAGTTTTAGGATATCGGACACCTTAACAATGTCATTTATGTAAATTATGAACAACTTAGGACCTATGACTGAGCCCTGAGGAATTCCACAGGTAATGTCCAAGCAATTTGATTTGCTATTGCCCATCTGCAAAATTAAGGCCCTACTTGTTAAGTAATTTTTGATCCATTTTAATGCGGTCCTCTTATTCCATATTTGTAAAGTTTTTTCAATCAGTATATCGTGATTTATAGTGTCGAATGCTTTCTTCAGATCAATACATATGCCTATAGAATAGAAGTTTGAATCTAGTGAATCTTTAATCATTTCAATAAATTCCGTTAGGGCTAGTGCTGTCGAATGTTTTTTCCTGAACCCATACTGACTGTCACACAGTATTTTGTGTTTATCAATGTGCTTGTCCAATCTGTCATTGAAGAGCTTTTCTAGGACCTTTGAGCATTGAGGTAAAATCGAGACAGGACAATAGTTTGAGAAATCATATTTATCCCCACTTTTGTAGAGAGGGATAACTTTCGCTATCTTCATTTTATCTGGAAACACTCCATAGGAGAAGGATAGATTGCATATATACGTAAGTGGAGTTACAATTGCATTAGTTAGTGCTTTCAGTAATTTCATGTCTAATTGGTTTGCATCAACAGATGTCTTAGCTGTACAATTTTTCAGAATTGATCTGATTTCAGATACGGTAACAGGAGTTAATGTCATTATGTCTTGGATTTCCTCATCCTTATTAAGGTAGTCCCATCTCAGGTGTGAGGATTTAATACCCTTTGCTAGTTCTGGCCCAACATTCACAAAATAACTGTTAAAATTCTCCACGACCAATTCCATGTTCTCCACCTTTTTTGCCATTTATGTTAAAGAAGGCAGGGTACTCCCCTCTTCATAGTCCTCCCAGAGACGTTCTTGATTATATTCCAGAGATTTCTGGTATAATGTTTATTTTCTAATAAAAGCTTTTCATAATACTCTTTTTATGTTTCCTTAGTAAATATGTCACTTTGTTTCTGTAATTTTGTACCTAATTTCTGCTTTCTCAGTTCTTTTCCCTCAGAAACTTCTTATACAGTGTATTTTTTTTCTTACACGATTCGCCAGTGCTTTCAAACCCAAGGTCTTCTCTTTGTTTTGCTTCAGTTTGTTCATTGTTTTGGCTAGACAGTGTTTATCATACAGGAGTTTATTGTCCATAGAAAAGCCTCATAGGCTTTATTTGGATCTTGTTCTGCTAGTACATTATCCCAACTTTTGGTTCAACAGATCTAATTCTAGTTTCTTTAGCCTTTTTTTCGCTTTTTAATTCTGATTTCTGTGTGTTCCAGGGTTTTTGATCTAGCCTGGTCCCTTATATCTAATTTGCAGTTACAAATAGCAAAAACTGGTAGATGATCAGTAATGTCACTTTCATCATGATGCCACTTAATATTTCAGAATCTAATACATTAGTATACACATTATCTATCAAGGTGGCACTGTGTCTAGTAATCCTGCTTGGTCTTGTGATTAATGGTTGCATACCCATGGCATACATGGTGTTAATATAATCCTCTATTATAGAGCTATTATTTGGATTTATCAAGTCAATATTAAAGTCCCCACATATAAAAAACATTTTTCTGGTTCATATTGGCGAGTAATTCACCCATACATTTACTAAAAACATCAATTTGCGAATCCGTGCTCTGTACACACAACAAATAACCGTATTTTTACCTTTCAACCTAGGAATCTCAATTGTAAGGCATTCCATTACATTTTCCACAACATTTGATTTGCATTCCAGTACCTGGAAGTTTATGGCCTCATCAATAAATAGTCCGACACCCCCACCAGCTTTATTCAGTCTGCTCTTACACACGAAGTTGTAACCCTCCATGTAGAAGTCTCCCGGGAGCAAAGTAAGGTAAAGTAAAATAAATTTAAACGCTAAATTTAAAGAATAAACTAAATGCGAACTAATTGTCTAACTTAGTGAATTGTGTGATATACAAAGTAAGTCAGAGTTGTTTTCAAGGACTGAGGTACACTGTCGCCTGCTTTTTTCTGTAGCTGATTTAGCTAACGATTGTAAGCTCTCAACGCCAGGAATATATCAAATTACCGATATATCTAACTATCTGGCTTGGTTTCATACTTTGTCGCTTGCCTTTCATACAGTCTTCTAGCCAATAAATATTGACGTTCACCGGGGTTTTTTAGTCCCCTTCGTTCTCTATCCTGACCGCATTACCGCATAAACGCATTTCCAAGCTTGAATATTAACGCTAACCGGGTTTTTGTCTTTTTTTCGCATTTTATTATCATCGAAGGGCTCTTCTGATTAAACACATTGCAAATTACGTTATCTTTGTATTTTCCTCCGGTTGCGGTGCCTTGATCAGCTGACTAAAGTTTAACTGCTTGTTTGAGTGCTCAGCGACAGCTTGTTGGGGAGATACCGTGTTTAGTTCGCTCACGAAGTAAACGACTTGTTTATTCGGTCCGTTTTAATTAAAGGGAACCGAGGCTTTACTCTTATCTCGGTTACTCTTGGTTGTATTTGGGGCTGGCTAGCTAGATAGTTACTGTTTGCTTTTTGGCTGGGGATCTGAGATTTAGTATTTAGTCAATAGGACAGCAGTCACTTTAGTCGTCCGTTCGGTTACCCTTGAATTTAAACGGAAAGCTTTACCGGAGTGCTCCGCCTCCTCCCTCCTCCAGTTTCTCCTGGGCGTAGTATAGCCAGTCTTTTATCTGGGTTCTCAGCTAAGCCCTGTGAGACTTTTGGGTTAGTATATTAATAGTACCGTGTCTAGATAAATTCAAGTTGGCTTATTAGGAGTGCTTATTTTCGATAGAGTTTCTCAATTTGGTATTTCATTTCTGTTCACTAAAACTAAGCCCCTGTTAAAAGAGGCTTATTATCCATTCACATAGTTTCCCCACAGTTTCTATTGTGACTGCTGCTTAGGGCTTCTCAGGTTAATTAATTAATAAATTGTGGTTCCTGAGCTTCTGTCTCGGCATTAGTAATTTTCTTTTGTTATCTAGGGTGAGCGAGGTCATTAGGTAGGGGGTTCAAAATGTGGCCAAAACTATGTGACGGTTGCAGGATGATCGCACTTTTGGAAAGAGATTTCCAGGGTGGGTTTGTCTGTCACCGGTGCCAGCTAATTGAGCATCTGGAGAGCAAGATCCTTGTTCTTCAGGGCCAGTTGGCGGCACGACATAGTTCGCAATCAGTAGAGTTCCTAGAGGAACTAAGTAGTATGTCGTTTTAGAAATGGTCTGTACGCCAAAGCAGGGTGGTGTGGGGACCCCAGAGCAGGCAGGGAGAGAAAAGTTGGGTGACGGTAGGACGTCAGCGCAGGAAAGGGTGTGCACAAGGAGGGGGTGTAGCACTCTATGTGAACGAAAACATAAATGTGCAGGAAATTCCTGAAATTGAATATTCCGTTGCCTTGTGAAGATATCTGGTCAAGGCTCACTGGCAAACACGAGACTGGATTTAAACATAGGTGTATGCTATGACCACCAGCTTTGGACAGTGCAATTCAATGAAAATGCTCCTTAAAGAGGATTACATAGCTTGTAGAGGAGGAGGGACTATTATTATGGGAGACTTAAATTATCCTGGTATTGATTGGGAAATTGTGAAAGGACAGAGGTAGGGAGGAGGAATTTCTAGATGTCATAAATGATAATTTTTGGTGCAGTATGTTAATAAACCTACAAAGAGAGAAGGCAATTTTAGATTTGCTGCTCTGTAATGACCCAGATAAATTAGCAATGTTGAGTACTGGAGCCACTTGGGACAAGTGATCACTCTACTATTAATTTTGAGGTTTCATGGGAAGTTAAAAGGTGTCTCCAAAACAAAAATTTATTTTTTAATTTTAGGCGAGCAAACTTTGACAGGATCACGGTCATATCTAAGTGAAACAAAATGGGAACACTCTCCTGGACCTTGAGTCCTATGCAAATGAGATGTGGGGAAGATTTAGGGGGTTTTGATTCACAAGTAAATTCATTCCAAAAGGTGTCCAAAAGTAAGCTGAAAAAAGCAGAATCCTCAGTGGATGACAGCTAGTAAATGAGGTTTGAGGGAAAAGAGGAATCTTTATAAGATGTACATAGAGGATAACAATGAGATTACTAAGGCGAATTCTGTAAAATGCGGGCTGTGGTCAGAAACTGAGAATGCTAGAAGACTGTATGAAAGACAAATTGCAGAGGGCAAAAACTAACCCTAAGCGCTTCTTCGATTGCTGTAGCAGAAAAAGGAAAGTCAAGAGCAGGTTAGTGCATAAGAGTAAAAATGGATGCGGCTGCTATATGATAATAAGGATATTAGGGACACCTTCTTGGTTACTTTGTTGAGAATTTTACCTTAGAGCGGGTCTTTATTACGGCCAGGGCTTGTCCAATGCTCAAGATTGTTAGCGAGTGAGAGTTAGGGATAACGTTGTGATAGACAAGTTGCATCAACTAAAGGCAGATAAAGAGGCGGCGGGTCCTGTTAAACTATATCCTAGAGTGCTCAGGGGAAGTTAGTGAGATCATCTTTAAGCCGCTATCTGCCATCTTTGAGCGGTCTTTAGAAACTGGAGAAATACCAAATGATTGGAAACAGGGCAATATAATGCCAATATATAAAAAAAGGGACCGTGCAGGCAGGTAATTACAGGCCAGTCAGTTTAACTTGCATTGCGTGCAAAATATTGGAATCTATCGCAAAAGATGGCTGGACTTATTTCTTGAGCGTAACAATATCTTGAGGATAGCCAACATGGTTTTAAGTAAGGAAGGTCATGCCTGACAAACCTTCTGGAATTTACGGAAGAGGCCACCAAGACTTGCCAACGGCCAAGAGCAGGGCTTATGACATCATATATTTGGATTTACACAAGCATTGACACACAGTACCGCATAAGAGACTAATTTTAAAATGAGCTCCATTAGATTTACAGGTGGTATTCTGAAGTGGATTCATAACTGGTTGGGACAGAACACAAAAAGTGGTGGTCAGTGGTATATCATCTGGGCGGGTAGAGATTAGGAGTGGCGTCACAGGGATCGTGTTGGGACCCTGCTGTTCTCATCTACATTAATGACCTTGATAGGAATATTGAGAGCAGATTAGTGAAATTTAAGATGATGCTAAATTGGGGGGGGCTTGGCAAATAGTTTAGAGTCCACTAAAAGAGTGATTCAGGATGATTTGGATAGAATTCAGAATTGGGCAGAAATGTGTAAATGAAATTTAATGTATAAAATGTAAAGTAGTACATGTAGGTAATAAAAACATTAGGCGGGATTACTTCATGGGAGTTTAAACTGGGAATGTGCTCACAAGAAAAGATCTGGGGAGTGATTGTTGACCAAGCCCTCACAGGCTCTAGCCATTAATGCGTAGCTGTTAAAAAAAGCCAATCGGATGCTGGGATACATTGCCAAAAGTATTGAGTTCAAATCCAAGGAGGTGATGCTTCTTTTGTACAACACATTCGTCAGACCACATCTAGAGTATTGTGTACAGTTCTGGGGACCATACTTTAAGAAAGACATAGAGGCTTTAGAGAAAGTTCAGAGAAGAGCCACGAAGCTAATTCCGGGTATTAAAGATGAAAGCTATGAGAAAAGGCTGAAGATCCTTAATCTCTTTAGTCTTAGGAAAAGGAGACTAAGGGGTGATTTGATTGAGGTCTTCAAATATGTTAAAGGGATTAACAAAGTGAATTATGTAAGATTCCTTCAACCAAGTGTTGTTAGCAGAATTTCGGGGTCACAAATGAAGCCCCAAGCTAAGATAAATTTAGCACTGATATTGAGTAACTGCTACCTGAAATAATTTCAGTGTGGAACAGCTTGCCTGACCATATTGTTGAGGCAGAGACCTTGGGGTTTTCAAGAGCAGACTTGACTTAAAGCTAGATACCATTGAGTCATTGAGTATCTGAAGTGATATATTCACGATGGTACAAAGAAACTGGCGAGAGCTGGATTGGGCTGAGCGGCCTGTTCTTCATTTATGAAAACATTGATCCTTCTCGAGATTTTTCCCTTGCTTCAACAGAGAGATTTTGTGCTTGTTGCTTGTAAGTCGGCAGCACGGCCCGTGCTGCACTCCGGTCCTCTTACACCCCTTTTTCGGTAGCAGATAACATGAATCCACATCGCCGGGTTCAGAGAAATACTTTTGGACTGAAGGAATTCCATCATCTGCATTTCCACAGATTTATTGTCCTCCTCGCCTCCATCGTCGTCATCCGCTGCTGCCCTGGCATAACTCCTGGGTTTGATTTTGAGCCCTGTCAGGATTACATCATTACGTTTCTCTTGTTGCTCCAGCTCCTCCAGTTTGATTGATAAAGAATTAATTTGTGTGTCTTTCTTGGCAATCACTTTTCTGAGATCACAGTTTTCCTTCAAAAGCTGGTCCAACTGCTCCTTCATACCTTCCCTCCACTCCCTCCACTCCCTCATTTCACTTCTCATTTCTTCGAGGGTCTCCATAATTGATGCAAGATCCGGCGGGCTTGGTTTGTCGCTTCTTCCCATTCTACCCATTTTCTCAGTTCAGAAAAAAAAAAAAAAGGTCTCTATTACAGAATTTGTGAGAAAGTTTATCACTCAACTTTTCTCCTGACTCTGTTGTTTTCCTGTATTGCCTGTATTGCGTGCAGTCGCTGTTCGGAGTTGTTGCTCCTTCAGTGACCATGACAACTTGGTTGTCAGGAATTGATGTCATTAAAGGATACTGAATGATAGTATCGATGTGTTTCGATAATTATAGAGAATTATTAATTTGACTAACTGGCATTACTGCTAGGAGGTGCTCAGGCTTAAGAGGTTAACTTTGTTAACCCCCCACCCCTAGTATTGACCTGACCGTGCCTGCTTCCATAACCATCCCCTGTGAAAAGGGGGGGGAGTATTCCCCACTCAGTGTCTTGGCACTCATTAAGAATGGTACCAGGTCTGAAGTGAGCCATGTGCCCCATTGAGAATTACTTCAACAAAACTTCAGGTCAGCATAATGCACTTTGCATGGTGTATTTTTTATTTTTTGGCATTCTCTTTACATAAGTTGATGAAAATAAGAATTAGAAACTGAACTGGAAAAATGAAACTTTGGTCATAAAGATGCCCACACAGAAAGAACCTATATAAACATATAGGTTTTAATATAGGGCCACATATAGGTTTCGCATATATGCGAAATACATAAAATTGGCCGTTTTCATATATTATAGGTACATACGTATATGTACATATATGTACCTATAATATACGAAAACTGCCAATTAAAACTTCCACTTTTTTTTTTTCCGGCATTTCCAATCCCACCCAAATCTGGGATATCCAATTAGGGAACTTTGTACAAGTTCTTAGGCTTATTCGCAAATACGGCCACCTGTTGATAATTCAGTAGAGTGTACACAACCTGCAGCCATTTACAATTCGCAAGCTCAGAATTAGGGCAGAGAACCCTCAAATCTAAATCTGGTTAGGATCCTCTTTATGAGCGCCCGTCTAGCCAACAGGACGCGCCTAGGGGAACTCTAATCTACATAACCCTTCCCAGCACGCCCTTCACAATTTGCATCCCTGTAGCGCATTGGCCAATTGCGCGCTACTTCTGAAAAGAGCTGCCGACCACTGCTGGTTGATACAAGGCGGGGATTAAAACCTATATGTTTATATAGGTTCTTTCCGTGTGGGAATTTAAGAATCCTTGTTACTTCATCCCTGTAGGAAAAAGTCTGGGATCTTTAGTTGCTATAAAAGCATCTCAAATAAAAGACAAGTGTCTGTTCATTAAAACTGTGAACAGAAATGTAGACTTTGTCTTCAAATTCATTAACCACAGTGAAATGCTCAAATAGATGTGGGGATGAAAATGACTTTTGAAAGGCATGTTTACTTGAATGTATGTTCTTCTGTGTATTTTTATTTTGTTATTTTTGTTTTATTTTGCTACATTTAGACTAAGGACCTCTGAGCCATAGTCATCTAGAAACTGCATTACAGACAAGATAGAAAACATTGCATTTGGTGGATGTAACAGTGTAGTGTATAACCTTTCAGTGGATGTGTATGAGCTGTAATGATGTGAATCCAATTTTATCTAATGTGGTGAATCTGGCAGTGACTTAAACTTGAAAAAAATGCTTAATTGATGAAATAAACATAATCAAACCATTTTGTTTTTATACATTTCCTTCTCTTCCACAATACGCAACTCAATCTTCATAGAATGGAAATAAGTATGGTCAAGAAAGAATTGATGACCTTGTTATTATTAATGTTTCAGGAAAAAAATGTAACAAATAGTATTAGATATTTGTGTTGATATCATAGCTTTTTGTCTCCTCTCACTTGCCATTGTGAATAATGACTGGTTTACACATAACATGCCGTTGTCACATGTCAACATGTATTTAGGATCAAATGTGATGCCAATTTCATGTGTTCACATGTGATTAATAAGTTATTGCTTGAAATTCTTGTTATTTCTGTAAGGGCCTTTGGACTAATATGCAGATATTACCTTGAGAATAAAAACATGAGCTAGACATCATGTATGGCAGTTGCAAAAGTGAGATATGAGCTATACAATAGGTATGACAAACAGAACCTGCCACTGGGTATATGAGCTACATAGGAGACCTATTTGCCCTCTATAAGCACATATATGTACCTGAATTTGGCCTATGTGTGGCATATATGCATATATGTTCATATAGATTCTTTCCATTTGGGTGCAGTTCGAGTTTAAAAAAAAAGCCCGTCTTTTTGAGATACAGAGCAACAGTGGTACCAGTGGCCAAAACAGGCAAACATTCTCCCAATTTACCCTTTGGGTTTAAAGTATTAAAATCGATAGCAAAACTGTAATCTAGTTTTCATCGCAAATGGGAAGGCCTAATTTGTGTTCAGACAGTACACTTGCTTTAATGTAGGGGAAAATGATTAACCAAGAGACATCAGGATACTCATTGTATATGAATTCACCAGGCATTCAGAAATACATTTTTAGTGCTGAGACAGGGCTGAAGAGCTGATGTGTGAGTCGGCAGCAGTCCTTCACACCGGGACGGATGTTGTGCTCCCCAATAACATTGAGAAAGCCAGCACTGAGTACATGCTGAAATGAAATTGATCATATTTTTTCATTATGAATAAGAGCCAGTCAGGGTTATGGCAAAGCCGCTTGCTGCAGACTCATACCCAGCCGTTTCAATGCCTTTTTTTGTTCCCATTCGGGGGATAAAAGCCTGCAGTGCCACAGATAAGGGAATGCAGGCAGGTTTTAGGTACAGGAGTGGGCAACAGTTCTTGTTGCTCATCGATTCAGAGTAACATGTTTACCACCAGACCCTGTCTTCCAAAGCATGCAATGCTAGACACCGCTTTAATGCAGGTCTTCCTTCATGTTTCGAATCAGTCTTATGGACAATAGGGTCCAACACCATGAGGACTCCAGAGTGTCGAGTAAATGGGCAATTCATGCACTTCTGAGCTTAAACAGGCTATGCCACTCAGCAACCTTAGAATACGCTGTATTCCGTTTGTTCAGCATAGAACAGCCTGAGGCATTTTAGTCCTCATTTCTAATTAAACTGGTGTTGCATCCACAAACATGCTTTTTATTTTTTTTATTTTTTGCTGAAAATCTATTAATTGTGCAACAGCAAGGAATAACAAATGCATCAAATTACATGCAGTCTACAACTTCCTTACACATTCAGTTCTTTCTGTCCATCTGACCTGCTGTTGGTTATTCATAGCTGAGAATAACTTGAGTATGAATAACATGGTTTTGTTCCCAATTTAGCATTTTTGTATAGAGTGACCCGATGGACCACCCTTTGCGAATGCATAATTACCTACAGCCCACAGCCCATTTTGCTATTTTGCTTGCTCCGGGTCCAATGTTTAGAGGCCAGTATCTGCTTGCGCATCCGTGAGGATCTCAAGATTTTTTTTCTACGTCATCTATGCCTTGCTCGCTTTTACGCTTCACCATCAGAAGCACTGAGGAATACTTCATATCCATTTTAAAAATAGTTGAAAATGGGAGCTAAATTTGCACTTAATTTTTCTAAGGACTTTACAGTGCGCTCTTCTCATCTAACAGATAGGGTATTCCAAAACAGCTGCTGCCGTTATATTGTATGGACATGTGGTAAATACCAATATGCATTACTACCCTTAGGTCAACTCAGTTTATCGAAAAACTAAAGCCTGAAATACGCCCCGCAAGCAAGTATGCAAAATTAGCATATTTTTCGAGTTCGAAAATGACAAGATTGACAGTTGGTGAATGAGACAAGATTTTAACCGCGTAATCGTCATTGACATATAAACATTTGAACGAAGTCCTATCGGCTAGCTCAGCCTCCTTCCATGGGAAATCCAATGGACATTGATGTATGGTTTGATGAAATTGAAAAATACGTCAAATACATTAAATCGACTTTCTTCTTTTGGATATTGGCGTAACAGCATAAGTTGCACTGTTCCTGAGCTAGACTGCGGTAAATCAGTTAATATATATCAGTAAAATAAATGAAACGGCTCTCCAATGATGTTCAGTCAAATGTTGTGAAGGTTTAGAGGTAAGAACCGTGGCACTATAATGAGAAAGTTCTATGTATGTGTACAGAAAATGTTAGCACCTCTCCCACTGGAAATGTTCCAATCCAAAGAGCTGGGACCGGGGAAACCTATAAAATTCATGCACGATTTCTTCTCTTTTTTCCTTTCTCGAAGAGTAAGATCACCTCCCGACCCTTGATCCAATACTGTTCAAACTGATTTACTGCAGTCTAGCTCTGGAATAGCACAAGTTACGCTTTTACGCCAATTTCCAAAAGAAGAAAGTCAATTTAACGTATTTGACATGTTTATTAATTTCATCAAACCATACATCAATGTTCCTTAGATTTCCCAGGGAAGGAGGCTGAGCTAGCCGATAGGACTTCGTTCAAATGTCTATATGTCAATGAAGATTACGTGGTTAAAATCTTGTCTCATTCATCAACTGTCAACCTTGTCATTTTCAAACTCGAAAAATATGCTAATTTTGCATATTTGCTTGCGGGGCGTATTTCAGGCTTTAGTTTTTCGATAAGCTGAGTTGACCTAAGGGTAGTAATGCATATTGGTATTTACCACATGTCCATACAATATAACGGCAGCAGCTGTTTTGGAATACCCTATCTGTTAGATGAGAAGAGCGCATTGCAAAGTCCTTAAAAAAATTAAGTGCAAATTTATCTCACATTTTCGACAATTTTTAAAATGGATATGAAATATTCCTCAGTGCTTCTGATGGTGAAGCCTAAAAGCGAGCAAGGCATAGATGACGTAGAAAAAAAATCTTGAGATTCTCACGGATGCGCAAGCAGATACTAGCCTCTAAACATTGGACCCAGAGCAAGCAAAATAGCAAAATGGGCGTGGTCAGCAAATTTCAATCATGCATATCTTGAAAGCTATTTCTCCGTTGTTTCTGAAATTTTGGTATATCACTATTGGTCCTAGGGGCTATTCGCAAAATAAGTTTCATGGAAATCGGAGGGGGACGAGGGGAAGCTGTGTTCAGTTCGGCGCTTCCATGTCTTTCCGCCATTTTGAAAAACTACTATCGCCGAGAGAGACAGAAAGCACTACCTGGTACTAGCTAATTAGCCACAACACGTTTTCGTTCGGAGCCAGCCTTACTGAAACGGAGAAGGAGATCAGCGAGAGGCGCTTGTCACTGCCCCGGAAAATTTGAAAGCCTGCACTGCACTTTAGTTCATAATGGAGGATCATACTTATGCCGAGCCACAGGAGAAGGAATCCTCATCGTCAAAAAAGCGAAAAAGGGAATTAAAAAGGCAACGTGACTGGCGAATTTAAAAAGACGAACGTAAACATCGGGTAGCTTTTCCCAGGTGGAAAGAGCTAATGAAGGAGAAAGACTTTCAAAGGGACGCTGAAGTTGCCTGCTTTCTTCTCGACAGGTAAGTAAATGTTACTGTCGAAATTACAAGCTTTTTTCATTGCTTGGTTTTGTAATTCGTTATATAGGCAGCATAACAGTAGGACATGTATAGGTAAACAGCATTGTTGGTGACTAGCAACATAGGCTATGTTTGATGGAATAAGGGTTGCATTTCATCATGCCCAATACCTCCATCAATACGTTTCTTAGGAAAATAGACAACGGTGGTAAATGATGGTCTCATGCTTGCCATCAAGTTGTAATATTATTTTTTGACAGGCATTTGACAGGCGTCTCTGGGCAAGTCCAAGATGATAGACTCGCGTTTGACAGTTGTAGGGAGCAATTTTAGAAATTTTGATGATTTATACTGAAATTTAGTCAAGAAAATTTCGAGTTTAATTTCTTATGCTGCTATACATGGTAATCCATGTTACTGATGACACACCGGGTTGCTAGGGCACGCGCAACACGCATTCGCGATATCAATATTCTAAAGCCCCTTTTCAATAATAAAATCCCCCAAAACATATTGGCGCCTCCCTTTAAAATCATACTGGCAAATAAAAAGCCAGGAAAAAACGAAGATTGGATACGGAATTCTACGCAAGAGTTATTTCCCCATTTAAAGCTACCAAGGTGCATACTGCAACGCACTGTATTGGAATTTTGGCATACTCAGGTATGGTACGATATTACTTGTGAGTAAGCTGACCAGCGGGGAGAGGGAACAATCGCACTGTGGCACAGTACCGAACAATCGTACCTTGTTCGAAAGCGGTCTGAGAGTTTGTATTAAAAACAAACACTCTGCCGTAGACCGCAGTTCAGCGTGCTGAGCTTGGAAGCTGCCAACACAAGTGAAGAAACATCAGTGCGCATGCACGCCGTAAATATAGCCCCAAATCACCCTTTCGGCGCCTTAAACGTACCCACTTCCTAGTTTGAAATCTCATCACCTGAAGAAATACTCAATGAAGTGGTATTGGATGACATGATGTCATAGCTTTTTGGTACATAACGGCTACCGTAGTTGCAACACGCCTTTGAAAAAGCGAGGCGCTAGAGAGCACTATTCGTTTGAATGCAAAATACAATTTCACCGCTTAATGGGAGAAATTCTTACACAATGTACCTTTAAAGATGACCTACTCAGAGCATATTGGCAGATGGGTGAATGCAAAGCAAGGTTATTCACCTGTGTTCTGCAACCTAATTTGGAGCTTGCTGATTTTCGCAGTTTCTAATTTGATCAGTTTAAAACTGTGGTTACCTGAATTTTCCGGCAATATAGAAATATAAACATGCTTTGTTGAATGGTCTTTTTTTTTTTTTCATTGCACACATGGATATTTCTGTCAAAATGCGACTTGATGGTAAATGACTACTTTAAACATGAAATGCACCTAATAAGGACAAATTTTCTGCTTATTAAAATCAGGCTATGCAGTTGTGTTTGGAGCAAAAACCAGCATACACAGGGGGGCACCATCGAGTTTGAGAACCACTGGAATAAGGAGAGTGGGTATGACAAGCTGCAGCTGTTTTCATAAATTAATCAAACAAATGCCTAAATATTGTCACTTTGTATGCAATTTACTTTATGTATTTCTATTATTTACTTTTTGCTATTGTGATTTAATGTTGTCCTTTCATGTGTCTGATGCTGCTATTTGACCCTGGGCTAGGTCTCACTTGTGAAAAAAGTAAGCTCAATGTGACTTCCAAGTTGAACTAGACAGTCGGGTTGGCTACGACCGCATGGGTGTAGCCCCCAAAAGCCCGCTTCTCTCCTTTTTTGCGCATTATTCCAGCCAGTACTGTCGCCATGGCTACCGAAATCGATGGGTGTCATAAGTGAAGTATAACATGTCTATAACAAATATGAAAGTAATCAGTCAAAAATTGCAGCCCGGACTGCGTCCACAAGGAAATCTCTGTTTTGCCACTAATTTGCGTATTATGCGGCAAATACTGTCGCCATGGCAACCAAAATCAATAGGCGTCATAATTGAAGTGTAACACGTCCATACCAAATACTCAATTCAATTTTCAATTCAATTCAATTAATTTGTATAGCGCTTTTCACAGAGACTGTCACAAAGATGCTTTACAGTGAGAGATTAAATAAATGAAAGGGCAGTGCCCAGCCTATTCCCCACTACAGCAAATGAGGCAAAAAACTCCCAGTAGAGAGAAAAATCCTCAAAAAGTGGCGAGAAAAAACTCCCCAGTGGGAAGAAATCTCAGGAGGAACCCGGCTATATTGGGGAATCCTATCCTCCTCTCGCTAGCTAATTAACAATAAAATAAAGTAATAATAGAATAAATTGGTAATAGAGTTCAATTAAAGTCCATCTAAACAGTGGCGTCTGTAGCTGGAGGAATTCGCATGCCGAAGATGGTGCAGAACTGGATCAGGACCGGATCAGGACAGCAGGACAGCAGCAGCCAGCGCTCATGGTGAGGGACAGGGCTCGGATGGTCCAGGACTCAGGGTAGTGGAGGGAAAAGATCCTCGGAAAGAGACACAGAAAAAAGGGGGGTGAGGCACTGGATAAAACTACTGCATATTAATAAAAATACAGTCCTGTGTCATGTGCCAAGTAAAGATTTAGGAGCAGACTGGTCAGGAAACAGTCAACACCCCTCCATCCACTTCCTGCAGCACAGAGGCCCTACACTTACACCAAGCTGCAAAATGGATCTCCCCAGTGACTAAGGCTGTAGCAAGCCCCACTGGCACCGTTAATGGATGCTCAGTGCCACCGGTTCCACATGGATTTACTTAACACTGGCTTCCAATATCATGTGAACCTACCATGAAACTAGGTTGTAGTAAGTCCCACCAGAACCAAATAAATATTTATACATAACTAATCATGAACTAATCACAGGTTTCACTAACAAGGTACAACCCCAATTCTGAAATAGTTGGGACGAAGTGTAAATTGTGAATAAAATCAAAATGCAATGACTTTCAGATCACCAGACAATATATTATTTACAATAGAACATAGATAACACTTCAAATTAATGTGGCCAATCCATGCCCAAATGGAATCATGGTGCCCTATTGGGCCCAAAAGAGTGTACAGCTTAGACAGGCTATTACTCTTATTGCCATTTGCAGTCGCCAGTTATTATATTTCTGTTTCAGGTTTGTGCAGCTTCACAGAAGAAGTCGTTAGCTGGCTTGGACAACATCGCCGCTGAAGGTTCTGAAGCCTTTGACATATTGTTAACAATATTGGATACACTTAGACAGTGTGGTAAGTGTAATGGTGTAACTGATTATCCAAATGATTCATGCTTTACATGTACTTATGGCTGCATTCAAAATTTCTACTTCATGCAGTTATCACTAGTTATCTTGGTCCTTTTTGGTCTGCGTTACAGAATGTAACCTCTTCTTTCAGGTTATCCGACAGCATCTGTTGAGGACCTCAAGTCAAGGGTACACTCAGCCAAACTTTACTTGAAGGGGGACTACAAGCTCCACGTTAGTCTATCCAACCCGTGCGTCGACCATTGTATAAGCTTTGGCTTGTCTGATGGTGTGACCAAGTGCTCTCATCCCCATAATACCTGCTGTGAGAGTTGCGATGGTTTACGAGAGATGTTTGAAAGAATCGAAGCTGCTTTTGAAGATCCAACTGTGGAGTTTAGGTGAGACCAATATTCCTATTTGATTGGTGTCTTCCCATTTTGCCCTTAACCATTTCGACCCTCAATGTTATGGCTTAGGGTTAGCTTTTCAGGCTAAAGGGAATTACTATTAGGGGGAAGTGGGAATAAACTATTTGATTTAGTTGTTGGTCATAAAAATTGTCTCAGACCTATTGCCAATGAAACCTTTGTTTTTCTATTTACTTCAGGTGCGACAAACAAGAAGAGGAGATAAGGTATGACTTTGAAGCTGCAAAGGAGAAGATCCTCAACCTGAAGTCTCACACTCTTCACGCTAAGAACCAAGAACAAGCCAAATCTGACACTCTACAGTCACTGACAGAAGGCCAGGCATTGGTGACAATGGACTGGGCCATGAAATTTCTGCTGAGCAAGTTTCGAGAGGCACAGCAGGATTGGTTTGGCAAGAAAGGGGTATCTTGGCATGTGTCTGCTGTTGTGTCAAAGGACACAAACTCTACCTTCCAGGTATGTAACAAACTGAGTGAGTCTGATTTATTCATCCTTTTGACAGGCTTTAGGCATGGGGAGTATCGCTTGTTTAGAAACCTGCTATTGTGGAATTTAAGGGAATGAAAGCAAAGTTTCTCAAATTCTTAGGTCGCAATGCAGTCATCAACCTGAACATGTACCTACATGTATGACATGTTTACTGTATTACTTCCTGTTTATTTTCAGATCCATTGTTATGTTCATCTCATTGAACAATGTAAACAGGATTGGTTTGCTGTTTACTCCATCGTCGATGCCACCCTGCAAAAAATGAAGTCTGACCTACCAGTGGTGAAGGAAGTCTTTTTTCGATCTGATAATGTGGGATGCTATCACAACGCATTCCTGCTGCTAGGTCTGCCATCTCTCACAAAGGAATTGGGCATCAGGATCTCCAGATACGACTTCTCAGAGGCTCAAGCAGGTAAAGATATCTGCGACCGGAAGATAGCCCCGATGAAGTTGCATATTCAGCGCTACATCAATGAAGGCCATGATGTTATGAATGCTTCCCAGATGCATGCGGCACTGGTTTCCTATGGGGGAGTACGTGGATGCCGGGCTGCTGTCCTGACGTTGGATACAGATGCTGTTCCTGAGAAGTGCTCCTGGCCAGGAATAACAGCATACATCAACTTCCAGTTTGAGGACAATGGAATTTGTGCCTGGAAAGGGTATAAAATTGGTGAAGGTACCCTTTTTCCTTTACTCTAACCTGATGGGCAAACAGCGTCCCCAGGGTCCTTCTAATGTGCAAGTTGGAGTTTAGTCCCAGCCAGCAGTGGAGACTGGTGTTATGGGAGTTTCAGCAGCCTGGTGTTGAGGTGCCATGCCCAGATGTTGGCTGCACTGAGGTGTTTCGGTCGCAAGAGGAACTCACAAACCACGTGGCAGTTGGTCGTCATGGTAACCAGCCACTGAGAGAGACAAAAATTGACAAAATTAAAAGAAAATGGGCAGGCAAGTTCTCAGTAATTGCAAAGCCAGGTGTGTCTGGGGCCTCTGTAACCATTGCTTCAGAGGAGACCTCTGTGTTGCAAGTGAAGCCAGGATGGGCCCTACGTGTGGTAAAAGGACACTGCAGGTATTCACCAGATGTCTGTGCCTTCCTCCACAAGGAGTTCATGAAGGGAGTGAACACTGGGATAAAGGAGAATCCTTCTGACACATCAAGGAAGCTGAAGGCTTTATTCACCAAGGAACACTGGTTATCTGTTCAGCAGGTGACCTCGTACTTCAGTTGACTGTCATCCAGGCACAAATGTGGTCGTCTGCCAATAACCACAGCCACAACTGTCATGGATGAGGACACTGATATCCCAGAAGTGGCTGTGCAGGATGCGCTGTCCAGGTACAGCTTAAGAAGAAGAGTCCAGAAGGAAGTGGGGTACTGAGAGGCCACTGTAGTCGTTATAGAATGTTCACCTGCCTGTATTGTATGTATTGGCAGTTCAACTGATAAATTATGTGGTGTTATTTTGAAAAAGTTCTGCCCCACATCAGCTGGTCAAATGTTGCGACCTTGGATCTAGATGTGGTCTGAATATTTCACATGCTGTAAATTTGGTGGTGTTAATTTTCGCTAGGGGGATTGTTAACACGGGGAATTTCGGGGGTCACAATCTGTGTTCCAAGTAACAAGAACTCAGCGTGTGTATACCTGTATGAGGCCATTTCTATTGATTTGGCGCTGATATTTACTAATAAAATATTCAATTGCTCCTTTATTCAGTTGTTCATGGTTTTTCCTTTTTCACCAGCCCATGCTCAATGTTGTCGGAGCACACGTACACAAATGAGAATGGAAAACTCTCATCAGGACCTTGGCTAAATCAAGATATATTATTCACTGTGACTAACTACCTAAGGGAAATGCTTAGCCCTGTGCTAAATTCAAGCCATTCATACTAGTAATTTCCAGTACCCCCCCCCACCGCAGTTCTTATGCGTCTACATCCAATATGAGTTGCTATTTGGTATGGATTTCCTTTATAGATTCAGTGGGTCACAGCCTTACTTTATTTTGTGGGGCTTTAGCCACATACAGTTGCTTAGTTCCTGCAACTACCGATAGATGGCAGCACTAACATTTGGCGAAAATGCCCTTTTTTATTTGAATACTGCTCTCATCCCACAAGAGTTTCCAAAGATTTTATTTTTGATAATTCAAGCTAAGCAACACATCCAAGTCATATTCAAGGTTCAGTAGAAATAAAGCCTCATACTAGCTCCATGTAAAATATCAAATTTGTTGGGCCACGGATATTTTGTGGGTAGCTCCAAAAGAAACCCCTTGGAATTCACTGTAAAAGTACCGAATTGGACCAAAATTCAAGCTATATCGATTACTCTGGAACCAGTCAACGGATTGGTCAAGTATTTGGCACATTTTCATAACTTGGAAGGGTCCTACACACCAAATTTCATTGAAATCGGTTGACCCCCGCCTTATCACTTTTTGCATGGTCTATTCATGGACACATACTTATGAGAGAATCAGCTGAAAGAACATTTACTAAGTAAATAAGTTAACTGGCATCAGGTGTGGAACATGATTGGCTATAAAAGGGATGTCTAAGACAGGCTGAGTCTCTCAGAAGTAAAGCTGGCCAGAGGCTCTCCAACCTGTGAAGGTTTGCGTAAAAAAATTTTGGAATACTTTAAAAACAATGTTCCTCAGCGTCAAATTGCAAAGGCTTTGAAGATCTCATCATCAACAGTGCATAACATCATCAAAAGATTCAGAGAAACCGGAAAAATCTCTGTGCATAAGGGACAAGGCTGAAGACCTTTACTGGATGCCTGTGATCTTTGGGCCCTCAGACGCCATTGTAACACTCATCCGGAATGATTCTGTCATTGACATTACTAAATGGGCCCAGGAATACTTGAAGAAACCACTGTCTGTAAACACAGTCTGCCGTGCCATCCACAGATGCCACCTAAAACTCTATCATGCAAAAAGGAAGCCATTGTTGAGCATGATCCAGAAGCGCCGCCGTGTTCTGTGAGCCAAGGCTCATTTAAAATGGACTGTAGCGAAGTGGCAAAGTGTCCTGTGGTCAGACGAGTCCAAATTTGACATTCTTGTTGCAAATCATGGGCGTGGTGTCCTCCAGGCTAAAGAGGAGAAAGACCACCCCTCCTGTTATCAGTGATCAGTTCAAAAGCCAGCATCTCTGATGGTATGGGGATGCATTAGTGCATATGGTGTGGGACACTTGCATGTTTTAAAAAGTGCCATGAATGCTGAAAGGTATATAAAGGTTTTAGAGCAACATATGCTCCCCTTCAGATAACATCTATTCCAGGGAAGGCCTAGTGTATTTCAGCAGGACAATGCAAAACCACATACTGCAGCTATTACAACAGCATGGCTTCTTCGTAGAAGAGTCCATGTGTTGAACTAGCCTACCTGCAGTCCTGATCTTTCAACAAATGAGAACATTTGGCGCATAATGAAATGAAAAGTCCATCAAAAGAGACCAAAAACTCTCCAGCAGCTGGAAGCCTGTATTAAACAAGAGTGGGATCAAATTCCAATGGCTAAACTCAAGAAACTTGTCTCCTCAATGCCCAGACGCCTCCACTCTCTGTTAAAAAGAAGAGGGGATGCTACAATATCGTAAACAGGGTTCTGTCCCAACTTTCTTGAGACCTGTAGCAGCCATCAAATTTGAAATGAACTCATTTTGTGGATAAATTTTTAAAATTTGAGTTTCAACATTTTCTACGTTATCTCTGTTCTATTGTGAATAAAATACTGGCTGATGTGATTTGAAAGTCATTGCATTTTGATTTTATTCACAATTTACACTTTGTCCCAATTATTTCAGAATTGGGGTTGTAAGTTTTCAGCCTGCTCTTGAAGACAGAGTGTGTGTCTGAAGCCCAAATTTGTCTCGGGAGATTGTTCCATAAAATTGGTGCTTTGTAAGAAAATGCTCTGCCTCCAATTGTAACTCTGGATATATTTGGAGTTTTCAAATATGAACATAATTGGTCAAAAATTACAGCCGTACAGCGTGCACAAGCGTGTATGTTTCAGTGCTAATTTGCATATTATTCAGCCAATACTGTTGCCATGGCAACCAAAATCGCTAGGTGTCATAAATGATGTACAACACATGTCCATACCAAATATGAAAGAAATCGGTCAAAAATTACAGCCTGTAGAGCGGCCACAATGAAATCTCTATGGTTTGCCACTAATTTGCATATTATTCAGCCAATACTGTCACTATGGCAACCAAAATCGATAGGTGTCATTAGTAAAGTACAACACATGTACATACCAAATGTGAAACTAATCGGTCAAAAATTGCAGCCTGTACTGCTTCCACAAGGAGATTTATGTTTTGCCATTAATTTCCATATTATTTGGCCACGTCTGTTGCCATGGCAATCAAAATCGATAGGTGTCGTAACTGAAATGTAAAACATGGCCATACCAAATATGAAAGTAATCGGTCAGAAATTTCAGTCTGTAGAGTGTCCACAAGGAAGTGTCTACAGAGGCAACGGCAGCGGAGACGACACACGTGAATCCATAGTAGCCGCCCGACTTGATCCGGGGGCTCCAATAATGATGAGTATCATTTCATCCGAATGATTAAGTCTGGTGTGGTGCCCCTACTCATAGGCTGCTTATTAAATTCCTGAAATTCCTGAACCAACTACAGAAAAGAAAGACATTTAGCACATGTTAATTGCATGCACACACATGGATTGTTGCAAAAGCCATAAATTACATTTGGCTTTCCAACTATTTAATGTCTCACCTAACCAGTGCCTACCCCTCTCACCTATGGCTGCCACAAAAAGCATGTGTTCCCCTCGAAAGGCAAAAAAAAACCCACACTGTCATGGTTTTTTCCCACCGGATGCAGCCTGCAATCCGGCGGGCACTGGGACCATGGACCCAAAAGCTGGAGAAGGGACCCACACACACAGGCTGAGTAAAAATAAAAACTTTGTCTTTTTTTTTTTTTTTTTTTTTAAATATAATCATAACAGAAGGGGAGCAGTAGGGCAATAATTCAGAATGCTGCTGCACTGAATAGCAGCACAGCCAGCCCTTAAATAACCAGCCCCTCACCTCCACCTCAACGAGCTGCACCTGTTGCCCGTTAAGGTGGAGGTGAAGAATGCAGCAGGGGGAGGGACTGCAAGGCCAAACCCCACACACACACACACACACACACACACACACACACACACACACACACACACACTTTATAATTCTATTGTGCAATATTCCTCAAACAATGTGGCACAAACATAAAATAAATCCACAAACGAAACTCCTAAAGAACAAAGACTAAGTGAAATGCCGTTGCCTATCACAATCGCTGCCATTCAGAGGGAGGCCAGATCAAGAAAGAACAGAAACCTCAACTTTCCTGTCTCTTTTGATCACAACAGGAAGGGCATGCACACACTTGATTGGTCAAGACTAGATTGGCCAATGGCTGCTCTCAATGCTTGATGAAGACTCCGCCTCCAAGGCAGTGCTCTACAGCTGATCCACAGTGCCTGAAGTCAAAGAGTCCAAGGAATCTCAAACTCGGTGAAAAGATGTCAAAACTATCCAAGAATCATGAAAAACGTAAATAATTGCACCTTGCAAGCACAATAAGACCATTATTATTAAATAGGTGGAATTAAGATAAACTATAACTGTCAAGTGTTTTAACTCTTCACTGTGCTTATCCCACACTTAATAGGATGACACCAATACTGAACATCAAACTGGGTTCCACTCAATAACCAGGCCTTTGTTCCATCTTTATCCTTTTTTATTTTGTCTTCATCTTTTGTTGCCCAGATATTTACAATAGGTGAAAAACCGGCATGAGTACCATACACAACCTCCACTTTTTTTGGGTTTTTTTTGGCCAGAATGATTTTAAAAGGGGGCACAAATATTTTTGGGGGGTTTTTATGAGTGAGAAGGGGGTTTAGAATGATGGGGGAAAGATTTCAAAAGGAAGGGGTAGATGCGGCGCGAGTAAAAAAAAATATTAGCGGTAATTCCGCTTATCGCATCTCTATTGATCCCTCATGTCGTTCACTCTAAGTCCTATCTCTTGCACTACTTCTGTCCTCTCTTTTATGTTTTTTCTTTTTCTCCATTGATGAACTGTGAAGAAAGGTTTACATATTAAGTTAGACATTACATTAGTGTCTGGAGCGGGATTCGAACCAGGAAACCTGTGGAGAGAGCAATGTTAATCACACCATTCACTGTGGCCTTAACCACGACACCAACTGAGTTTGTTGCCAGCTCAGCGCCATTAGTTTCCATTCATCGCTGAAGGGTGAAAGAGAACTGAAAAAAATTTATATTTATATATATATTTTTCTTTTTTCTTTTATTTATTGTTGTCAATGAGGAGACGTCGAGTGAATATTCATTTTGATGCCTTTCATGCTGGTGAGTTAGCTGATCTGTTGACACCGGCTAGAATAATTTGAGGAGAACAAGCCATTGTTTGTGCCTGAGTTGGGTTAAGGTTAGGGTTAGGGATAGGGGTAGGGATTCCCTAGGGTTAGGTTAAGGTTAGGGTCATTCCTTCCCTATGGGTTAGGTTAAGGTTAGGGTCAGGGATAGGGGTAGGGATAGGGGTTAGGTAGCCTTCCCTATGGGTTAGGTTAAGGTTAGGGTCAGGGATAGGGGTAGGGATAGCATTCCCTATGGGTTAGGTTAAGGTTAGGGTCAGGGATAGGGGTAGGGATAGCATTCCCTATGGGTTAGGTTAAGGTTAGGGTTAGGGATAGGGGTTAGGTTAAGGGGGTCATAGCATTCCCTATGGGTTAGGTTAAGGTTAAATAGTTTGGGTTAGGGATAGGGATAGGGGGATAGCATTCCCTGGGTTAGAGTTAGGTCAGGTTAGGGATAGGGGTAGGGATAGCATTCCTATGGGTTAGGTTAAAGTTTGACAGAACAATAGATCCCTGTGAGTTAGGTCACATTCAAGTGACAAATTCAAAGAAAATTAAAGAAAATGTCTTGACGACGGTGCCAAAGTCTTGCAGCTCAAGTTAGGAGGCAGATAAATTTTTTGCCTTCACGTTGTCCAGCAGTGTAGTACCACCGCTATAGGGGCCCAGGGCTTGTAGTAGAGATTGACGAGTCCAAATTTGGTCACGAAAATACAACCGCGTCGCTTATGCTGATGGCAAGTGGGTCTTGGGGGTATTTGCCGTGAGACTAAGGAGGTTTTTTTCGCGAGGTTGAGAACCGAATTCGGGCGACGTTAATACCCCTTATTAAGGAGTATGTTGCCGCCGGTTCGCAAATCGTAACCGACTGCTGGCGTGCTTACGATTGCCTCAGCGAGGAGAACTTCCAGCATCTCACGGTGAACCACTCCCTCAACTTCGTTGATCCTGCCTCCCCTGGCGTGCACACTCAAAATATTGAGTGCCAGTGGTGGCAGATCAAGAGGTCCTTGCCATCCACGCACACCCAGCAGCAGCGACGGCTTAGGTTTTTATCTGGCCGAGTATATGTGGCGACGTAAACACAGCGGCGTCGACCACTTTACTCAAATTTTAGCAGACATCCTGCTGCTGTACGCGCCACCGAAGAGCATGTAACATCTTGCCGCCACTCTCCAGACTTCTGCTTCGGCAGAGGTCTCCTATGAGGTCTAAAGAAAGAAAACTTAAACTTTTCACCTGGAACCGTATTGTTTACGGTTCCAGGCACCACCACACAGCATTATTTGCACACCGAGACGACATCAATAGAATAGTATCCATAAATCCAACTTCGATGTAAGTTTTCCAACTTAATGTTGTTAGGCGCCAGCCAAGCTTAAGTACGTGAATTACTACTCAAACAAAGGTCCAGATGTTAATAACAAAACCCCCACAATGACACAAACGGCTGGATGTTGAACACACAAGCGCACGGAAATTGAGCGCTCGCCCTCGCTGCATGCGCGTGCCTATACGACCTATGCATACGCTCGAACTATGCATGCGCTGCGCATGTCCCAGTATTGTCAACAGTGTCATGGCTGCCACCTTTATAAGCTAGTAGCACGTATAGCCGCTGTGGCAATTAAAGTGTAAATTATCTTTACTGGATGTATGGCCGACGTTTTTCCACACCCGAATACTTCACTTGGTATCTAAACATTAAGGTAAGCCGAAAAAGTTGAGATTTTTTTTTTATTTTGCTAGAGGTCGTGTGTGGTACTCTTACCCAGAATTTCATCTGAATTATTTCAATGTAAATACATTCCAGATATTAAAATATATTTTAACTATATGAGGCGCAATGAATTAAATGAATTACCAAACACAATAAATTGCTAAACAATTAAACAGGGAGTTTTAACACATTTTTACCGTATACATTTTTACAACACATATCTACTCCTATGAAATTACAATTTACTATTTTTAACAATTAAATACTTTTAGTTCATTCCAGACAGATTCTGTATAAAAATAAAACTATGCACGCTTTTAAACCATGTTTTCACAGCACCCAATTACTCAGTGCACCAGTATCCCACCTATCAGAACACATTCACCAGCCAACATTTACACAATACACCATGTGAATATTTACAAAATAAAAACACTACAGCACGCAAACATTTCCCCCCGTGCCTCAAAGCCTCATCAGCACAACAAGCAACACTTGCAACAAAGTCTGATAAACGCGATCTTACCGGCTGTCTGTTCAGTGTTTGAAATTAGTATCAGATTCGCACAGCTCTGTAGAATGCTTGATAGGAAAGCCAACATTTGTCTTTCATACTGCGATGGCGTTTGCTGGTTTAAACTTGCCCCCCTTAACCAAGAGGTGCGCGGCTTTTTTTCCTTCCCCTCGAGTGCACACAGCTGATCAATTATTGCGCTCCGCGAAACAGCTGACAAGAAGGGGCGTTCACCGCGACAATAACACTAATACACAGATAGAGGTCAATTTTTTTTCTGGAGAATTTACAAAATCAACCATTTCATTGCCTTCTCCAAAAATATTCATTATAAGCTAGCATATCTTAGTTTGTCTCTCCACTGGATATGCCCCTCACACAAATGTCAAAACAAGACAATACTTGCTGATGTGAGCACAACCCCCATTTAAATAATGGGAAAAGGTGGTTTTTATGTATAAAAAGTGCAGTAGTTTCTATGTAGTACCACATACAGTGTAAAAATAATAACCTTAAATAAGTAGTCTTCAGAAACAGAGACCGTTTTACAACTATGTAGTCATTTGTAAATTACTCAGGATGACCCTCCATAAACTCTAAACAGGACACCTAAGGAATAGTTTAATTGGAGATCATTTTTATGTCTCTGATGATCTGATCTTTTGTCATCCAATGTAGAAAATTTGCATACTGTCTAAAATATAATAAATGATATATTACTGAGGGCAATGTGCATAATTTGACTTGGTAAAATGGTTATGAATGAGGCTTATTAAAAGGACAGAATTGGTGTAATCACCCCATTAAGGCTGAGTGATGTGCACACATTGCCAAATGACAAGCAGCAGAACAGAGTTTCCCCCCCTACCCCACACCAGCACCGGCCAGGGCTGCGTTTCGCCAACGACAATGGAAGTTAGCTCCGAGCTAACATGGTACGATGTATAGCTAAACTTCCTAACAGCTGAAGAATGATAGTTTCCCAAAACTGTTGTACAAACTACCTTGTTCGTACCTCTGAGGTTTGATCGATGTTGGTTTGAACCATAGCAGTTTGAGCTAAAATATTTCCAGATTTCCGCCAGTCTGGCTTTTTCAGTAAAAGCTTGCAGAAAGTCTCATAATTTCTGCTGTTATGCTTAAATATAACAGTTATGACAGATATTATATTATTAATTTATCAATAGCCATTTTTTCAAGCAATTCATGTAGTAGTCAAGAACCAATAATGATAGAAAAAGCAGGAATATTACAACCCCAATTCCGAAATAGTTGGGACGAAGGGTAAATTGTGAATAAAATCAGAATGCAATGACTTTCAGATCACGAGTCAATGTTATTTACGATAGAACATAGATAATATTTCAACTGTTGAAACTGAGACATTTTACATTTTCATACACAAAATGAGCTTATTTCGAATTTTCTGGCAGCAACAGGTCTCAAAAAAGTTGGGACACAGGCAAAAAATGGCTGAAAAAAGCTATTAATATATAAGAGAATCAGCTGAAAGAACATTTAGCAAGTAATGAAGTTAACTGGCATCAGGCGTGTAGTATGATTGGCTATAAAAGGGATGTCTTAGAGAGGCTGAGCCTCTCAGAAGTAAAGATGGCCAGAGGCTCTCCAACCTGTGAAGGCTTGCGTAAAAAAATTGTGGAATACTTTAAAAACAATGTTCCTCAACGTCAAATTGCAAAGGCTTTGAAGGTCTCATCATCAACAGTATATAACATCATCAAAAGATTCAGAGAAACTGGAAAAATCTCTGTGCGTAAGGGACAAGGCTGAAGACCTTTCCTGGATGCCCGTGATCTTCGGGCCCTCAGACGCCACTGCATCACTCACCGGCATGATTCTGTCATTGACATTACTAAATGGGCCCAGGAATACTTCGAGAAACCACTGTCAGTAAACAAAGTCTGCCGTGCCATCCACAGATGCCACCTAAAACTATCATGCAAAAAGGAAGCCATTGTTGAGCATGATCCAGAAGCGCCGCCATGTTCTGTGGGCCAAGGCTCATTTAAAATGGACTGTAGCAAAGTGGCAAAGAGTCCTGTGGTCAGACGAGTCCAAATTTTACATTCTTGTTAGAAATCATGGGTATCATGTCCTCCGGGCTAAAGAGGGAAAAGACCACCCCTCCTGTTATCAGCGTTCAGTTCAAAAGCCAGCATCTCTGATGGTATGGGGATGCATTAGTGCATATGGTGTGGGACACTTGCATGTTTTAAAAAGCACCATGAATGCTGAAAGGTGTATAAAGGTTTTAGAGCAACATATGCTCCCCTCCAGACAACATCTATTCCAGGGAAGGCCTTGTTTATTTCAGCCGGACAATGCAAAAAACAGCATGGCTTTGTAGTATAAATAATAAAGAAGTCACCTGTAAGTACAAAAGAATAATCAAGTTAGGCACATAAATTAATCAAGTTAGTTAATTAGTTAAGTTAGTTAAATTAATCAACTTACAGGTGACTTCTTTTGTAGGAGAATGCTCAGCCACTAAAACCTTTCCCGACACAGCCCCTTCCTGCCCCTCCCTTCTATAGAAAGGTGGATTCTAAATGTTTTTTTTTTTTTTTTCTACCTCGTGATGAGTCTTATTTATGGTATCAGCATATCCTCTGTATTTTTTAAGATGAAATTTCTAGTATCTAGTGTGTATCTTTGCATTGTGTATCTACTTATCCTCTGTGTATGAGAATTCTATTTATTATTATTTTTTGATAAAACATTTCAGTATTATATTTTGTATCTAATCTCTAGAGGAGATAGCCTTTGGCTCTTTGTATATTTTTTGAGTCTCCTATTTGTGTTTTTGCAGTGTTGTATTTTTGTATTTGTATATTTATGTATTGAGTCTGTTTCCATTTCCTGTCAATCAGCACCTGATGGTTTTAAAAAGACACACCTGCTGTTTGGGGGGGGATGTTCGGGGTGAGAGTGTGTGTGGATGTGTGTATGGGGATGTTTTGCATTTGCTGGATGAACATAATGTAGTCTTGTCCATTCATTTCCTATGGCGGTCGTTTTTGACTGGGAGCACCAAGGGTGTACTAAATTTGAATAAACCTCTCAAAATTCAATGAAGATGGTGACCAGTGAGCTGCCGGATAGCTCACTTGGTTAAGGCACTGCGCTGCAGTGCAGAAGTGACTGTCACGTCGCGGGTTCGAGCCCCAGTCGTACCAACCGGCAGTGGTCGGCAGCTTTTTCAGAGTAGCGCACAATTGGCCATCGCGCTACAGGGTTTCAAATTGGGAATGGACTGCCGGGAAAGGGAAATAAATAAATAGCTTTGTTAGTTGCTCAAGCGCCTCCTGTTGGCCAGACAGGCGCTCGTCAGGAAGTCTGTTCATGTCCGGGTATCCTCCGCCCTCGTTCTGTACTTGCGAAGATTCAACCAATGAGTGTATAAGAAGCAGTGGCTGACAGGCACGTGCTTCGGAGGAGAGCCGTGAACTGTCTTCGCTCTCCTGAGTTGGCAGCAAGGGGTCGCATACGAGCAAGCTTTGTACATAGTTCACTAATTGGGCATTCCAGATTCGGGTGGGATTGGAGATGCCAAATTTTTGTAAAAAAAAAAAAAGAAAATGGTGATCAGCAATTTTATATGTTCAGGTGCCTGGTGTGGAGGATATCATGAGGTTTTGAGACAATCAGAATAAACCACATAATTTATGCTTCAGGAAAGCTGTAAAATCAGTAAAAGTTCGTCTCATGATGTTCAGCAAATATGACCTCTGAAAGTCAAAATGTCCCAACCAACTTTTGCTCAGTAGGGAAAATGAAAGAAACACGTAATTGTAAACCTAACATGATCCAGTCAAACGCTCGGTTTGCAGCTCGCCCAATTCATAGATAGTCAGTGGTCCATTTTGAAGTGTTGATCGCAATTGCAATCACGTTACCGCATATTTAGTTACTTAATAGAGAGGATTGCGAACTGGCTTGCTAATGTAGTTATATATCAACTCACTTGGTTTCAATGTCCAGGTTACAGGATTTGAGCGGATTTTGTGAGTGCGCTGAGATGGTTTGCAGCGGTTAGTTACGGTTGTGGCAAGTGAAAGAACTTAAAGCAATAGTTGATAATCGATATTCAAGTACGCCATGACCAGTGGAGGAAACACCGGAATGTGCAATTGCATCCACACCCACAGGCGATCAGAATGGCTTCAGAACATAATTAATGGTAAATTATTTGCTAACTAGCTTGGTAGCTTGAGAGCTATAGCTAGCTAATAAATTGCCGCATGATGATTGTGACATTCACTAATAATACAACATACCATTATGTAATTAAGTAACTTATGAATTGGTGAGAGTATTTCAATTGCTTGATATATAAGGACCTCTTGGTTGTGCTGTAGCACTGTTCGTTGGTGATCATACTGCTTGGGTTGAGACAGAGAAAGACGTGTGGAGGGGTTATAAGCTCTTTAGGAAGGATAGATGCAATAGGCGAGGAGGGGGTGTAGCACTCTATGTGAACAAAAACATAAATGTGCAAGAAATTCCTGAAATTGAACATTCCTTGCCCTGAGTAGATATCTGGGTCAGGCTCACTGGCAAACACGAGACTGGTTTAAACATAGGTGTATGCTATCGACCACCAGCTTTGGACAGTACAGTCAATGAAATGCTCTTTAAGAGGATTACGCAAGCTTGTAGAGGAGGAGGGACTATTATTATGGGAGACTTAAATTATCCTGGTATCGATTGGGAAATGGTGAAAGGACAGGGTAGGGGGGAGGAAGAATTTCGAGATGTTATAAATGATAATTTTTTGGTGCAGTATGTTAATAAACCTACAAGAGAGAAGGCAATTTTAGACTTGGTGCTCTGTAATGACCCAGATAGAATTAGCAATGTTGAGGTACTGGAGCCACTTGGGACAAGTGATCACTCTACTGTTAATTTTGATGTTTCATGGGAAGTGAAAAAGATGTCTTCAAAAACAAAAATTTTCAATTTTAGGCAAGCAAACTTTGACAAGATGCGCTCATATCTAAGTGAAATAAAATGGGAGACACTCCTGGACTGTGAGTCTGTAAATGAGATGTGGGAAAGATTTAAGGGGGTTTTACTTGATTCACAATGCAAATTCATTCCAAAGGTGTCCAAAAGTAAGCTGAAAAAGCAGAATCCTCAGTGGATGACCACAGCTGTTCGTAGGAGTTTGAGGGAAAAGAGGAATCTTTATAAGATGTATATAAAGGATAACAATGAGAACACTAAGGCTGAATACTGTAAAATGCGGGCTGTGGTCAAAAAAGGAGCTGAGGAATGCTAGAAGGCTGTATGAAAGACAAATTGCAGAGGGGCAAAAACTAACCCTAAGCGCTTCTTTCAGTACTGTAGCAGAAAAAGGAAAGTCAAAGAGCAGGTTAAGTGCATAAAGAATAAAAAAGGATCGCTACTATATGATGACAAGGATATTGCGGATACCTTAAACAGTTACTTTGTTGAGAATTTTACCTCAGAGCGGGTCTTTATTCGGCCAGAGGGATGTCCAATGCTCAAGATTATTTAGCGGAAATTGAGGTTAGGGATAACGAAGTATTAGACAAGTTGCAAAACTAAAGGCAGATAAGGCAGATAAGGTCCTGATGGCTTATATCCTAGAGTGCTCAGGGAAGTTAGTGAGATCATCTTTAAGCCGCTATCCGCCATCTTCAGACGCCCTTTAGAAACTGGAGAAATACCTAAGGATTGGAAACAGGGCAATATAATACCAATATATAAGAAAGGGGACCGTACTGAGCCAGGAAATTACAGGCCAGTCAGTTTAACTTGCACTGTGTGCAAAATATTGGAATCTATAATAAAAGATGAGCTGGACTTATTTCTTGACCGTAAAAATATCTTGAGGGATAGCCAACATGGTTTCCGTAAGGGAAGGTCATGCCTGACAAACCGTCTGGAATTTTTTGAAGAGGTCACCAAGACTTATGACCAGAGCAGGGCTTATGACATCATATACTTGGATTTTCAGAAAGCATTTGATACAGAACCGCATAAGAGACTAATTTTTAAAATGAGCTCCATTGGAGTTACAGGAGGTATTCTGAAGTAGATCCAAAACCGGTTACAGGAGAGAACACAAAGAGTGGTGGTCAGTGGTATCTCATCTGAGCTAGGTATGGTGGGGAGTGGCATCCCCCAGGGATCGGTGTTGGGACCCCTCATCTACATTAATGACCTTGATAGGAATATTGAGAGCAGATTAGTTAAATTTTGTTGTGATTCTGCCCGTTTGCCATGCTTTTGATCTGTCTGCCAGATTTATGATTGTTTGTATATTGATCTTGTTCTTGCCTGACCATGCCTTGAGATATGTTTTGTGATTTGGTACTTAGTTTTGTTCATGTATTGTCTAGTTTAGTTTTTCCATGTTTTGCATATTACCATAGTTTCTTTCCGGTCCCTGTTTTTTATTTTGCCATGCATTGCACTTTGTCTCCCCCTGTCTGGTCCCTTGTCTTGTCATTGCTCACAGCCCCAGTACTGCGTGCCACTCTTTCGGGTGATTTAATAGTTTCTGGATTTCTACCTTCCTTCCAGTCTCGTTTACTTCCTTCGCCTTGTTTTTTCTATATTACTAACCCATACTAACAGTTTGTTGTTTTTGTTAAAGTACTAACCCAAACTAACAGTGTATATTGTACTAACTTACTAACGAGCACTAGGGATTGTATAGCTGCACTTACTAATTGATTAACAAGCTCTCAGCATTCGCCCTATTCTAGTCTCCGCCTCTTGTCTCTCCCTGATCTTCTCTGCTGCGTTTCAGCGGATCCTCCGCACTTGTTCATGCTGTCCTTTCTCTTAGTATCTATGCACGTTAGAACTCCTTGACTGGAGCTGTATATTTGTCTATAGGATTGTCTCGTGATCCCTGTCCGCGTTTTGGCAGTTGCCTATTTCATGTGATTAGGTTCTCCCTCATGTTCCCTCCTTTGTAATCAGTCTGACTTCTTGCACTTGTGTCTTGTTAAGCATGTGACTTCCCATGAGTGTATATTAGGAGTCTTCTCTCAGCACTTCCTTGTCAGAACGTTCTCCTTTTGCCATGCTTTTTTCGCCTTGTTTTCATTGTGATTACCTTTCTGTAGTGCTGGTGAGATGAAGCTTCATGAAGCGTTGAAGCTTTCCAGCTAGATGTGTTGAAGTGTGGTTCATTTCTTGATGTTTCGAATGCACTCTAGAGACCCCTATTGGTCAATAAAAACACATACGAATTGTGCTTCGTAGGAAATGGTAGGCAAGCATAAGCCTTCATCGCGAAAGTGGCAGGGTCAATAAATGCAAAATAAAATGAAGTATTTTGACCACATGTTATGTCATAACGAAACTAAAAGATACTTTCGGGGACAGGAGAGAGGGCAGTGAATGCGCATGAGAAACAAAGAGCTTTGTATTTTTGTTCAAAAATAATAAGCGTTTCCCCTAATAATAAAATGAAAAACTATCAAATTAAGGGAATTTATTATGTATTGGAAATTATTTGAAAAGGTTTGAAAATATGACATCACATCATAGTCGAACAATTTGGCCTAATAGCCTCACTAAGCGACCATCGGTGAAATCAAATCAAAGTATTCCCGAACGGAAAACAACTTTCTCTTTCTTGCTGGCTCCATCGAACGCAATGACAAATTCTCACACCGCACAAAATCGCAAACCGCACTGACAAACTTCAAATACTGACAACCCACGAGCTGCAGAAGAGAACTGGGACATTTTATAGTCGACTGACTGACTGACGTCATTTCGCCGAGACGATACAAGCCTCGACACGGAGCTCCGTTAGGAAGTGCTTCACATTTTTGATACAGGCTCCGAAGCCTTGGTATCGACGGTAACAGCACTACCTTTCTGACTGGACCGTCCTTGATTTATGATTTTTGCCTATTCCCTGTACTTTGCCACATCCTCTGTTACCAAACCCATTTTGTACGACCCTGATTTTTGTGATTGGTGCCCTGTTTACGGTTCTGGATTTTGCCCTTTGGATTCTGATTTTTTGGATTGCAGACATTGTACCGTTGCCTGATCTGTTGGGGGTTTCCCCCCTTCAGAAATAAAGCCTCCATTTTTGTATTCACTGGTTCTCGCTTGTGGTTCCTCACGTAATCCTCACAAATTTGCAGATGATACTAAATTGGGAGGTTTGGCAAATAGTTTAGAGTAGTTAGTAGTTAGAGGATGATTTGGATAGAATCCAGAATTGGGTAGAAATGTGGCAAATGAAATTTAATGTAGCGAAATGTAAAGTTGTACATGTAGGTAATAAAAACATTAGATGGGATTACTTTATGGAAGGTTTAAAACTGGAATGTGCTCCACACGAAAAAGATCTGGGAGTGATTGTTGACCAAACCCTCACAGGCTCTAGTCATTGTGCCGTAGCAGTTAAAAAAGCAAATCGGATGCTGGGATACATTGCCAGAAGTATTGAGTACAAATCTAAGGAGGTGATGCTTCTTTTGTACAACACATTCGTCAGACCACATCTGGAGTATTGTGTACAGTTCTGGTCACCATACTTTAAGAAAGATATAGAGGCTCTAGAAAGTTTAGAGAAGAGCCACTAAGCTAATTCCGGGTATAAAAGATGAAAGCTATGAGAAGAGGCTGAAAATCCTTAATCTCTTTAGTCTTAAGAAAAGGAGACTAAGGGGTGATCTAATTGAGGTCTTTAAATATGTTAAAGGAATTAACAAAGTGAATTATGTAGGATTCCTTCAACCAAGTGTTGTTAGTAGAACTCGGGGTCACAAACGGAAGTTGACCAAAGGTAAATTCACTACTGATATTCGGAAATATTTCTTCACCCAAAGAGTAATTTCAAGGTGGAATAGCTTGCCTGACCATATTGTTGAGGCAGATACTTTGGGAGTTTTCAAGAGCAGGCTTGACTTAAAGCTAGATACCCTTGAGTCATTGAGTATCTGAAGTGATATATTCACAATAGTATTAAGAAACTGGCGAGCCTAGTTGGGCTGAACGGCCTGTTCTCGCCATTCATGTTATGCTATATTGCTAAACTTCATAATACATGTTCATAACATTAGTTACAGTTGTAAACTTGTATTCAAAAATCAAATCAAAAGTATTTGGTTAGCTACAAAATGGAAAAATAAGTTTATGTATGTGGCATCTTTGTATGAAAATTATGGGGGCAACTTGCTTAGCATAATGAAAAAAGAGAGAAACACTCATTCGGATAATCTCTATATACAGCAGAGATAGAATCTGCACTCAGATTTACAAAAATTTTCCAGAACGCAAGACTTCGCATTACATACTGTATATGTCCTGACCAATTCTCACATTAAACCTACGCCCTTGGTTTACAAGTATATTGACTATTTTGTAGTAAGGGTGTGTTTCCTTTGTTTTAAAAAAATATTGAACCATAATCCTGGCCTTCACAATGTTTGAGATGTAGGGCTATCCATGATACTTCATTTAAAAAAAAAAAAAAAACAGGCAAAATGTGTTCTTTCTGTTTTTGATAACCTGTTCCAATCTTTGCATGGTTGAACATTTCAACACACTTTTCCGCTCAAATATTTTGAAGACGTACGTGTTTTCCAGACTGATATTTTTTCCTCTATATCTGCTATTGCTCATCAACAAAAAATCTTTGATTTTTGGACATTATCTTTCTGTAAGTGGATGAAAATTAGCTTAAGAAACTGGACTTTGGTGGCAAATGACTGTTTAGTCATAAAGGTGCAGTTCTGCAGATTTAAAAAGCTTAAACCCCATGTTTGGGACAGTAGTCACCACTAGTCAGGCAGAATTTCACCTATTTTTCCCTTTGGATGTGAAAGGTTAAAAAGTTGAATTCTGGCTGGCTCTGAAATCAAATGAGTGCCATTGTACAAATACCTTGTGCTATATATTCATGCAAGCTCAAAAAAAAGCAGGAAAATTGGGTTCTTTTACAGAAATGGATCGTGTTTCTCTCATGATAATATGAAGCTTTTCGTACAGCCTACTTTGCAGTCAGTTCTTCAGTTTGCTGATATAATCTACAGCACCAGTCAAAAGTTTGGACATACCGACATTTTTCTTACAAGACATGTTAAATAAAGAAATAGGTACCGTTTATTTTGCAAAAAAAGAGATCTAATTCTTGAATCCATCAAACAAACCAGCATTTTCTGTCATATTTACAGAGCATGCTCACATATATATAATATATATATATATATATATATATATATATATGTTTTTTTTTTTACAAGAGCAGTTATATGGCAATAATGAGTTTGCTGCTGAGCAGCCGTCTAAGTTCCCAAAGATGTGCTGTACTTGTGGTTTGCTTTTCATGGACTTTTTTGTCCAATAAGTTCCAAAACACCTTGTCTTTAATTTGGCTGTTGGAAAATAGAAAGAGCTTGTTTGCCTGCTTACCTTGCAAAATATGGCTTCTTTGAGAATTCTAAACTTTTGGACACTATTCAAACACGTAAATGATTCTCTTTTAACTTCTGACTCTTTACCTCTTACCAGATAACATTTGAGATTATATAGAGCCATTTTATTTAAGCCATTTAAATTTCTCTGAAAACAGAGCGCTGTGACATTCGCAAAATGTGTCCAAACTTTTGACTGGTACTGTATATGACACAGTGGTGGAGGGAAATCTCACTTGGTGGAGAGAAATGCTATTATCTGCGTCTTTCTCATTCCCAAAGCAGCGCTTAAAGTCCCTCGATCATGAGAACGATTCAGGATCAGTTTCAATGATAAAGATGCCAGAGCCATTGGCAGAAACACCAGAGAACACTTCAACTCTTTTACCTAAACTCTAACCTCAACCAATCCGGAACTGCAGTTATAACTGAGGAGTGTAGTTATGGCAGAATTTTGTTGACAAAAGTAATATGGCCTATTGTCTGCTCAGCTTTGAATAAGAGGTTACCCTTTACAAAATAAATAAATAAATAAAATGAAAAAATAAAATAAAAAACTTGACCTAATATTTTATTGTATTCCCATAGAAAAGTCAACAGTAAAAACAAGCAGAGGATTAAGGCACATATCCTTTATTAATTCATTTATTAAATTAAAAAATACCCAATTCATTATAATCTTGTGTACTAAAGATGCTGTCAAGTATCATCATGCGATGCCAGGGGTTGGCCACCAGTGGAAACTGACCTCATGCACAGAGTGTGTGTGTGTGTGTGTGTGAGATGAGGGTGTGTGTGTGCGTGTGTCTGCGTATGTGCGTGTGTGTGCCTATGTCTGAGTGTGTGCGTGTGTGTTTGTGTGTGTGTGTTTTTGTGTGTGATGTTTGTGTGTGTGTGATGAGAGTGTGTGTGTCTGTGTGTGTGTTTGTTTATTTTTATTTTTGTGTGTGGTGTGTGTGTGAGAGAGAGAGAGTGTGTGTGTGTGTGTGTGTGTGTTTCTGTGGGTGTGCGAATTTGTGTGTGTGAGAGCGAAACAAGCAAAATGGTAGGACCAATAGAAAACAGAAAATTGCATTTTATTTCAAGCTTTGTTATCCAAGACTCTGCTGTCAGTGTTTGCCAACTTCAGCTTTGCAACTGCTCTAATGCAGCGATTTACACCCATAAGAGCTGCATATTACAGAAATGCATGCACAATTAAAACAAATTGGATTTTGATTATTTTAAATTGTTTATTTTGCTGAACAAGGTTACAATGACTATGTAATTCAGATATGCAAACTCTCAGACAAAATAAAATTTGTGTGTAATAGAAGAACAGATTAAATCATCATACTTGCATTTTTGGTGTTTCAGTTGAGTATGATGAATCGCAAAGAGACTCCTGCATCACTCTTCCCCAATGAGCTTGCTTGCCCATCGTGGCATAAACAAGACAGCTGACATTATCTGTGCATTCTTAGCAATTATCAGCCAAATTGATTGAAATTTTGTGACACACTCTGGTTTGCCCTAATAATAATTGGATTCCATCATAAGACAATGAAAATAATTGTACCCTGAGACCATGAGGAGGGCTGGTCGGTTATCGAAAAATATTTATGAAGTCAGTTTCGTCGCAGTTTCTGCTAATTACACAATACTGAAAAAAGGGGAAAAGCCAACCAATTAAAATGACGGAATAAAGTAATTACAATGCTGTCACTGTGTTAATGCACATGTCAATTTGGCATTTATCACAAGATAATGGGCGAAACGTATGGTGAAAATAATAGCATTTAACAGTATTTCATTCCACAGGGTGTGAGGATTGTAGAAGGACAGGCAGTGCATATACTGTGAAAAATAAATCACAATAAAGCAAATTAAAATGAAAGTTACACGAAGAACTGTTTTCATCTTTGAGCCCTCTCCACAGATGAAAAGATCTTACATGCCTACATCTTGTTCACTGTTCTACTGATGCAATTATAATAATCACACCTGAAATACATTACTGTATTTTGAATATTTATATGAAAGTGGTTCACCATAACAATTTAAAAGATGGAGCTTTTAACTCTGACATGGTTACATTTGATTCAAACTTCCTTATCCAAGCCTTGTGAGCAAATAGCCTAGTAGCAGCATCTACCTGGGAAAAGATCATGTTTTTATTTTATTTATAACTTTATTGAAACGAGGAAACCCATTGAGTCATCGGTCTCATTGACAACGATGCCCTGTTAACAAACATACATGATTACATGATCATAAAAACGTTAACAATATACAATATTGTGAACAATAAAGTAATCATACAGGAATACATTTAATACATCCAACTGATAATGTTATGACAGTATTATTTGAAACATTCACAGACCACAACCTCCAAATTCATTATTTCCTTCTTTACTTTCTCCAAAGAGATTAAGGTATCCAATTTAAAGATCTTTTTAAACCTATTCCATGTCCAAGGAGCACAATAGCTAAAAGCTTTTTTCGAGGCTTGATTTTGACTCGTGTAACCTCAAGAACCAAATAATCCTGAAAACTTGCCTGGTAATAACTAGAACCCTATGTAATGAAAGGTGTCAGGTAAATGGGTAACTCGTGTAAGATTGCTTTATAAACAAATGTCAGCAATGCTGCATTCTCCCATTACTGCCAGACATGGTGTTAGCCAGAATGGAACCTCAGAGTGTCTCACCCGTGACCAGGCCAACCTGGCCGAGACGAAACCACTACGGAAGTGGTTCATCCCATCGAATCAGCTTGTTGCACACAAAAGACATAACTGATGGGTATTTCGTGCCATTGACACAGACAAAAGAGTCAAAGACACCCACTTCAGTTCTAAAGACCACATTTAATTATACAAGAAACTCATCTTAAATATACAGCTGTACTTGCATCTAAGCATGAGTGCATTAGGTTATTACTGTATTTGGTTTCTGTATAAAAGAAAATCACGGCATTAGTGAAACCACAAATCTAAATGAATTCAGTGTAGTTCTATATTTATGTCGCAGGGAAAACCGAAAGTGATCTTAGACAAAACGCACGCGCCAAGTGCGGACAGCCTCGATTTGAACTGTCCCGAAGAATACTGGGAACAGCCAAAGGACGTCTCAAATGCAGAATGCCTTAGACCTGTGGTCTTCAATGTCGTTCCTGGGGACCCACTGTGTATGCTGGTTTTTGCTCCAACCACAATTGTAATCGCAGGATTTTAACAAGCTGTTAATTTGTCTTCAGTACATTTAATGTTTAGGCCAGTTATTTGCCCTAACTCACAAGTTAACAGAAACATCTTTGTTTGCCATCAAGAATAAAAAACAAGAATAAAAAAATACCATACCCACATTGCGAGGTATCAGAAATAACATCATTAAATGAGAAAACCATGTAACCAATCATATTAAAGATGTAGTTGGCTCCTAATTGGTGAAATTTATTCAACAAGCAAATGGTAAAGACTCAAACCAGTTTTGTGTTATGTTAATCTAATTAAGTTAATTAAGACAGGGCCAGTATGGGTACTGGTTTTTGTTACAGCCCAACACTAACAGGGCCAGTATGGGTACTGGTTTTGTTACAGCCCAACACTGACAGGGCCAGTATGGGTACTGGTTTTTGTTACAGCCCAACACTGACAGGGCCAGTATGGGTACTGGTTTTTGTTACAGCTCAACACTAACAGGGCCAGTATGGGTACTGGTGTTTGTTACAGCCCAACACTAACAGGGCCGGTATGGGTACTGGTTTTGTGACAGCTCAACACTGACAGGGCCAGTATGGGTACTGGTTCTGTTACAGCTCAACACTAACAGGGCCAGTATGGGTACTGGTGTTTGTTACAGCCCAACACTAACAGGGCCGGTATGGGTACTGGTTTTGTTACAGCTCAACACTAACAGGGCCAGTATGGGTACTGGTGTTTGTTACAGCCCAACACTAACAAGGCCGGTATGGGTACTGGTTTTGTTACAGCTCAACACTGACAGGGCCAGTATGGGTACTGGTTTTGTTCCAGCTCAACACTAACAGGGCCAGTATGGGTACTGGTGTTTGTTACAGCCCAACACTAACAGGGCCAGTATACTGGTTTGTTACAGCTGGGCCAGTATTTGTTGGTTTTGTTACAGCCCAACACTAACAGGGCCAGTATGGGTAGTATGGGCCCAACAGTAACAGGGCCAGTTGGGTTGGTTTTGTTACAGCCGAACACTAACAGGGCCAGTATGGGTACTGATGTTTGTTACAGCCCAACACTGACAGGGCCAGTATGGGTACTGGTGTTTGTTACAGGGGGCCAGTATGGGTACTGGTTTTTGTTACAGCCCAACACTAACAGGGCCAGTATGGGTACTGGTTTTTGTTACAGCCCAACACTAACAGGGCCGGTATGGGTACTGGTTTTTGTTACAGGTTTTTTTTGTTAACACTGACAGGGCCAGTATGGGTGCTGGTTTTGTTACAGCCTGACAAACAGGGCCAGTATGGGTGCTGGTTTTTCTAACAGCCCAACACTGACAGGGCCAGTATGGGTACTGGTTTTGTTTCAGCCCAACACTAACAGGGCCAGTATGGGTACTGGTTTTGTTACAGCCCAACACTGACAGGGCCAGTATGGGTGCTGGTTTTGTTACAGCCCAACACTAACAGGGCCAGTATGGGTACTGGTTTTGGTACAGCCCAACACTAACAGGGCCAGTATGGGTGCTGGTTCAGTAACAGCCCAACACTAACAGGGCCAGTATGGGTACTGGTTTTTGTTACAGCCCAACACTGACAGGGCCAGTATGTGTACTGGTTCTGTTACAGTCCAACACTAACAGGGCCAGTATGGGTGCTGGTTTTGTTACAGCCCAACACTGACAGGGCCAGTATGGGTACTGGTTTTGTTACAGCCCAACACTAACAGGGCCAGTATGGGTGCTGGTTTTGTTACAGCCCAACACTAACAGGGCCAGTATGGGTACTGGTTTTGGTACAGCCCAACACTAACAGGGCCAGTATGGGTGCTGGTTCTGTTACAGCCCAACACTAACAGGGCCAGTATGGGTACTGATGTTTGTTACAGCCCAACACTGACAGGGCCAGTATGTGTACTGGTTTTGTTACAGCCCAACACTAACAGGGCCAGTATGGGTGCTGGTTTTGTTACAGCCCAACACTAACAGGGCCGGTATGGGTACTGGTTTTTGTAACAGCCCAACACTGACAGGGCCAGTATGGGTGCTGGTTTTGTTACAGCCTGACAAACAGGGCCAGTATGGGTGCTGGTTTTCTTACAGCCCAACACTGACAGGGCCAGTATGGGTACTGGTTTTGTTTCAGCCCAACACTAACAGGGCCAGTATGGGTACTGGTTTTGTTACAGCCCAACACTGACAGGGCCAGTATGGGTGCTGGTTTTGTTACAGCCCAACACTGGGCCAGTTTTGGTTTTTGGTACAGCCCAACCCTTTTGGTTCTGTAACAGCCCAACACTAACAGGGCCAGTATGGGTACTGGTTTTTGTTACAGCCCAACACTGACAGGGCCAGTATGTGTACTGGTTCTGTTACAGTCCAACCCTAACAGGGCCAGTATGGGTACTGGTTTTGTTACAGCCCAACACTAACAGGGCCAGTATGGGTACTGGTTTTGTTACAACCCAACACTAACAGGGCCAGTATGGGTACTGGTTTTGTTACAGCCCAACACTAACAGGGCCAGTATGGGGCACTGGTTCTGTTACAGTCCAACACTAACAGGGCCAGTATAGGTACTGGTTTTGTTACAGCCCAACACTAACAGGGCCAGTATGGGTGCTGGTTCTGTAACAGCCCAACACTAACAGGGCCAGTATGTGTACTGGTTTTGTTACAGCCCAACACTAACAGGGCCAGTATGGGTGCTGGTTCTGTTACAGCCCAACACTAACAGGGCCAGTATGTGTACTGGTTTTGTTACAGCCCAACACTAACAGGGCCAGTATGGGTACTGGTTTTGTTACAGCCCAACACTAACAGGGCCAGTATGGGTACTGGTTCTGTTACAGTCCAACATAACAGGGCCAGTATAGGTACTGGTTTTGTTACAGCCCAACACTAACAGGGTTAGTTATGGGTGCTGGTTCTGGTAACAGCCCAACACTAACAGGGCCAGTATGGGTGCTGGTTCTGTTACAGCCCAACACTAACAGGGCCAGTATGTGTACTGGTTTTGTTACAGCCCAACACTAACAGGGCCAGTATGGGTACTGGTTTTGTTACAGCCCAACACTAACAGGGCCAGTATGGGTACTGGTTCTGTTACAGTCCAACACTAACAGGGCCAGTATAGGTACTGGTTTTGTTACAGCCCAACACTAACAGGGCCAGTATGGGTGCTGGTTCTGTAACAGCCCAACACTAACAGGGCCAGTATGTGTACTGGTTTTGTTACAGCCCAACACTAACAGGGCCAGTATGGGTGCTGGTTCTGTTACAGCCCAACACTAACAGGGCCAGTATGTGTACTGGTTTTGTTACAGCCCAACACTAACAGGGCCAGTATGGGTGCTGGTTTTGTTACAGCCCAACACTAACAGGGCCAGTATGGGTAATGGTTTTGGTACAGCCCAACACTGACAGGGCCAGTATGGGTGCTGGTTCTGTTACAGCCCAACACTAACAGGGCCATTATGGGTACTGGTTTTTGTTACAGCCCAACACTGACAGGGCCAGTATGTGTACTGGTTTTGTTACAGCCCAACACTAACAGGGCCAGTATGGGTGCTGGTTTTGTTTCAGCCCAACACTGACAGGGCCAGTATGGGTACTGGTTCTGTTACAGCCCAACACTAACAGGGCCAGTATGGGTACTGGTTCTGTTACAGCCCAACACTAACAGAGCCAGTATGGGTACTGGTTTTGTTACAGCCGAACACTAACAGGGCCAGTATGGGTACTGATGTTTGTTACAGCCCAACACTGACAGGGCCAGTATGGGTGCTGGTGTTTGTTACAGCCCAACACCAACAGGGCCAGTATGGGTACTGGTTTTTGTTACAGCCGAACACTAACAGGGCCAGTATGGGTACTGATGTTTGTTACAGCCCAACACTGACAGGGCCAGTATGGGTGCTGGTGTTTGTTACAGCCCAACACCAACAGGGCCAGTATGGGTACTGGTTTTTGTTACAGCCCAACACTAACAGGGCCGGTATGGGTACTGGTTTTTGTTACAGCCCAACACTGACAGGGCCAGTATGTGTACTGGTTTTTGTTACAGCCCAACACTAACAGGGCCGGTATGGGTACTGGTTTTTGTTACAGCCCAACACTAACCGGGCCAGTATGGGTACTGGTGTTTGTTACAACCCAACACTAACAGAGCCAGTATGGGTACTGGTTTTGTTACAGCCCAACACTAACAGGGCCAGTATGGGTACTGGTTTTGTTACAGCCCAACACTAACAGGGCCGGTATGGATACTGGTGTTTGTTACAGCCCAACATTAACAGGGCCAGTATGGGTACTGGTTTTTGTTACAGCCCAACTGTTATGATTCTGTTCTTTTCTGCTCATGTTCTGTTCTTGTTTTGCAATGCCTTGTTTCCATGCCATGTTTTGTTTCTGTTTATTCTGTAATTCCTGCCATAGTCCATTTCCCCAGTTATATTCCGGTCAGTGTTTTGCATTTTGCCATGCCTTGCACTTTGTCTCCCCTGTCTAGTCTTGTGTTATGTGACAGCTTATTTCCCCCAGTATTGTGTGCCACGCTTTCAGGTGATTTCATGGTTTCTGGGTTTTCAATCATTCCTTCTAATCTCGTTTGCTTCCTTCGCCTTGCTGTTCTGTCATTACTAACCAATACTAACAGTTTGTTATTTTAGTTAAAGTTACTAACCAAAACTAACATTGTATATAATACTAACTTACTAACGAGCACTAGGGATTGTATAGCTGCACCTTACTAATTGATTAACAAGCTCTCAGCACTCGCCCTGTTCTAGTCTCCGCCTCTTGTCTTCGCTCAATCTACTTTGCTGCGTTTCAGCGGATCCTCCGCACCTGCTTAACTCTGTTCTGCCTCTCATTATCTGTGCACGTTAGAACTCCCTAACCGGTGCTGTATGTTTGTCAATAGGCTGTCTCGTGATCCCTGTCCGTGGTTTGGCTTTTGCCAATTTCATGTGATTAGGCTTCCCCTTGTGTTTGCTCCTTTCAGAATTAGTCTGATCCAATTCACCTGTCCCTAATCATAGCATGTGACTTCCCTTGTGTGTATTTAAGCAGTCTTCTCACAGCAGTTCCCCGTCAGAACTTTTTCCTTGTTTTCGCCTCGTATTCTTTGTGATTCACTTCTGACTGGACTGTCCCTGTGTAAGGAAGCGTTCAGGAACCAGTTGCGAGAACCAAGCAATGCAATAGATGTGATTTTATTAAGTGAGGGGGTAAACCCCCGCGGGCAAAAGGCAACAGTACAAAGTCCACAATCCAAAAATCACAATCCAATGGGCAGAATCCGAGTCGAAAAACCAGGGCAGCAATCACAGCATTCGTGATCGGGCAGAAAAAGGGTTCGATAAACAGATGCAGACAAAAATACCAAAACAGAGCCAAAAATCGTAAGTCGAGGACGGTCCAGTCAGAATAGAATCACTAAGAGTATGAGGCGAAAACAAGAGCAGCACAGGCAAACTAAGGGAAACATTCTGACGGGGAACTGCTGTGAGAAGACTGCTTAAATACACACAAGGGAAGTCACATGCTATGATGGGGACAGGTGAATTGGATCAGACTAATTAACAAGGGAGCAGACACGAGGGACAACCTAACCACATGAAATTGGCAAAAGCCAAAACACGGACAGGGATCACAAGACAGCCTATTGACAAACATACAGCTCCGGTTAGGGAGTTCTAACATGCACAGATAATGAGAGGCAGAACAGAGTTGAGCAGGTGCGGAGGATCCGCTGAAACGCAGCAAAGATTAAGTGAAGGCAAGAGGCGGAGACTAGAACAGGGCGAAAAAGCTGAGAGCTTGTTAATCAATTAGTAAGGTGCAGCTATACAATCCCTGGTGCTCGTTAGTAAGTTAGTATTATATACAATGTTAGTTCTGGTTAGTAACTTTAACAAAATAACAAACTGTTAGTACTTGTTAGTAAAATAGAAAAGCAAGGCGAAGGAAGCAAACGAGATTAGAAGAAATGGTTGGAAACCCAGAAACCATGAAATCACCTGAACATGTGACACGCAGTACTAGGGGAATAAGCTGTAGCTCAACACAAGACCAGACAGGGGAGACAAAGTGCAATGCAGGGCATGAGCAAAAACATGGACCGGAATTATAACAGAAATATGGATATGGCAGGGAATACAAAACATGGCAACAACAAAAACATGGCAGTGATCTAGACTAAGCAGAACATGAGCAGAAACAGAACAGTGCGTGGCAGAATCATAACACCCTGATTACGATTTTGGCTCTGTTTTGGATTACCTTCTGCATCTGTGTATCGAACCCTTTTTGCCCGACTACGAGTACTGTGATTGCTGCCCTATTAACGACTCGGATTTCGCCCTCTGGATTTTTGGTTTTTGGATTGTGGACTCTGTACTGTTGCCTCCTGCTCTGCGGGGGTTTTCCCCCTTACATAATAAAATCCAGTTTTACTGCACTGCTTGGTTCTCGCGACTGGTTCCTGAGCGATACCACACACCAACACTAACAGGGCCAGTATGGCTACTGGTGTTTTTTACAGCTCAACACTAACAGGGCCAGTATGGGTACTGGTTTTGTTACAGCCTAACACTGACAGGGCCAGTATGGGTGCTGGTTTTCTTACAGCCTAACACTGACAGGGCCAGTATGGGTACTGGTTTTGTTTCAGCCCAACACTAACAGGGCCAGTATGGGTACTGGTTTTGTTACAGCCCAACACAGACAGGGCCAGTATGGGTGCTGGTTTTGTTTCAGCCCAACACTAACAGGGCCAGTATGGGTACTGGTTTTGTTACAGCCCAACACAGACAGGGCCAGTATGGGTGCTGGTTTTGTTACAGCCCAACACTAACAGGGCCAGTATGGGTACTGGTTTTGGTACAACCCAACACTAACAGGGCCAGTATGGGTGCTGGTTCTGTAACAGCCCAACACTAACAGGGCCAGTATGGGTACTGGTTTTTGTTACAGCCCAACACTGACAGGGCCAGTATGTGTACTGGTTCTGTTACAGTCCAACACTAACAGGGCCAGTATGGGTGCTGGTTTTGTTACAGCCCAACACTAACAGGGCCAATATGGGTACTGGTTTTGGTACAGCCCAACACTAACAGGGCCAGTATGGGTACTGGTTCTGTAACAGCCCAACACTAACAGAGCCAGTATGGGTACTGGTTTTGTTACAGCCCAACACTAACAGGGCCAGTATGGGTACTGGTTCTGTTACAGTCCAACACTAACAGGGCCAGTATGGGTACTGGTTTTGTTACAGCCCAACACTAACAGGGCCAGTATGGGTACTGATTTTGTTACAGCCCAACACTAACAGGGCCAGTATGGGTACTGGTTCTGTTACAGTCCAACACTAACAGGGCCAGTATGGGTACTGGTTCTGTTACAGTCCAACACTAACAGGGCCAGTATGGGTACTGGTTTGTTACAGTCCAACACTAACAGGGCCAGTATGGGGTACTGGTTTTGTTACAGTCCAACACTAACAGGGCCAGTATGGGTACTGGTTTGTTACAGCCCAACACTAACAGGGCCAGTATGGGTACTGGTTTTTGTTACAGCCCAACACTAACAGGGCCAGTATGGGTACTGGTTTTGTTACAGCCCAACACTAACAGGGCCAGTATGGGTACTGGTTTTGTTACAGCCAACACTGACAGGGCCAGTATGGGTACTGGTTTTGTTACAGCCCAACACTAACAGGGCCAGTATGGGTACTGGTTTGGTACAGCCCAACACTAACAGGGCCAGTATGGGTGCTGGTTCTGTTACAGCCCGACACTAACAGGGCCAGTATGGGTGCTGGTTCTGTTACAGCCCAACACTAACAGGGCCAGTATGTGTACTGGTTTTGTTACAGCCCAACACTAACAGGGCCATTATGGGTGCTGGTTTTGTTACAGTCCAACACTAACAAGGCCAGTATGGGTAATGGTTTTGTTACAGCCCAACACTAACAGGGCCAGTATGGGTGCTGGTTTTGTTACAGCCCAACACTAACAGGGCCAGTATGGGTACTGGTTCTGTTACAGCCCAACACTAACAGGGCCAGTATGGGTACTGGTTTTGTTACAGCCCAACACTAACAGGGCCAGTATGGGTACTGGGGTTTGTTACAGCCCAACACTAACAGGGCCAGTATGGGTACTGGGGTTTTGTTACAGCCCAACACTAACAGGGCCAGTATGGGTTGTTACAGCCCAACACTAACAGGGCCAGTATGGGTACTGGTTTTGTTACAGCCCAACACTGACAGGGCCAGTATGGGTACTGGTTTTGTTACAGCCCAACACTGACAGGGCCAGTATGGGTACTGGTTTTGTTACAGCCCAACACTGACAGGGCCAGTATGGGTACTGGTTTTGTTAAAGCCCAACACTGACAGGGCCAGTATGGGTACTGGTTTTGTTACAGCCCAACACTAACAGGGCCAGTATGGGTACTGGTTTTGTTAAAGCCCAACACTGACAGGGCCAGTATGGGTACTGGTTTTGTTAAAGCCCAACACTAACAGGGCCAGTATGGGTACTGGTTCTGTTACAGCCCAACACTAACAGGGCCAGTATGGGTACTGGTTTTGTTAAAGCCCAACACTGACAGGGCCAGTATGGGTATGGGTTAAAGCCCACTGGGCTAGTATGGGTAACAGCCCAACACTAACAGAGCCAGTATGGGTACTGGTTTTGTTACAGCCCAACACTAACAGGGCCAGTATGGGTACTGACTGGTTCTGTTACAGCCCAACACTAACAGGGCCAGTATGGGTACTGGTTTTGTTACAGCCCAACACTAACAGGGCCAGTATGGGTACTGATTTTGTTACAGCCCAACACTAACAGGGCCAGTATGGGTACTGGTTCTGTTACAGTCCAACACTAACAGGGCCAGTATGGGTACTGGTTCTGTTACAGTCCAACACTAACAGGGCCAGTATGGGTACTGGTTTTGTTACAGCCCAACACTAACAGGGCCAGTATGGGTACTGGTTCTGTTACAGTCCAACACTAACAGGGCCAGTATGGGTACTGGTTTTGTTACAGCCCAACACTGACAGGGCCAGTATGGGTACTGGGGTTTGTTACAGCCCAACACTAACAGGGCCAGTATGGGTACTGGTTTTGTTACAGCTCAACACTAACAGGGCCAGTATGGGTACTGGTTTTGTTACAGCCCAACACTGACAGGGCCAGTATGGGTACTGGTTTTGTTACAGCCCAACACTAACAGGGCCAGTATGGGTACTGGTTTTGGTACAGCCCAACACTAACAGGGCCAGTATGGGTGCTGGTTCTGTTACAGCCCGACACTAACAGGGCCAGTATGGGTGCTGGTTCTGTTACAGCCCGACACTAACAGGGCCAGTATGTGTACTGGTTTTGTTACAGCCCAACACTAACAGGGCCAGTATGGGTGCTGGTTTTGTTACAGTCCAACACTAACAAGGCCAGTATGGGTAATGGTTTTGGTACAGCCCAACACTAACAGGGCCAGTATTGGTGCTGGTTCTGTTACAGCCCAACACTAACAGGGCCAGTATGGGTACTGGTTCTGTTACAGCCCAACACTAACAGGGCCAGTATGGGTACTGGTTTTGTTACAGCCCAACACTAACAGGGCCAGTATGGGTACTGGGGTTTGTTACAGCCCAACACTAACAGGGCCAGTATGGGTACTGGGGTTTGTTACAGCCCAACACTAACAGGGCCAGTATGGGTACTGGTTTTTGTTACAGCCCAACACTGACAGGGCCAGTATGGATACTGGTTCTGTTACAGCCCAACACTGACAGGGCCAGTATGGGTACTGGTTCTGTTACAGCCCAACACTAACAGGGCCGGTATGGGTACTGGTTTTGTTAAAGCTCAACACTGACAGGGCCAGTATGGGTACTGGTTTTGTTAAAGCCCAACACTGACAGGGCCAGTATGGGTACTGGTTTTGTTACAGCCCAACACTAACAGGGCCAGTATGGGTACTGGTTTTGTTAAAGCCCAACACTGACAGGGCCAGTATGGGTACTGGTTTTGTTAAAGCCCAACACTAACAGGGCCAGTATGGGTACTGGTTTTTGTTACAGCCCAACACTAACAGGGCCAGTATGGGTACTGGTTTTGTTAAAGCCCAACACGAACAGGGCCAGTATGGGTACTGGTTTTGTTACAGCCCAACACTAACAGGGCCAGTATGGGTACTGGTTTTGTTACAGCCCAACACTAACAGGGCCAGTATGGGTACTGGTTTTGTTTCAGCCCAACACTAACAGGGCCGGTATGGGTACTGGTTTTGTTACAGCCCAACACTAACAGGGCCAGTATGGGTACTGGTTTTGTTACAGCCCAACACTAACAGGGCCAGTATGGGTACTGGTTCTGTTACAGCCCAACACTAACAGGGCCAGTATGGGTACTGGTTTTGTTACAGCCCAACACTAACAGGGCCAGTATGGGTACTGGTTTTGTTTCAGCCCAACACTAACACACCTGATTCTACTCAACTGCAAAGTATCAGACACAAGTTCCTTCTGTATGTTGGCCAAATTCAAGGTTGAGTGAATTACAGATTGTAAGCTTCAAAAATATTCTGATTCATAGAGCGCACACCATCTTTGGTAATGACACACATTTGCTAATATGACCTTATCTTCAAGTCTGTGCTGCTATTATTATTTTTATTATTATTATTATTTGCGGCGCAATGGTGCTGTAGATGGCACAACATCAAGAAGGTCATGAGTTCAGATCTAGCCTGAGGCCCCTTTTTTGTGTGGGTTTCCTCCAGGTTCACTGTTTCGTTTTGCAGAGAATTATGTTTATTGATATTGGTCATCTCCATGATCTCAGTACTGATGGGAGGCTGATTGTGATTATTTGCATTGACAGGAAAACACCAGAAGCATCCTCATGTTTCTGGTTCCTAAGCAACTGCAGTGGAGAAAGTCAAACACTTCTGACTGGTTTCTGAGTAGACCGGAAGCTCTTGCTGTGTTTGTAAATCAATCTCATAATTTCAGCAGTGACCCTCTCTGCTGCCTCTCCCACTGACGCATCTGTTCTCAGAGGTGGTCTTTTGGAATGGAAGCCATTTTTGATTTTGCAATATGGCTGCCTACAGCAAGGCCCATGGACCTATAAGGAGAACTGGACAAACAAAGAAGGCTGGAACACACGCCGACATGGGCGTAGCGGTGAACCTGATATCGCAGGTCACATGATGCCATAGGGGCCAAAAAGAAATTTCTCCATAGGGAATAATTGAAAACGACACGCTGATAAATCCGTGAATAATTTTTTTTGACAGCCACAAATTATCGATAATCAAACGGTTTATTTTTCTTTTTAAATCATTGATGCCTCGCTTTCGCAAAGACAAAATGTTTTATTTATATTCAGGCTACGCTAACACCAACGGGTCCTCATATGTAAGCGCGTTCTCATCTCCTCCGAATTTAGCGCTGCAGCAGATGTGAGTGGGTGGAGCAATGGGCATTCCTTGCCATCTGTCTGTGTTCAACATTAAAGACGTAGCCAAGTCGGTAAAGTGAGCTGGCGACGTTACAGTGCAAATGTATTGAGCAATAAAAGAAACGCAAGTTAATTAAAGACAGACCGGAAAACAAGTTTGCGCGTAATTATCATAGAAAATTAGATTTACTAATTGCGAGCAGATCTGGGCTGATCAGAACCGCGAGGTCCTCGAGGCTTTACCCGGGGTCTGCCATGCTTGTTATTATGCTGCTCAGATTGACAACGCAGATGTTGATGTGATTGCTTATAAGATGTTTCTGGGTCCGTAGCGGGTTAAATACCACTTCTTAGGGTTGCAGGCCCTGTGCAGTGGGCAAGCAGGCTGCCCTCTGCCATACTTGCGTTCCTCAGTGGGTAGCTTCTGGAGTGGAATCATATAGAAACACAAATCACCAGTACTAACATCAGAGAGGCTATCTTGAAAGGACCTGGGTACTCCCATAGATCCGCTATGCGTTTTTAAATACTAGGGCGGCACTAAGAGCCACAGCATGCGGTCTTCGCATGTGAGAGGCTAGGTAGTCGCGCCACTTGCTAATGATAAGCCGTATGCTGCATCACATGCCGCTGGATATGGGGAGACCAGAAATGGGCATTCCTCGCCGTCCGTCTGTGATCAACATTATAGACGAGCTGCCAGTAATGTGAGCTGGCGTTACGTGCAAATCTCCTGAGCAACAAAAGAAACGCAAAGTTAATTAAAGGCAGACCGAGAATAGGTTTGCGCGTAATTATTGAAAATCAAATTTATTACTAGCGTGTGCACATTTACACTCGTTTCATCAAACTTTTCTTTGTTTTGCAGTCACTTTGAGTAACCATAAGAGCACATTAACTAACTAGCTAACTTGCATTTATTTTGTTGCTCAGTATATTTTTGCCATTTTATTTTAATTGATGAATGGCCGCAATATGTAGCAACTCGATTGCCACACTTCATGTAGCGCGGCAAAATGCACAGTAAGCTAAGGCCGCTGTTGTGACATCCTAGAACCGTGTATGCAGCCAACACTCACCTTACTTTTTCATATTAAAATGATACGGATATATCCATTAACTGAGTTGTATATTTCCATTACTTTGAATAGCACCAATTCACATTACTCTATTTTGATGGGTTATGCATAATGTGTCAGCTGAGTAGCATCTAACGTAATGTCCATATGGGTGCACTTACAGTACCACATAAATTCAGTTCGAACACTGCCAAGCAAACCATTTATCAACCATTCTTTATTCTTAAATTAGTAACAGACCTTCATACTTGATGACAAAACTTTTCAGCAACTTGACAGATGAGATCCAAAATGATAACTTTGTGCACGATCCGAACAAGCACTGAACATACATACTCATTATTTGTGGTACAGCCTTTATTAGATCGAGGTGTTTGGTAGGTGGAAACGTCAGAGTATATGAAATCCGAACATCTAATGTTCGTGAGCAGCATCTGAGATCAACGGGAGTGATGCAGGTAGATTCGACGGTGTGGCTAATTTTCATCTGAACGAAGATAATACGAGTCCTAAAAAATGCAACAGTTGAGCATGAGACGAAGATCGAGTAGATGTACAACCCCAATTCCGAAACAGTTGGGACGAAGAGTAAATTGTGAATAAAATCAAAATGCAATGACTTTCAGATCACATGAGCCAATGTTACTCACAATAGAACATAGATAACATTTCAAATTGAAACTGGGACATTTTACATTTTTATCCACAAAATGAGCTTCTTTCAAATTTTCTGGCTGCAACAGGTCTCAAAAGTTGGGACACAGGCAAAAAAGGCCTGAAAAGGCTAGCCTAAATTACGCAGAGCCAGCCACTATCATAAAATTGAGTATCACAACTACAGTCTATGTTAACTCGCACTTAGAAATGTAATGAGACAGTATTCAAATTATAATCAAGACAGACTTTATTGGAAAGGAAATTGGGGAGGATAGAAAGGCACGGCCTCCGGTTCGCTGACATGCAGAAATTCATGGATGAACTGTTCAATGCACTCCAAGAGGCTCAGATATCTCTGGGGAAAGACCGAAAAAGGAGTTTTAAAACAAAGGTAAAAATAACGCAGTACAATGTGCGTAACATTTCACGGTAGACCCACATTTTACTATTCTCCACGGAATGGTTATAAGTAGCGCGAAGCTAAGTTACGTTAGCTAAAAGTAAATTAGCTTGCCCTAATTGACAAAAGTTTAAGGCTCCTGACTTTAAAACATATCGGTTTATAAGGCACGTGCAGTGCGTTGTGTGTTCGGTTTTTGTCTTGAATCCGGAGAAGATAATGGAATTCGCACGCATAAGAGCAAGAATCGTCCGACTCCATTAATGTGGTTATTCATCGTTGAACTAAAGAGGACACGAGCCTGGGGCGCATTTCCCAAAAGCGTAGTTGCAGCAGCTTACGTAGTTCGTCCATTCACAGTCAATGGTTCCAACTATGGAAGTTAGCATCTGTAATTTCGGGAAACGCACCCCTGAGCAATGTCACGTTACGCAACAGCAAGTCAACTATTTTGCCGACATTTTTGAGTTTAAATCAATAGTATTATTTCCCTGTTAAATAACAATCGTTTTAAACATTTGATATTGCATTTGTGTTTTAAAATTGTATTTCAAACTATGATTAAACCTTTACAGGCGGCTAAGTTTTTTTTTTTTTTTTTTCGTTCCGCTCATATTTACATCAGGGTGCAGTCTGCAGTGGTCAGAATTCCATTTCCGGAGAAATGTGATCGTGAACACGCACCCTGGGTCGGAGTTCCACGAGCGCGAGCTGTTGTCATGGGCACCTCCGATACCAGCGCGTTCATGAGCCCCACACTACGCGCGATGTGAGCAAAAGTCACACAGCGCATGTCCGTGGGTCCGGAAGCTTGGCCCCCATGTCGGCGTGCTGCGCCATTGAGCAATTTCCATTGAAATGAATGAGCGGCCATTTTCCAATTGTATATCCAGTGAAATATAAAACATCCTTGGCAAGGCCCCTAGAACGATTTTAACATTTTTCGCCATCCTCTTTTTTTTTTAGCCTGTCATCATTACTGATGGTGGGCTGATCAAATCGCTTTTCGACCATCGTCCTTTGTCCATCTTCCGTCATCTGTCATTCGCCATCCATTGTACGTCATCTGTCCGTTAAAATTTTTTGTGATCCTTAACAATTTTCGTAATTGCTATTTCAAGAAAACAAAACAGTGGATCTTAAATTCTGCATGCAGGTTCTGGCTACTGTCTAGCTGTGCCCAACATAATTTTTTGCCTCATTGTCATACTCAAAATGGCCAACAGGTCTCCATCTTGAGGTTTCACTCTGAGGTTTGTGACCACTATTCACATAAAACTGCTGGATGGATCTTTCTCAATTTTTGTTTTTATGTTGAATTAAATTTTAATCGTTATTTAAAGATAACTACTGGATGGATCTTCAACAAATTCTATGAACTGGTTCCTCCAACTGTCTAGTTGTGCATTATGGTTTTTTTGTTTTTGCCTCATTTGCATATTCAAAATGGCTGCCAGGTAGTAATGCTGAATTAAATTGATATTGCGATTTCAGGATAACCTCTGAGTGGATCTTCGACAAATTCTGCGCAGACATTCCTCCAACTGTCTTGTTGTGCATTATGTAAGTTCTTGCTTCATTTGCATATTCAAAATGCAAATTGTCAAATGCAAATAACAAAATAATTATGTTATTATCTTCCTCTTTGACATTATCATCCCTGTTACCTCATCAGAATCTTTATGTTGCACCACTTCTCTGAGATGATGTTGTACTGACTAATGCTCATTTTCAACTCAAACCTGTGATAAAAAAAAAAAATGTTAGATAGCCTTAGCCCCTTAAAGTCTAACTTTTCACTTAAGTTTTCCCTTAAGTAAGTTTAAAGTTCTTTTTTTTTATATTGTTGGACAATGTCACATACACATTCTGTATCTGTTGCTTGCAGTGCTTTTCTGAGGCTGCAAAAATCTTATATTGATAGACATATTCAAACTCATAACACCATGTTGTTATGGCCACAGCATTACATCAAATAGAAAATATCTAGATCTTGTACATCGTGTTATGAAAATTTCCCTATAATTCTACAGGATATATTTGGAATTGTTGGAAAACTTGAGATTTTAACTAGAACTTAACCCATTAATGACCACTGTCCCATTTTTGGGACCCAGCACATTTTAACCTCTGTAATCCAAGTGAATGCATTACTGTGACCAAGCTGTTGTGTATTGATCAAGTGAAGTAACGCGCGTCCAGGAAAAGTGCTTATGAGAGTAGTGTCCCTTTACAGCAGTGGTGGGGTCGCCATTTGCATGAATTTCTTGAATCTATAGCAGCACTATGTAGCACTCTGAAAGATGAGTGCGCCACTTTTTTCTGAGATACATTTTTATACATTACTAACAGCAAAAATGGGAGATTTTTGCATTATCTAAATATGTTTATTCTCAGAACGATGATTTTTTTTTTTTTTAATGCTTTCAACGATCTTTGTGCATTTGTATGGGACAAACTGTACATATTTGGGGCCTTCAATGACAAAATAAGTAAGAGTTTAAGCATTACACCTTCATTGTGCATCGTATCAAACAATGCCGTGTAACTTTTACTTTGAAAACAAATTTTGGCATTAGTGGGTTAAATTGACTGGAAGTTTCACAGATTTTAATACAGCAGCTGCATTTTACAGACCAGTAAATGGGTCTGTAGGTTTCATGGGGTTGAGTCAGATGTACATTTCAGGAATTACTGTTCCGGCTTCTAAATGTGAGTCAGTCATTCTAAAAGGTACTATCATAAATCCACTCGAAAAAAGAGTAAATGAGGTAAATTCTATTTTTGTTTATTGGTTCTTTGGCTATGAGGGTTTCGGTGAAATACATATACCAGTGTTTGTATCATTCATAAACTAGTATACAAAGATACTAAGACATTATATTGATATGATGCTCTCTTTACTGCTATCAATGGAGCATTTTATCTTTGTCTTAAGGAAAGTAATGGTGTGTGTGTCTGTTTGACAGAAAGTGAGAGATGAAAGATCAGTGCTGTAAACCAAGCTTTCACATCTTGACTTCGTAAGCACTAAGTTTTAAGATAGTCCTTTTCTTCGATGAAAGCCTCTTTACAAATAAAATTGAATTGATTTGGGTGTCAGGTTGGACTAGTGGTAGGTTGCTTGACAGGCTACTATGGAGTTGTTGGTTCCAGCTCTGGCTGGGGCTCAGGATTTGGGCTTAAATGGAGAGATAAAATTAGGAAGAGATCTGCCATTGGGCCGTTGAGAATGAAGGCCCTGAATAACAAAAGCACTTCAGGGGCTTCACCCCAATTTATCTCTATCCCTCTCTACTTGCTGCTGTTCTGTCCAGCATTTATCACATAACCGCAGTACTTTTCCTATAGCCCAGCTCATGATATATTTTTGATATTACCCTTGGGTAATATCACTTTTGCAAAAATTTCATTGGCTGAGAGCCTGGGAATAAAATCGCCCTGCGTTACCTCACACTCTTAATATTTAGCCAAACTGAACAGCAAGTGCAACGTTGGTTAAATCGGAATAGCTTAGCGCTGTAGCGAGCCAGCTTAGTACCACTCTCATTACTGAGTTATCTTTACTGAGCTAGCTCACCAGCGTGTGCAGAGTACCTTTCCATAACCAGTATGTAACATTAGTTTGTAAGATAGCTAGATACTCAGTTGACTGTGAATTTATAAACCATGGCTAGTTCCATCGCGAAAGTCTGTGACTCAGTCACTTACAGAGTACCATAGTGATGGCTTTCGCTCAGTGCTAACATAATGGGAATTACCATTATGGTGCTAACAGAAGTTAAGTTTGTTTTCTATAAAATTACGCAATTCGCTTTTATGATAAATAAAATCTTATACTCTTGGTCATGTTATATGAAAATTACAAAACAAGCTGAGTAAATTTTGGGTTTGTTGTTCGCTAAAGCTAACAAGAAATGCAAAATTTACTCATCTTGTTTCATAACTTTCATCTGACACACCCACTCGTAAGATCCTCTATTTCTCTCACCTGTGGAAAAGGAGAACATATTCTCAGTGGAACTTCCATGGTTATGTCGTATTCTTCACTTACTGTTCTAAAACGTAGGTTGGTTTTTTCATACAATTGTACCAAGTAGGAGTGTGTGCTATGGACACATTACTCAAAATGACTGTCACAGTGATGCTTAACAGGGTAACAAAAGGACATGCACTGTTAGAAAAAAATGTATTTTTACAGGAAATATTCTGTAAAGTTTTACAGTTTTTTCACCGTTTTCCACATAAAATGGAAATGCCTGTTAATTTACTGATTTTTGCCGTTATTCCATGGTTTACCCTTAAAATTACAAATAATCAACCTTAATTTGAGATTACATCAATAGTTTGTTTTTTAATAGAAATTTATTGTGTTTCTAGTTTTAAAATGTGATTTTACATAAAATGTGATGTAATATTTTACATGTTTTTCCTGTTCATGACACATTCGAGACTTTAAAATGACAGAAATCAGTTGTAGGTTTTCCATAAATTGCAAGTCAAGCATGTGCAGATTAAGTGATCTTATGTTTTTCCAATGGAAATTAATAGTATTGTCACAGAAAAAGTAAAATATTATAGAAAGGCAATTTAGAGATAGCTCACGGAAAGTGCTACTATTTTTCATATTTGTGCACCGCCAGATATTACCAGAATTACCAAACCAATAAAAATGTCTGATGACAAATATTTTCCTTAAGATTTATAGGTGTGCCATACACTGAGATAAATTAATCTATACTCTGCAATTAACTGTTATTCTAGCACAAAATGATACTGCTTCTGCAGGTTAACCATTTTAATGAACCCATTTTTCCAAACTCACTTTCAGTACATGGTGATCAAGTTTACTACCAATGTCATACATCATAACGGTTTGAGTTATATGGTCAGAAATATGAAACAGAACCGCATTAGATAAAAATATTTTAATTCTTCTAGTTCCTGAATCCAGAATATGTTCCAGATCACTTCCAAAATTGAATCAAATCATCCTTGGTCCACCATCCATCATCCTTCCTAATTTCGTCCCAAATCGTTCATAACGTTTTGAGTTATCCTGTTAATAGACAGACAGACCGACAGACATACAAAAAAAAAAAACAAGCTGGTGCAAGGTGAAAACATAACCTCCCAGGCGGAGGTAAAAAATCTTGTCTTTGTAGCTACTGCATTTAATTGATATAGGTTGAAAAGAATAACCAAAATATTGCATTTGGTTTATTGCTTTATCGGCTTGAAAGTTTCAAAAAGCAAATTCACAATAACAGAACAATAAAACAACACCAGGAAAAAAAAAATATGGTTTAAATTCGAGATAGTTTTGCATTTTGACATTGATTACAATATTCTCAAAGCATAACTGAAACAGCAGTGCTGTATTTTCAAAGCCATAAATCAATGCACATTAAAACCTTTGATCAAAAAGTTGTGTGTGTGTGTGTGTGTGTGTGTATGTGGTGTGTACAGAGATGCCAAGTCTCACGCATTGGGCGTGAGTCTCTCGCCTCTTAGTGGCATTCACGTTCCTGTGCCGTTGTCAGCAATTATTCAATCAACGCTTTGAAGAAATTCACTCAGGAATTTAAGTCATTGTGCATTAAGTTAATCAATTTCAGGTGCATTACGGTGGATTTCCCCACTAGTGACACAGAAATCGATTATGACTCGGGAATTCTCAGGCTTGTCTTTACTGAGGGATTGAAAGCAATGGAATTGCACAAAGACGTTTCAAATGGTCTTATTTTATTTTCACAATTTAAACGATCATGAAACACATGCATTGTTTCCAATCCCTGAGTAAGGAGAAGCGCGAGAAGTTCGGAGTCATAATCGCTTTCCATGTTACTTGTGATGAGGTGCACCTTTACGCAAGTGAAACTGAAACTTCAGTGCACAAGGATTTTAATTCCGCTTGAGAATCTCATTAATAAGCGTTCATTGAATAATTGCGGACTACGGTGAATGAGCCTAAAAAATGCGTGAGACTTGGCATCTCTGTGATACCTGAGAGTGGGTATGGGCTCGCACTCATCATTCAAAAAGACGACACAAATTCAAATTTGCCGCCAATTTACTGTCCGCTTTCTCCCTCCCAGCACAGCCGCCATCGGATTGGTCATTGGGCAGGTGTTTTTCAGAGCGGTAGATGAAGAACTTGTTGAAGCTAAAGTTTTGCTGTCCGTCCAATCAAATTGAAAAAAGCAAAAAAAAAAAAAAAAAAAAAACTAACAGACCCTCACAGCCAGCCTGCAGCCGCGTCAAGTTCTCCAGGAACAGCACGGCCGACCTCCCTGCAGAGCTATGGGTCAATGTCATCCGACCAAGTAAGTGTGAAATAACGCATATGAACGATATTTTTAGTGTGTCACACTGTAAGACTGCACTTCTGTGTTGTGAAGTTTACAGTCTTGAAGCTAATGTTTGAATTCCGCAGATGAAGTGCTATTATAACGCGTTCGTTAGGTAGCTATCATTTGAAGTTGTTACTAATTAGCCATGTAACGTTTACGTTATTGGCAAGTCTAATAAGGCAAATATTCAGTCTCAAAAACAGTTACGCCAATTAGCTATTTTAATTTCCAAAGTGCCCTTGTCAAGCAAGATAATGGTCACCATATGTGTGTTGCTGTAGGAGAGGTTCCAGTTTCTATGATTGGTATAGGGATGGTTACCGAAGCCCAGAATCATAGCATCACTAATAGAAGCAGTCTGATATTGTGCAAAACTGTCGTAAATCGGGAGATGAGATGAAGGAAGGGAATTTTTTGTCGACATCCGCACTTCCGGTAATAAGACCAGCTTCGCCAAGCCAATGCATGCAGGACGAAATGCGATGAGCATTGCGCAGCTTCGCAGTCGAAAACCATCGTGGATACACAGATATGAACATGAAAATACCGAAAAATTCAAATAAACGCTACAAACGAGTCAAAGCCGGAGTTCACGTTTTGGAACGAAACGCTATAAATCGCCATTACATTAGCTAGCGTTCGACCGTGCGCGGATATGAGTGGAAGTTCATCATAGACAGTAAAAGAAGTGGACGGCGGGATGGCGCTATTTTCAACGGGAGAATGTGAAGCTCAATTGAACGAGTTTCAGTTGCGCACCACGCCTACTGCGCAGACTCGAAGTCAGCCCAACGTCAACGTCATGAGAAACCAACGTCATGAGAAGCGGTAAATCTTCTGGTAAATGTACCCTACACATAATTCCCCAAGATTTTCTTGCATCTGCAAGTATAATCTGATTCCGTTCGATGTTATGTTTTGTGAATTATATTCATTTTTGTATAGTTTCTGCTGTTTGAAGCGCATGTGTACGACTGAGAAGCTATGTAAAAATGATCAATGGAGTGATGAGAATTGAGATTTTTTTTAATGTCAAGGGACATAGTGAGACTATCTGGCAGAAACATGTTAATTTCGGCCAGGTATGCTAAATGTCATGAGACAGTAATGTTTGCTGTCGTTTAATAAAGGAGTTTTTCATTATTTAACCACTATGAGATCAGTAACCACGGTGAGATCACTCAATTCAGTTTATTAATTTTGCATGATTTGCAGCGCGCCAATAACTGTCTCATAGCTTTATGCATACTCTCCCGATAGTTAACGCGAATTGTTGCATCCATAATATGACCTATAGACTGTAAAAAGAAGTTGCGTGGTACATCGCTAGCATGTTAGCTACGGCCACCACATGTTGAACTTTTTAGCTTACCATGAAAAGGCAGTAGGTAGATGCATATCTGCAAACTAGTAGCTTTTTTTCTGGGAAATTCGCCATTTTCACAACAAAATATGTCATTTAAAGAATCGTCCAGATCCGATTTTTTTTTTTTTTTTTTTTCGGGGTTGCTTGTTGTAAAGTTTGTCACCTTTTTTTTTCAGACCATCTGAGTTTGTAGGTATGTAGATGGATAGATAGATAGATAGATAGACGGATAGATAGATATACTTTATCCTGAAGGAAATTAAGAAATGTTAAGTAATGTTATTTCCTTATTATCAACCCAATAAAGGATAAGAGGAATAGTCAGTCATTACATGAAGCTATATAATATAACGCGTCATGTGAAATGGCACAAAATGACATGCAATTTGTGCAGTTACACTCAGTATTAAATATTTTGTCTTCATCTCTCCTAAAGGTTGAGCTTAATAATGGCACATAGCAGCAAAAGGTAACTATCATTTTCACACAAAGCTATTATGTCTTTTTACAGAACAATTGTTTGACTCAATATAATTTGTGTTGTATTGGATAGTATATGCATTCTTTTTTCATGATAGAACCGTGATATCTTCAAGTTTTTACACATAAAGTGTAAGAAAGAAAATGTGTTTTGATGTGCATTTCTTGTTTCTATTTCAGCACGTCCAGTTGTCTGGATTATGGGCAGCAGCTACATTCGTCGTGGGGAAGAGAGGGCACGGGAGTCCATTGGCGTGGATCTCGGCCTGGATATTTTGCATTTCGTGTCCGACAGTCTTGATCGTGCATGCGATATTTAATTCACAATGTCAATGGTGATGGAGTTGATTTGCTTACTGACTACAAGTACTATTTTAACTCTAGTGTGGAAATGAAGCATGAATCCGTTCGATCCATCTGACTAATTTTCAAGAGAGAGACCGAATAAAGGCTGTTTTCTATCTTCAACGGAACAAAACAGACGAATAAAAAGACCAAGGAAAGTCGATAGCTGTCAATTTGCATTTTGTAAAGGTCGAACACAAACATTGTTACGTTTATACGCCTAATAATTGCTGGAATACTAGAAAAATTTGAACTTTTATGACTGTCAGACGCGGAGTATTTTAGGATCTCTGTCCGACAGTCACTACATTTGTTATAAATGCACTAAGTCCCGCTCCGATGTCGACTATTTTGAGCAGAGCTTAAACAGAGGCATTGGTTGAAATTCTCGGTACTCATCTTGAAGAACTGAGCCGTCTTATCAAAACATTCACGTTTAATATCTAAAAGATTCATATTTGAAGAAATTAAAAACAATAATCGACTGTCGGACACGGAGTTAAACTGAAACCATCCGACGGTCGGACACGGAGTTATATTAAAACCCTGTCCGACTTTCGGACACGTAGACACTGCGTATAACGCAATGTCGATGAATGTCCGTACACATTATTAAATTATGCTCTGGTTTCCACACTTCAATGAACCTATTACATTGGTTGACTATTTGCCATCAACCAAATTGTTTATATTACATCATATGGCTAGTGCCAACGTTGATAAAAGGAAGCGCTAGTGAACTCTGGCTACTTCTTTACTAAGCTTCATCTTTGCCCCTGTCCCGTTAAAACACTGCTCTCAAAAAAGGCCACTGCACAGCATGGATCGAGGGGATAGAGAAAAGTTTCCTCCTGATTTCGATCAGCTGAGCTTTTCTTCCCTCCTTGTCTTTTGGAGCTCTGTATAAACAGACAAAACGACTTGTCCACTGTTTCAATTATTATGCAGGTAAGAAGTATTGTCGTTGAATGTCAATTACAAGTAGCTAGCTTGTTAGCCACCTAGTTAATTTTATTAACTACTAAGTCAATGCAGTCCCCGCGACGGTAAGGGAGCTAAGGTAGCTCGCTGGTGACCATTCTCAATCACTGGCGTTCGCTTTCAGTCAGCGGTCTATTCAAGTCAATGGGACGGCTAGTTAGCTAGCTAGCACGAAACACGATTTTTTTTCTATTAAAGTGACAACTTTGCGTTTATACGTTAACTTATGCTTGAAACGTTTTATTACAGCCATTCAAATGAATATTGCTGCAAAAGGCAGCCGCACATCTCGGCATTTTCACGCTTCTATCGAATTATTTGAAATTAGCCTCATATGAAACCATTAAATTTTTATGTTTGGTGTATCTAAATGGCGACCGAGTGCTTCGCTTTGGATTATGTAAATATGACATCCTCAGCAATCTAGTGTTCTAAATGGGCTGTGAATATCTATGGCTCACGCATGTTGGCGGATAAATGTGTTCAGCATGCCTATTCTAAAGAATACGGTTATTTACGTCCTGTGTGACAGAAGGTCGCCGGCATTTCACGTCACTTTTAGCCTAGCCTGGTGCCATCGGCTAAAAGTGTTTACTATTAGACCGTAACGCTACATACGAAGTAAAGACGTCTGCTACAAAATGTAGTTTCTCTGTAGAAAATATTATTATCCCCCGCCACACGAAGTGGACGGGGGATATTGATTTGACCTCCGTCCGTCCGTGTGCGTCCGTCTTGATAGAGCGTCCGGCCGGATAAAGGGGAACAACTTTTCACAAGAAATATTCCAGATAGGATAACCAAATTTGGTGTGTAGCTTAAGACCATAAAGACCTTGATCGAGTTCGAAAATGAGACACGCGTGATTATTTTTTCCGGAGTTATTGCCCCTTTATTCACTTTTTTCAACTCTGTTCACGGTATATGTAAAGGGGAACAACTTTTCACGGAAATATTCCAGATAGGATCACCAACTTTTGGTGTGTAGCTTAAGACCATAAAGACCTTCATCGAGTTTTAGGGATGAGACGCGTGATTATTTTTCCCGGAGTTATTGCCCTTGATTCACTTTTTTTTTTTTAGGGATGTTCACGGTATATGTAAAGGGAACAACTTTTCACGGGAAATATTCCAGATAGGATAACCAAATTTGGTGTGTAGCTTAAGACCATAAAGACCCTGATGGAGTTCGAAAATAAGAAGCACACTATTATTTTTCCCACAGTTATTGCCCTTGTGGCATTTCTGAGAGCCTCTGTTCGTAGTATCTCTAAAGAAGACATTTTGGCGGGGGATGTTGTTGACCATGTCTACTTGTTGCTGACATGAAGGCTCATAATGCTTTTAGTGTAAAGTTATTTGATGTCAAAAGTGAGACAAAATGAATGGGGGTGAATGGAGAAGCTACCGCTAGTTGATCATCTGCTATCTACTTTGAGCGTTCAACTGACCTTCAACTTCCAGGTGTATTCCTACCCCCTTGAAGTTCACTCGTCGACATTTTTACATTTGACCCGTGATTTTCTGCCGTCATATCCGCCTGGCGATGTGCCGTATTGTATATTAGATCGCTCCTATTGGCTGGCTATATCGCTATCACAGAGAAGCAGCCTTGCTCTCGTTAAATATATTTGTTTCAAACTGTTAAATGTTAGACACTACAGTTATGTTAAGCTAATGAAATGGATACATTAGTGACCAAAATTCAAGTTTGGATGGTTGACATATAGCTAAGCTTGTTTTAATTACAGATTCACATTGCATTAGATTTATAGAGTTTCCATCTTGGCGTGGCTTAGGTCCTATGCATAATGTGTAATCAGAAAAAAAGCTACTTTCGATCATAAATTAATCTGTCTTATCTGTGGAAAAGGGCAGAAGGTTTGTAGCTGTGGGTTGTCCAAACCAGTGGTTTTTTAACTGGGTCCTGGGGGACCCCTGTGTGTGCTGGTTTTCTTTCCAACCACAATTGCAATTCCAGGATTTTAACAAGCTGTTCATTATTCTTAATTAGGTGCTTTTGATGTTCGGAGAGGTGGTTTACCGTCTTAATCAACAGAATGCCAAAAATTACTTTGCATTGCCCCAAAGATGACCAATTTCATGTTGTGCTTACTGCACTGTTGGCAAAAAATGAGGTAACAAATGAATGAGATTAATTGGCCAACGAAACTTCTTAATAGGAAACTAGGTTAATTGTTGAATATGCAATAATAGTTTTTATTTAATATTCAATGCATAACAGGTGGGCCTCATTATCATTTGCGTTGTTATTGAATTCTTCATCATCTTCCAGATGGTTAAGATTGGTAGCCAGGTGTACATACCAATTGAGTTTGCTGATTCACTTGTCTTTCATTTCATTAGTGATAGATAATTTACCTTTCTGTCATGCATGTTTAAATTAACAATTTAAAATTTAACCCAATACGTACTACATGCCCACAGAGGATACATTTTTCATCACATGCATAGCCATTTCTGGCAGAATGTAATTGTGAAGTTTAGGTAATCCCACAGAATAAGCTCATGGTTTTGAAAATTAACAGCTTGTTAAAATTCTGGGATTGACATTGCGGTTGGAATAAAAACCAGCATACACAGGGGTCCCCATGCAGGACTGAGTTTACACTGCTCTAAACAAATGCTTGTTTCTCCATTGATGGATGATACTGGCCAGCCAGGTGAGTGTAAGCGGGCAGTTTGAAGTCACGTTTACAGCTGTTTCTGATGCGCAGCTGGCATTGCCGGCATTAATTGTATCCCACGATGATTTTCACAGCCGGTGTATTAACTCCATTGCCAGTTTGGCATTGCCAAATGCCCTCTTCTTCTATGATTACTGACGGTTGGAAAACACGCTTACATTCTTTGTATCCTTCAGCTGAGGTGAGAAATTGCGCTTTGAATCCTTTGAATTAGCACAGAAAACTCCTTTTATGAAAAGAATAATGCCTGAGTAACTAAAATATACAAATAAAATGCAAAACGATGACAGATTTGCAAGGATGGATGCAGATTTTAACTTGCAATCGGGCGGGTTACCAGTTCAAAAACGTCAAACTGGGACACTAATCGTGACATAGCTCCTTTAAGATGCATGCCAACTGGACAAAGTTGTGCACCAGTTTGGTCTACCTGACCATCTTATGTTGGATAAGTAGGTTGCAAATTGGCTGTAATATCATGCAACTTAGTCAAGTAATTAATGCTGCCTCCTATGAATTTAACTAACCCCACAGAGCAGCCAGAAAATCTCATAATTTCACTGATAGCATTTCCTGCTCAGCAGCAGAGGGAAGATGTTTGATGGGAGGATCCCCATCAACTTTTCAGCCCTTTTTAGAACTTTTTTTCTAACAAGGGTTTTTCATTGTGTCTATGGAAAATGTAGTGTGTGAATGGAATGCAACTTTTTTCATAATATCCATACATTCTATTATTTCAGGTCATGTGGACAGACTACCTCACAGAGATCCACAGCTGATGACCATGGATGTCAAGGTGTGGAAATTAATGGACTGTTTTCAATCTGATTTTGAAGACAAAGTCCTCTGATGCCATGTGATTGCCCTGGGGAGTGTCAAAAATATAATTTGATTTTCACACTTAGGTCCAGAAGTACCTGGACAGTAGTGATCTTGGGTCGAGGTTTTTTAACACCCGCACCAACTAACCATGTGACAGCTTTTCTGCCCCGCCGCCGGTAAAAACTAAACTGATTTTCAACCCGAACCCATCCCTGACCCGACACAAAAAGGAGGCAAGAGAAAAAGAATACAGTGGGTCTTTGTGACATGATTTGCAATGGAAAAAATTATTCCTCTGTTACGCTATGGATTTGAGGAGCAGATCGGTACAGCAAGAAATCTATGTCTTCATCAGCCAGTTTGGACTTAGCTACCAGGGGCAAACGCCTTTCAGGAAAAAATTGAGAATTAGTCTGGGTCGAATTGGCCTGGTTTGGGATGTCCATCCGTCCAAACATACATGGCGATTCAGAGCCGATGTCCCGGACTTTGTGACCGTCCTGGATTTTTTAAGTTCAACCATCTTTGGAAATAGTGATATTCGGTGACGTTTATTCATCGGACAAGCACGACCTGCCCAAATTTCTCCCAAACTTTACTTTTTGGTCCACTTTTCTAATGACCTTGGCGTCATGTGAAATTTTCTGTCTCATTAGCTCAGCCATGTTGCAGCCTATGTTTATGATGCAGTGAAATATTTGGCGGATAAAATAGCCTAGCTACGGATACCGTATGGGGAAAACAATTAAAATAAAAAAGCTGGCCTAATTTGCATGCTTACTCATGGAAGAGTAACCTATAAAAAAAAGGCACCGACTGGATTAGTCAACTGGATGGCACCATGAACAACCCTCTTACACAAATCATAGGCCTAATTTACTTTTTACACATAATGTGACAACCGAGAATTATGAATGACAGTAGGTTTATTAAATCTTTTGATTCATTTCTTCACACTCCAAGTAGTTCAATGAGGCATGAATGCCATTCAAAGTAAAATGTTGATTTAAAGACTGGATTCTGCAGCAGAGAAAAAATAATAGTCCTAATTGGCATAGCACATTCTCAGTCTAGACATTAAACTGTATTTGTAATAAAGAATAGTTAAAAATGTAGGCCTATCCACAATGCGCCCTGCTGACAGGATTAAGTCTGCAATGATCAAGAGGGCTAAATAATGCCTGACAAAATAGCTTGAATAGCCTTTTTCTAATCAGCCTGAAAGCTGGCAGCTGATAGGCCAGGTATGTACTTACAGTTTTACGATTATTCTTTGTCTGATGGTATGGTAATTAATTATATTGACTAAGTTTATGACCATACATGCTCCAGTAATGATAAGTTACCTATTCGTTTTGGGTGATACGTGCATTATAGAATGGTGTTATAGATATGTATATCTAAGAACAAACTTTACTGCCGATGGCAGCACAGCTCTGCTGTTAGAGAACACGTAGCTGATAAACGGAAGCACTTCAACAAGTTGATTTTGATTTTTGAATAAGAATCGTGATATGCCTTTCACTGTAAAGTGGCGAAAAATTTTTGTATATGTGTTGTTTGGACCCACGGGTCAATAAAATTACTACTACTTTATAATATTTAAGGTGCTGACTGCAGAAACGATTTATAAGATGAGCTATCATTCAACCTTTAGATCCTTAGTCTAACCGTGGAGGATTAAGCCGCGGACCGGTGAGTGCGTGTACATCGAGAGTAGGAAGAGGGAGAGGTACAATTGGCATTCTATCCTGCTTAAGGTAGCGCTATATCGTTTGACAAGAGCATATTATCTAGGCTGTATGTCTAGAGCCCTCAAGTGGCCGATAGCCTATTATACTTTTTATTAATCAATTTAAACAGGGAATTAGATGTTGCCACTATTTAGCCATTTTTTTACCCGCTAAATGTTATTAAAATATTGACCCGCCCCGCCCGACCCGCGGGTAAACCCGCGGGACCCACGGGTTCCAGGCCGACCCGCGCATCACTACTGGACAGTGACACAATTTTCATTATTTTGCCTCTGTATACAATAGCAATGGATTTGAAACAAATTAATCGAGATGTGATAGAAGTGTAGACTTTCAACTTTAATTCAAGGGGTTTCACAAAAGTATTGGATTAACTGTCAAGGAATTACAGCCATTTCCACACATTGTCCTGCATCTTCAGAGGATCAAAAGTAAGTGGACAAACCAACATATAAATATAAGGATTATTTTTCCTACTTGGATGAGAATCCTTTGCAGCCAATGATTGCCTGAAGTTTGGAACCCACGGACATCACCAAATGATGAGTTTTCTCCCTTAAAATGTTTAGTCAGGCCTTAATTGCAGCTGTTTGTTTGTGGGTCTTTCTGCCATCAGTTTTGTCTTCAGTAAGTGAAAAGCAACTGAGTTAGATTGAGGTCGAGGTCAAGTGACTGACTTGGCCTTTCAAGAAAATTCCATTTCTTTAACTTCTGTTGCTTTTTCAGTATGTTTTGGGTCATTATCCATCTGTACTGTGAAACATTATTCTATCTGTTTTGGAGTGTTTGGCTGAGTCTAAGCAGATGGTATGGCTATGTTTACTTGAGAATTCGTCCTGCTACCCCATCAGCAGTCACATCATCAATTAGAGGTTCGCTGGCAAAGTCTAATTTAGCCTTTCTGTTCTTCAGTGTTACCATTGGTTTTGGACCTTTGTAAACTTTGTATTTACATTCATGAAGAGGTCTCTGATTGTAGACTTGGACAATGCTATTCTTGATCTGGCTAGAAATTGTGACGGTCTATTTCTTCACCAAGGAAAGAATTCTGTGATCATCCACTTTAGTTGTCTTATGAGGTCTTCCTGTCCATTTGATGTTGCTGGGCTTGCCACAGCATTCCATCTTTTCAACAATGTACCAAATTGTAGATTTTACCTTTCCTTAAGTTTCTGATATCTGTCTGTTTTTTTTTTTTTCCAACCTAATGATGACCTTTACCTGCATCGATGTGTTTTTGGACCACATATTGAGAGTTCCCATGAACAGCTACCCAATGCATATTCAACAATTGAAATAGACTCTGTACCTTTTATCTGCTTAATTTGTCATTCAATAATGAGGGAACAGACCTCATCTGGCAATGGAACTGATTGTCAGTCAATCGTCCAATTACCTTTGAACCTCTGAAAATGGAGCCCTGCATATAAAAATGACTGCAGTTCCTAATTACTGCAGGATTGCTGTGAGACCCCTTGTATTAAAGCTGAAAGTCTACACTGAAATCAAATCTGATTTGTTTCAAATTCATTGTGGTGGTGTACATGGGTAAAATAATGAAAATTGTGTCACTGTCTAAATACCTCTGGACCTAACTATCCATTATCCAATAAAATCCATTATTATTCATCTGTTTGATCTCTCTGGGGCCAATGTGGCTGCGGAAGTTTTGAAGATGCAACTGTAGCTGTATTTCCATCCAACTTGTATCGCAAATCTTATGCGGTTTTCCTGTTAATTTGATGTTGCTGAAAAGCGCATTTGTGTGCGTTTCCATCCACTTCAGTTATAGATTTTGTTTCACGAGATAAGCCTGAAAGTCTGCCGTTAGGTGGCGCTGATTCTCGATTCAATTGCCATTGCTTCTGCAGAAGAAGACGGCGCACGCTATGACGTCAATAAGTGCGACGAACGAAAAGGAAAACAAACGGGAAAGCTGGCGGTTCAAACGAATGAAAGTAATCACATAAGCTACCTGGTTCATCGAAGTCTTTATTGTTACAGCTAGCACAGAAGTAATAAGGTTACAGTTCGCTTCTACTGTATCAACCACTTGCTAGCTAGCTAAAGTGATAACGAACTCTAACGTTATAGCTAGCACACCAATGTTTACTGCAGGTAGCAAACTAGCTAGCTAGCTTGCCAACGTAAAGCAAAAAATGACGTCATACTGAAGGTCATCGTTTATTTGCATAACTTGTTCGCTAACCCGTTTCCACTGGTACTAAAGAAAAATTTATCTTTATCGATTGGACCTAATTTTCCACCCCCTCCTTATCCAAAAAAAAATTGATCCATTTCAAGTTGATCTATTTGGCCGTTTCCTCCGGCCAAGCGCAAAATGAAAATGGAATTAAAATAGGTGGATGGAAACACAGCTTGTGAGATCTGCATCTTGCAAGATTTGAAAGAAATCAGTACAATGCAATTTGACATGGTTTTCTGGAATTTATTGAATTTATTTTCTACTCGGAGACCGATTGCAGACTTGGATTATAGTGTATAGCTGTGTGAAATAATTTTATGGACCTTTGTTGTTACTTTCTGAAGCTGAAGGGCTGGACTCCATTTACTGCAATTGTTAGGAGGAAAGCTCCCCTAGCAATAATTTTTGGGTGAACTAACTTCATTTAATCACAGTCGTAGCCCCAGCCACTTTCTTCATGGTAAAATTTTCTCTTGTGACTGAATCCAAAGATTGCTGACAATGGTCAGCCTGATCACATTTTCATAGGCTTGTCTTCAGGATTTTTATCAGTGACCTGCACTCACTGAACAGCCTCATACCTTTGGTTTATTAACATCAGGACTGGGCCACTTCCCTTGAAGTGATATTGAACTTAAAGTTTGGGTTTTGGAGTTGAGTGGCCATGACGTCAATCCAAATATCATCTTCATCAGCTGTTCAGGTGCTTCACAAGGGTGTAATAAAATATAGCCTCCCAATGCACATTCATTGCTTTGTGAAAAAGGTCACAAAATGAGTCTTCTTGCAAATGGGCAAAAAGCAGATTCTGCTAGAATATCTAGAATATATCACAAAGACTCCTGTAATCATGTCAAATTAGGTTGACTTATCCTACCAGTTATAGGTGAAAAATGTTTGAAATTGGATGTTTTTAACAGAATCCGCTTAGTTTCTGTTTCAAGTTTCGCCATACAATAAATGTGTTGAGAGGGCTCGTCGATGTTGCGTACTTGGGCGTCAAGAGCAGATCAATAATTTGAACTTACAGCATGGACAGTACTACAAAAAGTTCTGCCAAGATTCAATATCACTTTGAAGGATAAAGCTGGTCTAATTTTGTATGTTACTAATTGTAAACATGGCCTGTGTGGAAGAGCAAAAGCTAATTGTAATCTTTTCGGTCACTAACAACCATGGTCCGTCTTGCCACCACCAGAAATGCTGCATATCATGTAACTAATTGAAACCCATGGTATTCTAAAATTAAAAGTTATGACGAACTTGTAGTTCTGCTTTGTTACAATGATTCTTCAAAAATTTGTTTGCCAGAAAAGTATAATCATGAATTATGCTGATCAAATAAGAAAAACGGGTCTTATTTTTACTGGTTTTAAAAGATACAGTGGAGTTCGATTAGTTACATAACATGATGTGTTTCTGATGGTGGCAATGTGGACCACAGCTGAAATGCTTAGTAGGTTTTGCTCTTTTCATAGACCCTTGGGAAAATAAGTCTAAAAATACACAGGCCTTATCCTTTATAGTGAATCACCATTATGCCATCAAATAAATTCAAATAACAGCCATGAGTTTAAATCCTCAGGCGTATGTAATGTTTGGTTAAGCATGTGCTAAAATGATACAGAAAATGATTCATTAAAGAAGTCAGCTGAACTATTGTTTTACCATTCAGTTTTCATACACTTTTAAAACTTGTCTACTTGCATATAAATTTGAAAAGACTGGATACTTGAAATAAATTGCTTGTATGTTAGCTGAATACTGTAAGCAACAGTTGATATACTATGAGTTCTTGAGCTTCTTGACAGTCAAAAAGGAAAATTGAATTGTGTAAATAGAGGTTTGCAGTCATTATGCATTACTTGGGATGTGTATTTGCTATAATTATTGACGTTATAATTATTGATAAAACCTTGTATCTTCAAAATGATAAACTTAAAACAGGAAAATAAAAAATATATATAAAATAAAATATATAAATATAATTTAAAATATAAATAAAATAAAAAATGTTTAATTTTGCATGTAAAAATAGTGGACATACGAGTTTTTGTTTCTTATTAATTTGGAGATACGAGGTTTTATCAGCAGGCCGATGACATGTTACAGCAAAAAACTGCAAATCAGCAAAGAATTGCTCGAGCTCCTATTCCAGTATATACAAGCAACTGTTCGCGCTAGCTGGGTATATTTACAATCGTATCAAAAACAGGCAAAATATTGGTATCAAATGAACGTAACTGCTATCCTTGCTAAGCCAGTAGACGGAACTTTTCCATACTCATTGAATAGTTTAATAGTTAACTTTAGCTGGCTAGTGATTATGTCATCTGCAGTGATGGCAATTTCAACGCTCAAGTTCGACCTGTTTCGAACACGTTCTGTGCACTGTATGTTCACAAGCTAACTAGCTGATAATAGCACAGAAATAAAAAGGGAGCCGTGAATAATATCACAACATGTGTTAACAATATCTTTCAGCTTCCTTTTATTAGCTTTTTAGCTAGCGAACACACAGTGCGCAGAAATGAACAGAGAGCCACGAATAGTAGCATTTCACTACTTGGCCAGGTCAGCCTTGTACAGTTCGGGACTGGGAGAGACACTAACAATGAAGTATAAGCAACAACAGCTGTGGCAGTCTGCCAATGTGGCCTGCCATGTTTGGTCCGCGATAAAGCTAATTTCTCAGCATGCACTGCGTTGACCTAGATATGCACAGAGCCATAGAGAGAGATGCGTCAACCTCGTTGACTCCAAGTCACCATTTTTTTACAGCTGGGTTTAAGTGGAGTAGACTCGGTCATGATGCAGCTGAAAAGTCAGAATTCCTTAAACAATTACTTTCAGCTTTAAAGTCTTGTGTTCACATTTCAGCAGTTTTTCAACATTTCTTCAGCAATTTCCTTTGCCTGTCAGTTTCCAAGCACCTTCATTTTATAAGCCAACCTCTTCAACTTTTCTCACTGAAGCAAGCACACAAATTTTCTTCAGAACATTTAGCCTTTTCTAGTCATGTATTTGCTTACTGATTTAATTTGCCAACTTTGATGTTTCAGGCATTAGTGTTTCTCCTTTTTTTGAAACTACCTTTATTTATCAATTTTTCAAATATAGCATGGGGGTAATAATCGACGTGTTATGTCATCTCCAGTCTGCTATCCCCTTTACATACACTATATTTGAAGACCACAATGGAAAAATGATCAGTTACATTTTCACATTGTGGAGAAATGATAAATTAAAAAGTCAAAATGATCTTCGAAACAAAGCACTGAAAAAATAGGCAAAATATATAAAATATTATAATATTATTATATTATTATTAATATTAATTAATATTAAAAATATTATAATAATATATAATATATAAAATATACAAAAATGCAAAATTTGGACTCTGATCGTTTTTCCTTTGTGGTCTTCAATTAGTAGACAGGTTTGATTAGGTGTTCATCTGAGAAAAACTTATGTGTAATAAGTGATAAAAAGCGATAGGAGGAGTTCTGCTGAGAGGAAATGTGACTGTACTTTGCTTCATGACTCACTGAAGACATATTATCCTGGGTGAGTAACACACCTGTGCTTATCTACGTGCCTAAGTAATCACTCGGCTATATACAGACGCCATTACAATTGAGAATACATTGCTTATAATATTAAACAAATACACCAATGAGAAATCAGTGGAATAAAAAGGGAATGACAGAAGTGTTGGTGAAGCCAACATCTGACAGCAAGTGAGTTTGTAAATGATCATCCTGCTGGTCCAACAGTTCAAGCATCATGGGCTAAGAGTGACATCATGGAACCCCACTTATACGCACCTGCTGGGTGCAAAAGTTTTTTCAGTTTAAAACTTAACAAAATTTGCTTGCTTAATTAAACCGCATGGCCCGGTGGTTGGGGCAGGGTTGCTTGCCTGATCAACATGCCGAATGTGCATCACACTCCCTCACAAACCATCTCGGCAGAGATGTGCACAGATCCAGTTTGGGAAATTTTAAGATCATGACGGCAGGAGGAAGCAAGCTTATAATAATCAAGCTGCAATTTTGATGGCAATGTGAACTGCAAAAATCATGTTGCATCTCACATTCTTTGATGTGATAGAATTTGAAAGGCCCAGGAACAAATTCTATCCAAGTGTGGATTTTTGATAGATATTTTATTTTGCCAGCCTCAACGGTTGGAATTCTGTCAATAAGCATATCAAGGTTTGCCATTATTCCGAAAAATCCAGTCGTCGAAGCGGTTTATTTCCAGTTTTTGGATGTTTTTCGCGCAAGTTAGGTTCAAAACTGTCCAGCAGAGATCTGAATGTCCTGACACTCAACCCCTTAAGCCTGACGCCCCCGGTACCGGGGGCGGTGCTTACGCATAATAAATACAGCATGTTTCCAAATCATAACATTGTAATGCGGCATATCCACATTTCACGAAGAAACTAGGCAAAAAGCTCATGTTGACCATTTTTACCTCAACCGAACGCAATTCAAGCACCAAGCAAGTAAACAAGCATGTAGCAAAACATAGGATAAAATCATATCAGAGCTGAGTCGCTAAAATTTCTCCTGAATTAATGCTATGCATACAAACGATACCTCAAATGAAAGAGGAAAGTCCACAGAATCCAGCGATGTATGCCTTGCCATTTTGAACCGACACCACACTCAAAGAACAGCAGGCATGCACTTTACAGTCTACAGAGATGAGCAAAGAAATTTCTTACCTTTGATATTTTGTAATAAAAAAACTGCTCGAGGGTAAATCTGCGCTTGCTATTGTTAGCCCAATCTGTCCGTGTTATAAGGAAACTAGATCTGCGAGTCTGAAAGCATGTTTTCTTCTGGAGCATTGCGGCAAAAATCTCAGCTCCTCAGCATTCAGCCTGCTTGCAATGTATTTTCCTCTCTGTGATCGGCTTGTGATGCTGTCAGTAAAACTTTGCCGCTAGCCATTTGATTATATGGCTTCTTACGTTTCCAACGAGCCCTGAACCAGCTTTATTGCACAAAGCTAGCCTAAGCTACAGCCTTGCGTTCCCAGTGCGTCAACCCGAGTCCATGGGCCATTCGAATGTACTTAAATAGCGCGACAATATAAACGCTTAACAGGTTTGTTTGTGGTATTTTCCGTATAATTATTCGCTAAATATTCAACCGTCGTTTTGAAAGTCGTTTTCTGACATAAACGCGTGAATAGTGAGGGCACAACAGTACAAACGAAGTGAGTAGCTTGTTTTTTCGTCTCATTCTTTATATTAGCAATTTGAACCCTGTGTGCCGTTAGTTGATGTAGTGTAGGGGTTCAAACATCGGATTGAGACGCAGGTAAGCCGGGTTCGATACCCGGTCAGAGTCTATGAAGGTAGCTTTTTTTCCATGTACAAATAATTGATAGGGTTTTTGTTCTGTTCACTTTTTTCCCATTTTTAACCTTCCGTTGTATTCATAATCTTATTAATTTGCATTAAAAAAAAAAAAAATCTGCTCCAGAGGAGCCAAATTTCATTTTCTTTGTATTTATTGTCTTTGAATGGAATGGTATAGGCTATAGGACTGGCAGAAGTAATAATTTAAAAAAATTTCTGAATTCAAAAAATTAAAAACTGGCTGTATTTGGGTGGAATGTATGCCTGTAGTGACATATAAGTGAAATTAGGTGAGTTTTACAGTATAATATCTGAGAAATCTGATTTGGCACACAAGGTACCTGAATTGCCAATTTGGAGAAGCAACCTAGACATTCCTCTCTAACTGTGTTCTGATTCACTTGATTGGAATAAACTTTGGCACAGATAATGGTGAGATTCTGTGCTGTAAATTTTTAGAGGTTTCAGACTGCAACTAAATTAATTTTACAAGGGATCGAAGTAAAACTTTGTTTGGTGCAAAATGAGGTCTTTGATTTATACTGTGTTCCATCTTCATTTACTCTGACTCAGTGACATATACACTGATTTTTACACCGTGGCAGAAATCCCAAATGGTTTTACCTTTATTATGATACCAAGATTATTCAAATGGATCAAATAGTTGCCGAGATATACTCATTTCATTTTGAGCTTGCCATTTTCGAAAAAGGACTCAGGGCTTACCCAGCAAACACACTAACGTGGCCGTAACGTGATTTTCCGACCAATGTTCACGTTGCCGCCAGGTTAGGTTCCGACGTGGCGGCAACCGGAAAAGTGAAAGACGCCATAATGTTGCCGCGACGTCATTTTCCGACCTTACCGCAACGTATCGGCGACTTAATGGCAACCTTGCAGCAACCAAAGCGACTTTCCGGCAACCTTCCTGCAACGTAATTGCCACGTAACCGCAACATCTTAGCAACGTTGAAACCATTTGCCTGGAGGTCGCCAGAATGTTGTCAGGTTGCTGCGTTCAAAAACAGCTCTAGGCAGATCTCAGAGGTGTATAGTAACGAAGTACATGTAGTAAAAGTAGTTTTTTTGAGGATCTGTACTTAACTTCAGTTTTTTTTTTTTTTTTTTAATCCGGGACTTCTACTTTTACCCAACTACATTTAAAACATAAAAAGTATACTTTTACTTCGTTACTTTGACACTGACCACTTTGATACTGGTTACAAATTAAAATATGAATGTAATTAATAATTTAAGGATTATCTGGATTTGGCGTGTTTGAGAAGAACTACGGTGCTCGGCAGGGTATCTTTGTGCAGATGTGTACGCCAGCGGACACGGAGCTGCAAATTTATGGAAGCAGTTACAATATTCTACTACTAGATGGCACTCTCGGATCAGTTATTGAATATTCACAAGCAAGCCAAGCGCGAACACGGTTCAATCCCTGTGTTTCAGGAGTTGCTTGAATTTAACTACTAAGCTAAGCCCTGATGTGCAAACTGCTCAATATACTTGCCCATAGTATCTATCCAGCAGTAAAAAAAAAAAAAAAAAACAACTCTCTTGCGACAGAAAAAACAGTTATCCTCTATAGCTACCACATCAGCTACAGTGAGCCAATGATATCCCAATTAGAAGTTAAGAAAAATCAGTCTTCTGAAGCAAAAATTTGACATGGTATTATTGATCCTATGTCATTCTATTAATTATGGTCAATTATAGTGGTTTTTTTAAACCGCCAGTAAACTATAAGAAGAAAAAGAGGAAGAAGTAGCAGTTTGTTTTTTGAATACTTTCTTTCACCTGAAAGTTGATTAAAGAGAACAAGGAGAGAACAATGTGTGGTCGTTTTGCTTCTTTCCATACGTACTTTGAAAAATACTTTGTACTTGTACTTTTGATACTTAAGTATATTTTTTCACAAGATACTTTTGGTACTTAAGTACATTTAATGTGAGCTACTTTAAGACTTTTACTCCAACTTTTACCAAAGTAACTTTAAGTAATGGTACTTCTACTTTTACTTAGTTATTTTTTTTCCGAGTACTTTATACACCTCTGGCGGATCTGCAGATGCAGTCCTCATTTGCCCACTCACTGGGTTTAAGAAGAACAGAGCGACATTTAACGTTTGATTACACCATTTATTTTAATTAATTTAATTTTGGAGTTGCTGCTGCTGACTAGGCTGCTGCTGCTGCTATCTACTCCTTCTGCAGCTGCCGGGCCTGCAACCAAAGAAGACAACCTTTAGCCTAGTTTAAGGTTCAGGTAAGAGCTCTTTTTTTAATCTTTTTTTTAGTTTGTGCAGACTGTAGCATCGTGACAATATCATCCCTGCTGAAAATCCAGCACAGACCAGCATTAGCTGGTCAGTGCTGGTCTTACTGATGACCAGCATATGTTGTGTTTTGGACACACGTATGCTGGTTTATGCTGGTGTCCAGCACATGCTGGTTTATGCTGGTGACCAGCACATGCTGGTTTATGCTGGTGACCAGCACATGCTGGTTTATGCTGGTGACCATTACATTCTGATTTATGCTGGTGACCAGCACATGCTGGTTTATGCTGGCGACCAGCACATGCTGGTTTACGCTGGTTAACAGCAGGATCAGCAAATGTTGTGTTTGGTGCTGGTCCATGATGGTGGACCATCTTCACCAACAGCAGGATATAAAAATAATTTGGTCCTACTTTGTACCTGCTGACCAGATCCACCTTACAATAATACAAAAAAAAAATAACCGCACTCGTTGAAAGTTACAGTAAAAAAAACTAAGTCATGTGTCTCAAATACAAACATTTATTGACAGATCGTTAGAAAAAATAAGAAAATAAACTGAAAATTGAGTACAAAACTGGGCATGTGGATTGAATGCTGAATAAAAGACCATAAAAATGTATATTTTAGTAATCCAGAACAATCACTATAGGGAACTACATAAGAACACAGGTAGTCGATAATGTATCTCCTGAGGTGCACAAATGGACCACAGCAATTTTATCCTCTAATCCTTCTGCTCCTTCCCCATCCCAATCTCTTATTGAAGAGTAACGTTTTTACCAAAGCTTCCATCTCGGATACTGTGGCCGGCCGCTTTTCGCTGCATCTAAGAAAGAGAAGAAAATTAAAATGTAAATGTAAAACATAAAACCATGATTGTCCATGTGCGAAGTATACACTTGAAGGGCACAGGGGAAAAACAATCTATGTCACATCATATAAGTTTTATCACCCCATCTGTAATTTATCCCAGCCGTTTCAAATTTTCCTCATTGTTTTACAAAATCTCTAATAATTTAAAGTAACTTTTTAAAACGCATAAAGGAGACTGGAATAATGTCATAAACCCACTGCTAGTGGATATTTCCCAGGCTTGAGACCCAGTAGATAACTGGGCTGGACAAAGCTGGATTTTCATAGTGTAAAACATGTAAATGCCCCCTGTAACTACTAATATAATGTAAAATAATGTAGTATACTAGTATAATCATTATCACATTTGATTAACATAATCAGTATCATATTTGAGAAGTCATGTGATCAATACTCACAAGCAGTGGACTGGGTCCAGTCACCCCATTCTGAATAGATCGCACATTGTTGGTGGAGCAGGACTGGGGGAACTTATCAGACACCAAGGCAGATGCAAAAAAAAAAAAAAAAAAAAGGCAACAAGAAAAAATATTTTCAAAACAGTAGATAATGATGGTAAATTTACTATATCATTGCATTTTCTAACAGAATTATATATGTTGACAGAAATGAAACAAACATGCTTCCTCGTTGTCCAAAATGCTATTGATTGTTATTGATGGAACAATTCTCAAAGCTTTTGGATTGGTCCAGACAACAGTATCGACAAGCTAGCTCTGTAAAGCCAAACTGCAGGCTTTCAATCACACTTCTTAATGTTAAAAACCAAGTGCGCGTCGCTGGTCCAACAGAAACAATAATTTAGTTCCAAGAGCAGAAATAAAACTTTGATGCAGTGGGGCTTTTCATTGCAAATTATCCTCTTTAGTGACAGAATACACTTACATGAAGGCTCTGAGCAGAGTTATGTTCTGGCAAGAAGTGATTACTCATGAGCTAAAGTAATATACACGTTCTGTATCACCTTAACATTATCATTACTGTATTCAAATAACGTGTTAGCTAATCAGTTCCTTTCGTTACCAGCAAAAAGTGGCATTAAATGAAGATGCACATTTTTTAACAGCCGAATTAAAGTTATATGCCATGTCAAATATAATTGAGGAGTTACCGTGGCAACGTCTGCTCATCGACCTAGCTAGCTAGCTATCCTGCCTGTCATGAAGCAATTTCGCGCAATGCTTAGCTTTAGCGGTTTTCAGACAGCTGTTAATATTTTCATGAGGCTTTATTATAAAAGCGCGTAATACCCGCAATTATCTAGCCAGCTATATCAGCGTAACTCCCAAACATCAGCTAGTACACGGTAAGACTTGAACATAATAGCAACCTACCGGCCAGCTGACTTGACGTTGAACGTTAGCCATGTTTGAATTTCGATTTTCTGTTTGATGAGCTTGCTAGCTAGCGAATTAGCTAACGTTACTTCGCCTGAAGATGCGTAAGTAAATCTAAACTAATGCCTCTAGCTTGTTACGTTAGAAAGCCATAAAAGGGTTTAATCCTAAATTACAAAAAGTAATGATTGACGTTTCACATGCGGGGAAATAACGTAGCTTAAGACTTCAAAATCCCAAACATTACCCTTCCTTTAAATTGGCCTCGCCTGAATGAGCTGCTCGCTGACACGACCAGTGATGCACGCGCTCCAGCTCCATAAATGCAAACGAACGGTCATCAACCGTCCTTCCCAGCGCTCTCTCTCGCACATAGAACGCGCTCAAAAGCCGAAGGTCCTTCTTGATGTTGACACACGTTCATGGAGCATAGAAAACAGTGAGCACTCTCATCGATTTGCCAAGCATTAATGCAAATATAAATAATTCACTTAACAAAATCAAAATAATATTTATTAGGCTAAGTTTTTAGAAAAAATGATGTTATGACATTTTAAATTAATATAAAATACTGAATTAAATATTTATTGATAAATATTAATATCTCAAAGCAGAGAAAGGAAATACAATTATAGCTGTAAAAGTCTTTTATGAGTCTATTATTATTCCAATGACATATTCCAGACTTCATAATATCTAATCTGTTGTGTTACTGTTTCAGTGACATGGCTTATTCTTTGCACTTGCAGTCCATCTCTTTGGATCAAATCCTCTGCCAAATAACTATAATATAATGAAATGGTATTAAAGGTTTAAGAATGCATTTTGTATCATTAACAGTACTTATTCATGCTTCAGTAATTTGGCCTGTAAGCCTAATTATTACCAATTGTGTGTGCATGTGTGTGCACGTCTTATTTTAAAAGATATGACATGCAGTTGTTGGTCCACCTTCCCCTATGCCCCATCCCCATCAGCCAAATTTGGTTGGCTACCTGAGTCAGGTATGTTTACTTTTCTGAATTTCAAAACATAAAAAAAGAAATTAACAAGAGACTGTATAGTGTTCTTCCTCTAAGAAAAATAATATGAAAGTCGCTACAAATCAAACACAGACAGTACTTGTCTTGCAGTCTTGTTGACTGTGTGCAGTTTTAGTTGTATAGAATGGGCCATTGAAGTGTGATTGGCTGTTGAATGTTGACATTTTTATGCAACATTTGCATGGGGACTGTTAATAAGAAAAGTACTCTTACCCCTAGCCCTAGAACATCTATAATCTTAAAACAATGGAACTGTTTACATTGGGGTTAGCCCACACCGAACCCCATTGTGGTTCCGAAGGGCAGAACTGCTGTAGGCTCATAGGGGTTAGCCAGTGCAGTGCCTGAGTGGGCAAGCTCAACTGAGGGCTGCCCACAGAAAGCCCACAAAGAGGCTCAAAGGGGACAAATTGCTGTAGGCCACACCGGGGCTAATCTACTGGGGTCCCAGATGGGATTAGTGAGGGTTGCCCATGCTCAAACTGCATACAGTTAACCCATTTTGGGCCCACACAGGCGTGTTCGCTGGGCTGTTTCTTGATGGTGGACTAGCTTCACCCGCAGCTACACCAGCAACCAAACAGCAAAGACCAGCATGGAGATATGCTGGTCTGTGCTAGTCTATGCTTGCAGACCAGCATAAATCAGCACCAAACCAATGTAGCAGGGTTGAGTATGTTTCCCTGAATTTCCCCCCTCTCATGGTCAAGGTCTTTGCCATTTTTCCTCTAACTTCCTATTTGCATATTTACCTTTTCTTACTCATCATTGGGGTAAAGTAAGACTTGTGGGTGTGGTTTTCCCACGGTGGGACCCCTTAACTTTTCATGTTGCTCCCAGCTCTGCCTCTTTCGCGATTATCCTGTGGCAGAGGTAGGGGGTGTCATATTAACATGCATCGTTTTTGTTTTCTTATTTGCTCATTTTATATTTGTACCTATCATAATAACTTTCTTTATGCATGGTGCATTGTGTACGAGTTCATGGGTTATTTGGTGGTATTTTAAGCAATATTGCGGGTTTTCTCTCGCGCTGCAGCCAGTTAGTGTGGCTGCACGTGGAGTAAGCTAGTTAGCTTGCTTGTTCTATCAATCACTGCATACTAGCAGAGTTTGTACAATACTTTGAAATGTGATTTACCTGTGTTTGGCAGGGGCTGTGATGCGTCTGGCTTGCTCCGGTGCCCGATTGTTTTTACTTTTTTTTTCCTTATAGCAGATCAATAAATCTAAAAAACGTAAGGTCGGTTGTGGCGTCTGTCATTTACACAATGCAGAGTGAACGAAAGAGAGGGAGAGATCACCTCTGTTACACCAGCATGGAGATGATGCTGGTCTGTGCTGGTCTATGCCAGTCCATGCTGGCAGACCAGCATAAACCAGCGCAGACCAGCATAAACCAGCACAGACCAGCTTAGATATAATGCTGGTCTGTTCTGGTCCATGCTGGCAGACCAGCATAGACAAGCTCCAAACCAGCATCAACCAGCATAGAGATAATGCTGGTCTGCTAGCATTGACCAGCATTATCTCCATGCTGGATGATGGTCTGGGACCAGGATAGACCAGCTTTAAGCAGCACCAAACCAGCATCGACCAGCAAAAACCAGCATGAACCAGCATGGAGATAATGCTGGTCTATGCTGGTCCATGCTTGTAGACCAGCATGGACCAGTTTGGGCCAGCAACAAACCAGCATGGACCAGCAACCAGCAGGGACCAGCATGAACCAGCATTGACCGGCATGATTTCTATGCTGGTCAATGCTAGTTTTTTCAGCGGGGATGTGGTCCGATTCCACGTGGCCACAACCTTAAAGAGCCTAGGACATGAAATTCAGCTCTGTTTTTTATGTGAAACAATGCTGCAAAGTACCTATCTTGAACAATTAGCGATGGCTTTAATATCGTATGCTTTCCGCAATGTTAAAAAAAAAAAAAAAACCACATTTTATCCGCTGAATTATCCACTTGAGGGAACCGCCCCTTGCGCTGGCCCTGCTCAGCCAGGAGACGTCATTAGTTGAACACGGAATGTCAACAACCACAGTGTCTGGCTGTGGGATGGACGGAGAATATCCTTAAGAATGGACCAACAAAAATCACCGAGTGAACAGAAAACGATGTGTAGTGTGGGGGGTGCAGTGCAACGCATGCATATGGCCGTTTCTATGGCCAAAAGATGCAGAATTATCGAGAATATGGACAAAACAAGTGCAATGTAAGGATCATTGGCAGACCACTGCTGCTGTTGCTGCTTTATCAGGCTTATAGCCAATTGTCCGTGTCTCGGATTGTCCCGAATTGTACAACGCTGACTAGCCTAGTAGAAAAAATGATTATTTGCTGTTCCCCTATCGTTTCTTTGCATGGTGTGTTCGATAGCCAGACAACTCGCTGTTCAATGTGATCTAGCCAGCTAAGTAGTGAAATGATACTATTCACGGCTCTATTTATTTCGGTGCACTGTGTATTTTTTGTAGTACAGTATAATATTTCATGAGTATATTTTGCTATGACTGTTTGAATATCCAGGTGAGCGATCTTGTTATTATTGCTCTCAATTGTCAGATGTACTTTACCTTTATTGCTGCAAAATAAATCTGTTGTAAAATGAATTCCATGAAAGTACCGTCTAGAAACTCAATTGCACTGGACACATGAAATCTTGTTGGAGTAACTTGGTCATTTGTGGACTTGAATTATTATTGTTTTATAATGATGAGCTGCACAATTGATCCCAGCAGCATGCAAATGACCATAGCACCATGTTACGGCAACGTTATTTTCGCCACCAAACGGCAACGTAACCTAATGACCATAGCGCCCGTTACGGCAGCGTTATTTTTCGCCACCAAGCGGCAACTTTACCTAATGACCATAGCACCACGTTAGGCAACGCGTTCTTTTCGCCACCAAACGGCAACGCGTTACCTAATGACCATAGCGCCAGCGTTACGGCAACGTTATTTACATCACCAAACGGCAACGTTACCAAATGACCATAGCGCCACGTTACGGCAACGTTATTTACACCACCAAACGGCAACGTTACCAAATGACCTTAAGCGCCCGCGTTATGGCAACGTTGCTCAAGTCACCAAATGGCAACTTCATAGAGGCAGCGTTAGCCACGTTGCAGGAAGGTTGCCATTAGGTTAGGTCACCGCAACCTACTGGCAACTTATAGGCAACGTGGCTGTTAAGTTATGTGTTAGCTGGGTAAGGGGTTAAATGTTGGCTTTGGTGACAAAATTACATCCTGCTGCACTACTGTTGATGAAGAACAATGATCCGATTTTTGTGGCCAGGAAATACACCTCAGTGCCAACTGTAAATGTTAAACACATGAAAATAGTGATCCGTTAAAGCAAGATAAAGCCTATAGAGCATTTTCCTGGCCTGAAATTTGGAATTGCTATATATATATGGATGGATGGATGGATGGATAGATAGATAGATAATAACTTGCTCATACAATTCTGTGGTGCAGTGTCATGAGAGGTGGATGAATGTGAGAGAACTTCAGAACGCTTGGTAAAAATGAGGAGGGGATCAGCCGACTGATTACGCCAAATGTATTCTGCTCGCTATTTAAACGGTGCTACCTCACCAGGTATGGACAGTTTGGCAGTGATGAGGGAGCACAATTATGCCGCGTCCTCGGATCCGACCTGGTCGGTCCCTCGAGTTGTCCCTAAAAAAAGAAAGCACACCGGTGACCCGAGTGATCCAAGACGGTTTTGGGATAAGGAAAGGGCAAAGACGAGGATAAATATTGGTGTTGCGTTGGGTCAATGGAGAAAACTTCGGCAGGATTTAGGTCTGCAGAAGGACGCCGATCTCGCGTGTCTTCTCCTGGACAGGTAAGCAAACATTTTCTACAATGTAAGCAAACATTTTCCACAATGTGAAGGTCTTTGCACACCAACCCCGTTTTTTTGGTATGCGTTTTTCTAATCCGTCATCCGACAAAAATCGTTACGCACAGACACCTGTAAAACCCACTCAGCTCGACCAAAGACGGAAGAGCCAGGGTTGAAGGTTAATGCGTGAGGATTCCTGGTATTAGCACGCGCGACGTCCTGGCTGGTGCGAATCACAATAAAATGGATATATTTTCTCCGTTCGAACAACGGGGCACAAAAGCACAACGGTTACAATTAATCTGACTCCATAATAAATTTATAATGAGGAATTTAGTTATATCCTCGTTAAATATCTGACTCCAACTTAGAATTAGAATTTATAGTTTAGGGACACATGCGTGAATCTCGGGGCAGCTACGCCACCAGGCTCTTCCGTGAAAACCAGTTACTCAACCGACGCCCCCGGGTAATAGCGCAGTTGCCGGATCTTAGTTCGGTGAGAGTTCTAGAGGATGGAAGAAATTACCATGATAGTAGCAACTCTGGCATAAACATATCATGAACCCAGATTTATGTGCACCACAGGGCCCCTTAAGGGGATCGACCAGGCACCGCTTATAAGCCCAAGGGTGCCCTTAAGGCCAAATCCCCAGGACCGATACTACATAAACCCTTTATATAAGTAGACCGTAACTTGCAATCCAACTTAAAACCCATCACTACCTTTAAAACATCAGCTAGCTAGTCTGGAATGATAAGGACTCGCCTGATAAGTACCAGTCGTAACGAGGCTAGAAAGAATAAAAGGATTAAGAGTCACGGAGACCACGCAAGCTTAAAAAGAATAACAATAATTTATTCACCAGGTAGGCTAAAGCTTAAATCAAACAAATCAACACTAAGCCAATTACAAGTTACACACAATTTAGAAAAGGAGAATAAAGTCATACCTGGAGGAAAAGGATACACGCACTAATGTGCGCGGGAAGTTCAATTACGATATTACATAATTGAAAAGGACTACTCGGCGCAAGACTTATCTGAGGACAGATCGGATACGATCTTCCCAGAATGGATTGTTTCTCTTTGCTTTAAGCCAAATCACGCTTTTGATCCAGGCGGTATGGCCATAAACACCTGGAAGGGGGGTCGAATCCGGTTTTTGGGTTTCCACCATTGGGAGGATGTAATAAAACACTTCAGCAGAGAGAGGGGAATAGGGTGATTACCAGAGAGGATTCTGGCCAAATTCTCAGGAGTTTCCAAAAGGGAATGAACCATAATTTCAATGGGAATGAAACATACTCCACTCAACTCCTTGGATTCTCCCGAGAATAACAAGACCAAACATGATATGAATATGTACTAATATGATGCAGTTGTCATGTAAAAGTCTTAAGATGAATTAATATGTAGTTTAATTGGGTTATGAGTATATAAGTGATTTCTTAACAGGATATTGAACATATAAACATATTATGAAAGTCCCAGAGATTTAGATTATCTTAAACAGATTAATATAACTGGACTTAAGATGGAGGACAGTAGTACAGGGGCATTGTCTCAGCCAGGGCTTTGTAACTACCCCCCCGTACAAAGTAACAGAAAGATCACCAACACCTTTCACATGCAGGCTGCAGGAACATCCTAGGGGGAAGGCCATAAAAGTTCTATTGCTATTTGGCCTGGCTCTGGACCGAGCTCATCAGCCATTTGTCACTTATATTTCCAGATTCTACAAATCCACCCCCTGACCCCGAACAACAGAGGTCCACACACGGGGTCATAAAAGATTACCTAGATGATTGTATGGCTGATGTTGCGAGTACCAGGGAATGCTTGCTATGACTATAGAAGAAATATTGATGAGAAATTACAGATTTAAGAGTAGTTGAGTTTTTCATGACAGTTGCTTCACACGATAAAATGGAAAAAATGGATTGTTTCCTCTCACTGCAATATAATTGAGAATTTAGAGAAGTGTGATTTGGGAAGTTAAAAGAAAGAGAGACAACTGTTTTATTAACATAAAACATGGGGAAAAACTTAAACGGAAGACAAAAACAAAAATTCTAGTTAAATTAAAAGTATGCTATCTAGGTTTGCTCTATGAGTCTATTATCTGAAGTTAGTTGGTGTACTAGTTGAACTAATTTTATTATGCCAAATGAAATGATGGTTTGAAAAGTAATTTTTTCTAAAATCATGAATAATAGAAATCGCAGAACAAACCAGCACATAAACCAAAAACTTTCCCACACTTGACTAGGGAAAGCAAAAAGATTATATGTGCCACTAACTATGTAACCAACCAATTGGAAAAAACCCCAGAGGGAAAAAATCCAATGGAGGTCACAATATCAAATTATTTAGGCATTCAGTTACAAGTGCAATTAAAAACACACAGTTACAAATGAAAACAATAGAATATTTACATGAGGTATATTGCGAAGTGATATGTTGAAATATTGGAAATCGTGAAATTCATATGTCCAGACATTTGGCAATTTATATCACATGATATGATATGGAGATCAACTGAGAGGGTGGGGCTGATACACATAATAGGCTGGTCAGAAACTGCCTCGTAGGACCTCCCAATTTAATTCTGAAAAATATTCAAGGGAAATTAGGCTTATCTGGATCAATGCATATGTAGTTCTACCTTACTTTATGAACTTTTAAGACACACTACCTTTGGCCTCCAGTGTAAGGAACCCATATGCTCCAGTCCTTTAACTGCCGCATTATAAAATAGGATTTAATTGATTCCTCTCAACCTATTTTTGTATCAACCCACACTCTTTACTTGTAATTCACACATCACAATCATAAACAACTGCAGTTTGTCCATATGAAAATGTCCTTTGTCCTGTATGAATCCGGTAGCTGCAGAGATGTTTGAGGTCCGGCGGCCGCCCGCGTTGGTGCACATATTTGCTGGAATTTGAATGTGTGTCCTTAGGGAGCTGCATATAGAGGAAAATGGCTCCCAGGAGCCAGAAGGGTGGACAGGGAGCCCTGGTGTGTCTCACCCTTGCATTCACTACCATGTTTGTGATGAAATCCCAAAATCCAAATCAGCCAAAAGCATATAAATGGAGCTTCTGTTCCTCAGGTGTAAATGGCTAAGTCAGGTCCTCGAATCCTTGATGCCTGTATAGAAAATTTTAGAAACAGCACCCTGCCAAATTGACAACACCAAGGGAGACCAAGACAAGACATGACCAAGGTAATCTATTATAACTCAACCTGCAGGGATCAGAAAGAGTGAAAGTTAATTGGAAGCATTTTGAAATGAGACACTCAGGATCTTCCTGGGCCAGCAAACTGTCCTGTGGAAAACAATGGATGAGAGGGTGAACACGGTGTCTACAATCATCCTACATTCACATGCCCCCACCGTCTGGGTAACCTTACGACACCTCAAGGGGGACAGTGACTGAGGATGTGTGAATGGCACTGTTGGAGATTCCACCACCCCTGTTTTCAGAAAGAAAGAACAGATGCAGTTAGTACCACAGTTTTAAATGGAACAATGCTTTATGGCTTTCCCCTCATATCAGGATAAACACAGACAAACATGGAGAAACGCAAGTGGTATATGTATGAGGATTGTAAAATTGGCTCTGAGGGGGCCTGTTACCCTGAGTGGGTGTTTTATGGCCCCACAATAAGGATGTTCATCCACCCCCTGGTGCTCTCTGGTGCGAAGACTGTAAAAGAATAAACTATGCAGGGTGAATGTCTGCATAGCCTCAGACACTGAAAAGACAAATGATGACAAACAGACATTAAAAAGAGGCTGAACCATGCAATCCAGTAGGAATGCAGGCAACCATCGTTGAGTTACTGATGTACTAGTAACCCTGATTAATTCATGCACTCTATAAAGAGTACAGGCTTATAGATTGAAGTGATCCATGTTTCAAGGAACCTAGTCCTAACTGACAAAGGGGTGAATAGGATCAGAGAGAGGGGGCACAAGCAGAGGAATGGCAGGCTGTGAGAAACAAGACAAGTGTGAGTAGGAATATGCTAATCTTTGCCAAAAGTGACCAAGCCCATCTGGCTCCAATACCAAAGGACGAATGCAAAGTTAATATAAATGAATTTTAGGAAAATATAAATGTAGGGGAGGAATTTTTCTCCCTAAAGGTAACTAATGTAGGCATTCCAAATCTAATTACCTACTTCCATGAGGCCATAAACTGTCCCCCCTGCTGGGGCAGAAGACATTTAGAGCTCAGATGTTACTTGATAACTAATAGCAATGACAGTATACAACAAATGGTTAGCCAAACATTAATTCCAAAACACGTATCTGGTGGTTAGTGAAATCTACACAAAACGTAATTAGACTAGACAGTTTACTTCAGATATAACGGTTAAAAGGCAAGTAAGTTGTTAGTGAATGGCCACACTCAAGATGGTGGTCACAGCATGCGACTTAGTGTTGGTTCCGCCTTCTCCTTCTCCTTCTCGGAAGGAAGACCGGAAACCAGCATTAAACGTGGCAGTGATTGGCCGATTTGAAGAGCGCCATTTGACTCGTATTTATGATGAGGGCTGGGTCAGCCAACCAGCTCACCGACAACGGGCTACGTCACCATATTACACAGATTGACTCGGGGCTGTATCAGCCAACCAGCTCCCCGGCGAATAGTCACGTGACCCAATGGGTCGGCTAAGACTTTCCCCCCTCTGGAGGAAGCACCTACCCACATGCAAACTCAACCAATGGCTGCCCTCAGATGAAACCACGTTATACTCCCCAACAAAACGAGCTAAAAATGGCGGGCCGTTCAACCTGATAATCCTTTGTGCAAAGGTAATATGGCAGCTTCAATACGTACTTGGGATAAGCTCAAATGCAAGGTGATTTTTAAAGCCGTCATAATGGCAATTTCCCAATTTTACGTGCAATGCGAAAATATTCAACACTTTAAGTAATGAGCTTTCTCGTTGCTATGTCCAGGACACATATTCTCCCACAACCCGCACAGTCTAGTTGCCTGAAGCAAAAACAACCTGCAGTCTGAGAAGCCCACGTGGCCCGTAACAGTAAACTTCAGCCCATACCGAAATCCCTGAACATTCTGCTTGCGAAAAACTGCATCGCAAACCCAATCAAGAATCAATTTAATCACTGTCAGTGTCCCAAAAGACTGCCGGCACGAAAACTTCTGCCGAATTTGTCCAACTTCGAAAACCTAATGGTGCAGAATGCACCCTACTTAAACTTTTGAGTCCAAATTATTACAATTTTCCGAATGCCGTTTTGCAGCTCTCCCAGGGTGCTGATCAAAGGAGCGCATACACTGGGCAGTGAAACCGTAAGCTATTACCTTTACTCAAAGTTTAACAAGACAAGAGGATGGAAATATTTGTCAACTCAAACCAAACCAATGATGCGGGTCAGAGCACTAAAGAACATACTTGCAACCCATGCGCGATTGTTAGAACGATAAAATCCATAAGTCCAATGATATTTCGAAGCTAAATCACCTCACTCCCCTACGTACAAGACTCCTTCAAATCACACTGGCATTTCACCAATGCCCCATTTCTTCCTGTATTTGGGCAAGATTGTCTGCACAGTTAAAGCAGGACCTTGCACCAAATCCATCAAATACACTCAATTGCTGATTACTTTCTGTACACATCACTTTGATCCTTTGAACCTCCCCTCTCAGGGCGCAGTTCTAGGCTAGATCCCTTCCCACAGAGATCTTTGCCCAGGCTCCCCCAGGTTCAGAAATCTGCCTTCTGCTTCCCGGTGTCTTCTTTTCAAAGCTCACCGATCACAGAAGCACCACTCGCCTACTGACGCATTCGCTTTTAGGTTGTGGTGGCCTGACTGTACATTGAGCCGAGCGCGGCGGCCAACTTAATGGTTTTACTGCCATACGCGACCCGACCGGCCGGTGACCCAGTCGATAGCGATCCCCGAATCCCGTAGTGGTTACCAGCCACCCAGGTGGGAACTGACGGTCTGATCCCTACCCCACTTAGCTATGGGAATAGAAACTTTGACCGTTTTCACCAGCCTCGCCTGTTCACAGAGGTCGTACTTCGCGTCCCTCTGCTTAGGTGTGGGCTGTCGCCCACGTACCACATGATGCCCACACACTTACATGCGACAACACGCCGACTAGACGGTACCACGGCAGTATGTCAATTCATACTTCCCTGAACATGGGGGCCTTCAGTTTACTCCCCTGCACTATAGTTCATCTTTAACGTGCCCTCGGAACTTTGCAGTCCCGCCGCCGCCTGTTTTGCGCCAGGTTCGGGGAGCCTAATCCCCTGCCCAACGCAAACCTTCGAACGCAATATACACAATCTTTTCTGGTTTCAAGCGCAGGCCAGGAGTATTCAACCTTTTCAGCGGCAAGCTTTATCCCCGCTATGGCATTACCACCGGATCCACGCTCTCCCACCCGCACAGCCTAGGTGCAAAAGCACAAACAACCTACGATCGAAGAAGAGCCCAGCCCCATGCGCTAAGCACCAACAACGGATATTCGCATCCACCGAAAAAATGCCGAAACCCCCGACTGCACACAGAAACCCAATCACCTCCAACTTGCCATTAAATCTTCTGCACAAAAGCATGAAAATATCAAATGACCTGGATTAATCTGAAAACAGAACAGTCTGAAGAGATCAGAAATACAAAGTAGGCTCATGCAAACATTCCTACAACTTGCACTCCATTCTCTGATCCCGAAAAAGATAGAATTGAAACTTGTGCCTGGTTTCTACGGTCCCAGGCCTATTTGGGGATATGTCGATCCCTTAGCAGCGGTCTTTATGCAGTGAATTCTAACTTTACTTGAATCCTACAAAGTAGAAAACAACGCATTACTTGCCACATATGGATGACGACTGATGGAGCCGACCAGATCACGTAAGAAACCAGGATCACATCGGATGTGGGGATTCACACTTCAGCAAGCACAATGCGGAAACATTTCGGAACGCGTCGGGAAACAGAATCACGCACTCCCGATTATAGGCATCGCCAGTATGGCACAAGCCGTCACACCGCAAAATGCAAAGGTTCCCAAACCGACATATTACGGTATAATACCCGAAAGCGATCACGGAGGGCAGTCACCAGCTGTAAAACCCACGCAGCTCAACCAAAGATGGAAGAGCCAGGGTTGAAGGTTAATGCGTGAGGATTCCTGGTATTAGCACGCGCAACGTCCTGGCTGGTGCGAATCACAATAAAATGGATATATTTTCTCCGTTCGAACAACGGGGCACAAAAGCACAACGGTTACAATTAATCTGACTCCATAATAAATTTATAATGATGAATTTAGTTATATCCTCGTTAAATATCTGACTCAACTTAGAATTAGAATTTATAGTTTAGGGACACATGCGTGAATCTCGGGGCAGCTACGCCTCGCGCCAGACTCTTCCGTGAAAACCAGTTACTCAACCCGACCCCTGGGTAATAAGCGCAGTTGACGGATCTTAGTTCGGTGAGAGTTCTAGAGGATGGAAGAAATTACCATGATAGTAGCAACTTTGGCATAAACATATCATGAACCCAGATTTATGTGCACCACAGGGCCCCTTAAGGGGATCGACCAGGCACCGGCTTATAAGCCCAAGGGTGCCCTTAAGGCCAAATCCCCAGGACCGATACTACATAAACCCTTTATATAAGTAGACCGTAACTTGCAATCCAACTTAAAACCCATCACTACCTTTAAAACATCAGCTAGCTAGTCTGGAATGATAAGGACTCGCCTGATAAGTACCGGTTGTAACGAGGCTAGAAAGAATAAAAGGATTAAGAGTCATGGAGACCACGCAAGTTTAACAAGAATAACAATAATTTATTCACCAGGTAGGCTAAAGCTTAAATCAAATAAATCAACACTTAGCCAATTACAAGTTACACACAATTTAGAAAAGGAGAATAAAGTCATACCTGGAGGAAAAGGATACACGCACTAATGTGCGCGGGAAGTTCGAATTACGATATTACATAATTGAAAAGGACTACTCGCGCACTTACGTACGCGGGGACAGATCGGATACGATCTTCCCAGAATGGATTGTTTCTCTTTGCTTTAAGCCAAATCACGCCTTTGATCCAGGCGGCATGGCCATAAACACCTAGAAGGAGGGTCGAATCCGGTTTTTGGGTTTCCACCATTGGGAGGATGTAATAAAACACTTCAGCAGAGAGAGGAGAATAGGGTGATTACCAGAGAGGATTCTGGCCAAATTCTCAGGAGTTTCCAAAAGGGAATGAACCATTCATTCATTCATTGTCTATACCCGCTTATTCCTCACTAGGGTCGCAGGGGAACTGGAGCCTATCCCAGCTGACTACGGGCGAAGGCAGGAACCCACCCTGAACAGCTCGCCAATCCATCACAGGGCGCACACACCATTCACTCTCACACTCATACCTATGGGCAATTTAGTGTCTCCAATTAACCTAACATGCATGTCTTTGGACTGTGGGAGGAAACCGGAGTACCCGGAGAAAACCCACGCGAACACGGGGAGAACATGCAAACTCCACACAGAAAGGCCCCAGGCCAGAATCAAACCCACGACCTTCTTGCTGTGAGGCGACAGTGCTAACCACTATGCCACCGTGCTGCCCATGAAATGAAATGAATGAATGAAACATACTCCACTCAACTCCTTGGATTCTCCCGAGAATAACAAGACCAAACATGATATGAATATGTACTAATATGATGCAGTTGTCATGTAAAAGTCTTAAGATGAATTAATATATAGTTTAATTGGGTTATAAGTATATAAGTGATTTCTTAACAGGATATTGAACATATAAACATATAATGAAAGTCCCAGAGGGACATTATAGAGACTGCGGGATACCGTTGTCAAAGGACTGGGACTGTTAGTAAAAGACGCGTTCACACAGTCTTTTCTGTATTGCAAAGTTTTACGTTATTTCTCTTAAACATTCTGAGTTAAAACGACATCCTTTTTTTTGTTTTGGCCTTTTGTTCATATATTTTCAAGTTTTAAAAGTTTGGGTATGATGTTTCTGTGGTGGATAAATCAAATGTCTTTTGGTTAATTGTTTCCCGCATGCGCTCATGTCAATCCGCCCGTGATTATGGTGATGTGTGCATGCAGAGATGATTCCATTACCTGTTGATTGGCCATCCCAGTGGGTGCTGAAGCACCGGAGCACCCACGGGATTGGCGCCTATGCCTGTGTGTTATTTGGGTGTTATTTGTTTTTATGGTGGCTGTGAGTGCTCAAAGAGGCTTTTTACAGATGCGAAAAAACGCAGAAAATTGAACCTGATCCGAAAATATGAATGACGGACGAAAGTTTCGGACTCAGTGTATAAACATGATTGACACAACATGAGATTGTATCTATTTTTATACGTGCACCAATGTCGGATGAAAAAAAACGGACTTGGTGTGCAAAGACCTTAAAGACTTGCCAGCAATCTATAAACAGTGGGTTCATAAATCAAAACCAGCCCTATGCTGCTAAAATAAGTTAGAGGCTGGTATGTCTGCTTCACTCATCATACAATTATAATATAATTTACTCAGTTGCCTTTTAAAATTTGAAATTTCATATCCATTTGGCAAGTCTAGAAAAAATCAAATTTATGGGAGAAATTTGTAGCATGTGGGGCATATGAGATAATAACGTATTTATTTTATTATCTTTTTTCTAATTGAACAGTTACCAAAAAGGAGGACCATCCAAATGAACGCCAAGTAAAAGACCTGGAATGCCTTTTGAAGCCTTATCATCTATTGCAGCATCTAGTGACTCTGAAAGGTATAAAATGCTGAATTCAAAGTATATTACTGTTCCAACTGTGATGTATATGACAAGTGCACATGTCAAATGGCTGAACTTTGTTTTACAGAGATGTTGGCTTCCTGGAGTCAGGAATTGAACATATTTCCACGGCAGATGTGGAAGAACATTGCCTTGATGAAAGGTGACTTTTCTGTGGATGATTGAAAGGAAATATGGTCTTTCAATGCTAAATTACAAAATCCTTTAGCATACACTGATGTCTTTAAAAATATTAGTGGTGGACATCATAAACCAGAAGGGCCCAGTGTGGTTCTTGCTTTTTTTCCCACAAAGCCGGTGTTCTCCAGCTCTGTAATACACCTATTTATGTATTTGTTTTGTTCAGTTTTTTGAAGATGAATGTACATGATGAGTCTACAGTTACCCTGAATGAAGACGCTAATGATCTTCAAAACACATTGTAAGTATTATTGTGCTGAAGCTTTTGATAGTTCAAATATGTTTGCATTCTCGCCCCCCTTTGTATAATTTGCTCTGTACACCTATTACTTATGGTGTTTTTTTTTTCCCCCCTTTTTTTGTAGGATTGACTGGAAAGACCCAGATGATGAGGCATGGCAAACTGCCAGTGAAGACAGCAGTTCTGATGAGGACTACATCCCATCTATCGTCTTAGGTTAGTCCGAATCATTTAAATTATTAAAGTATATCCAAGGAACTGGAATGTTTGCTTGATTAAAAGCTCAACATCCAGATTAATGCAAACTTGACTTTTCTATGATTAAATTCCCTGTTAATGTAATTAACTCATACAAAAGACGTTAATATTACTGTATGGAGCATATAAAGATCTTACAGTTTCAGCAGTCATATTTCTGACTATTATGATAGAACTTCTTGAGGAATTGATGAGCTTCTGGTCATCAGTCTGGGGGAGACGGTGCTCCTTGCTGCGGGGGATGAAGTGACACCACAATGTGATGATGACGTCCCAAATTTCCCTGCTAACCACCGGGTTTTGTGTGAGGATGACATTATTGGTAAACGGGCATCAATTACATATGACTGTAACTTGAGACAACTGGTGACATTTCTACGGCTACCTGTGGTGAAGAGCAATTTCACTAACAGCGTTACAAAGGACGCTTGCCAGGCTTCACTACCCTTTGAAGTCAAGCTGACTTCAAGGGGTGCTGGAACTATAATTGAATGGGTGAGTTTTCAAAATTGTCCTTGTACCACAAGACATTTACTACGACAATCATTCCTATCATAACTTACATACACAGAAGTATCATCCATAATGTAGAAGACACATAAAACATCCACCCTATTGTTGGAATCAAAATGTATTGCACCCATTACAATGCCTCAAAAGTCACTTGGAATTATTTGATTTAGTCCTTCTATCTGTGTGTTGCATTCTCACGCAAACACACACACTTTAGGTACCTGCCATTATGGTATTATGTCTACAAAGTCCATGCACATATTTCTGACCTCAGTATTTGTTTTGTAATAATTCCTTTTAAAAAATGTATATCACTCAAAAATCAACAATGTTGTTGGGGCTAAACTCGGCTTAATAAGTTCTCATTATTTATATTGATATCTCGCAGATATGTTCCAATGAGCACCTAATCTGGAGATGGAACTCACAGCCAACTTTCAAATATGGAATGCAGGCAGGGGACTTCATGATGGCTGCAAATGTACTCCTGTCTAGAAATAACTATTACAAAGTATCACATCTCTTTAGTTACATGAATATGGGTTTTGTTGGGAAGGACACCTTCTTCAACATTCAAGACACCTACTGTGTGGGATCAATCAAGGCTTTCTGGGAGGAGAAGAGATTGACTGCTATCCAACGTCTGCTGAATAAAGATGGTGTTGTTGTTATAGGTAAGTCCCATGACTTTGTAACATCTCAAAATGAAAGTGTTGGGTCTGTTGATAGGCGTTGGGCAAAGTGCATATTGCGGGTGGCTATAAAAATTAAACATCCCCAGTATCACCAGCAATTCAGTGGATGTACAGAGGTTAAAACTGGGAAAAAATGAAAAGACATAAAATATTTTCTTTGTGCAAAATCCTCACGACATTTTGTTTATTCTTCATGCATTACGATCCTATTTTTCCATGGGTTTTTTGGTTTTTTTTGGTCAATTGGTAATGTTGTTTTTTATTTTTTTGCATTGCCCTGTAAAAGTGTTAGTGGAACTCTCTTTTGAGCCTCCGTTTTTTTTATGCTTTACTTTTGCAGCCGATGAAAGAATGGACAGTCCAGGACACAGTGGCCAGTGCTGCTCCTACACCGCTATTGAGAATGAGTCCAAGGAAATTATATCTGTTGTGACTATTGATTAAGCCCCTGTCACACTGTGGAGACTATTGTGGCGAATCCCCGCGAACTGGGGGGATTATTTTTGTTGTCGTCATTCGCCTGTCTGGGGCCCTGTCTGGACCTATACACGAATGCCCTAAGATTGTAGTACGCATGCTGTAGGTATTTTGTAAGATTACCGTAGGTATGTCGGCGACGGGAGTAAGATTGCAGTGAGAATTAACAAGAATCATTACGCATGTAGTACGAATCACGTACGAACTTTGTACGAAGCCAGAAGACTGGAGTATGAATCATGAAGAATCACCACGAATGTATACGATCACAGTACAAACTCACTACGCTTGAGTACAAACGCAGTACGATTGACCAAGAATGGAGCATGAACGCAGTAGGATTGAGTACGAATGTAGGAAATGTGGACGTGCAGAAATGTACAACTTTTTTTGTGGGATCATGACGTCACAGGGGTCATTCTTGCTCCCGCCTCGCTAATGACCCCTACGAATGTTCAAGAATATATCACGAATCGCCACGACTGGCTCCAAGAATGCAGTAGGAATGCAGTACGATGAAAAAATAAATCGCGCTTTTGAACCGCAAAATGTTTTGAACATTTCAAAACAGTCGTAGCCCCTCTGAGACTGGCCAAGAATGCGGGCGAATGAGGGAGAATCCACCACAGCCCAATCTGAATTGCCAAGATTTTTTCACTTTTTCTAGTTCGCGGGGATTCGCCCTCCTAAGTCGCCACAGTGTGACAGGGGCTTAAAAGGCAGACAGCGCAATTCTGTCATCATGGAAAGAGAAGCTTTTGTGACCACCATGGACAAGCTTCTTAAAGAAGTCAAGCTTGCAGATATTTGCATAGGTGCTCTCATACAAATTGCTTCCCTTATGCGTAAGTTAGAATTATTTAAGATTCACGATTAAAACATTGTTTCTGAATGTTTAACTGACGTGTTTAATATCTGTTTTCTATTATCACTATAACGAAGTGTCTGAATTGATGTTTTTGTTTTATTTCAAAGATCCAAAGACTGGTCGATATAAGGACATTGGAGTTGTGCACTCGTGGGATATGTGGCACGGAGCAAAAAATCTATGCAAGAAGATCACTGCAGTAATGTTTTAAACATTTTTATATCGCAATTTTTAAGTTGAATGTGTATGTTATCAAAGTAATATTTTAAAATATTCTGTAAATTTATTTATTGTTTTTTGTGCCTCTTAGGCAGGACAGCTGCCAGGACAAAAGATCCTCTGCAGTGGATGAAAGACATACTGTTGTAAACCACTTCTGGTTTTGTTGGAAGACGGCAGAGACAGAACAGCAGTTCCGCGTAAGTCACACAACTTTCAATTGCTGTAATCAATTTGTGAGTAAAGTAATGTTTATATTATTAGCAATTGTTTAATCTGACTTTATGTTCATTTTTATCCATGCTATCAATATAATGTTTGTACTTGGTTGACATCTCGGGCATTGTATAGGCTTTTGAGTAACTTGTAAGTGTTAGATGGCCTCAATGTACAAAATCACGTTCCATCATCTGACACAAAAGTGGGACACTAATTACAAAATCTGTAACAACAAAAATACCCATATATGCCTGGTTGTTCCATTGTCTGGTCTAATCAAACGCTATGTATTTCAGAAACTCTGGAGCAGTGTGCTTCACCATGTGACTAATGAGCATGAATGGTACCTTGGCCACTGCTTACATGACGCCCTACCAGAGAACCAGGACAAAGAATGGCTGGAGAGTGGTTCACAAGCTCACAAGGCACTGGAGGCCATTGTGCTAAACAAGAGGTGGCTCAAAGATGTCCACAAATATCTACCTTTCTGGTAACTTCAGAAACCACCTGCATAATTATTTCAAAATGATATGTCAGATTTTCTTTAATTCCAAGTATAGGGCGCAATAGGGCATTAGTATAAACAGTGACGTTTAGTGTCCACTGTCCACCTATAACCTGTGTATGTCAACAAGTCATTTTCAAGTACATTATTGGCATTAAGATAAAAACATATATTGGTTGCACATGGTGCAAATTTCTTGCCCCATCAATAAAAAATATCTCCCTAGATCGACCTGCCAGCTGGAATCTTTTCACAACCACCTGCTGATATATGCCAGCGAGCGGTTCAGGTTCTCAGCGTCAGTACATGAGAAGAACTCTCCTGGCTGTGCTCGACTTCAACCACCGTAAAGACTGCCCACCACTGCAGAAGAAAGATGGCCAAATAATGTAAGATATAAAATCCTCTACATGCACTCTTCCACAAGGGGCAATTGGTAAGATAATGCAATTCAGTTACCCAGAAAAGTTGTTTGGCATGCAGATATTTATTTACAAATATATGTAATAAGTTTTACTTGAAAGTTAATTTTTTTTCAATCCTTATAGCTTACATCAACAATGTCAGAAAAAAACTGGGAGATAGACTGTTTACGCAGAGAAAGTAGCTAAGGATTACGGTTACATCCCCGATTTGCAAGCATCCATTGTACGGAAGAGACTTCAATCAAAGACTGGGAAGGCATGGCGTAGGGTTCTAAGGCCTGATGATCCCAGAACACTCGGCCCTCTTCCAAGTGTTCCGCCTCCTGCGATTGAGTCCATTGTTGAGACCCACGTCAGTAGAGGTCTAGGTATGAATAGCAAAAATTTTTCCAAGTTTTTAATTTTTATTAAATGTCTTCTAAAAAATATCTTATCACCAGATGTCAATCACATCTGTTCGGTATGCTATTCCGTCAAATTATTTCCCTTGGCAATATTTTTCATTGATTATAAATTAAAATTTATGTAGCTGATCATAATGCAATGTATATACTACTCAAAATTTGATAGGGATTATAGGAATTCAAAAATCATAGGAATTTTTTTGTGAAATGACATGCAAATTTGGTAACTGCCACTGATGAACAATATATTGGATAAATGACATGCAGTCAGACACAAAAAACATTTGCACGTGCATTTCATGACATTAAATGAGCATGCAGCCTCACATTTTGGCTTTGACTAACACTTCACCATTTCAACTCAGAGGTGTGTGTTGCTTGTTGGTGAAAATTTGGAAGTTCCCAAATTTTTTGCATTACATTTAGCAATAACAATGTCTCCTCAACGTCTTGGACGTCGATTGACTTCAAAGCAATTGGGAAGATGCATCGGAATGCTTGACTCTGGCTTCTCCTGGCGTCACGTTGCTAATGCACTTAACGTCAGCCAAAGCGTTGTGAACAGAGCGTGGAACCAGCATCAAACGTTTGGTACAGCAGCACACCGTCATGGGGGTGGTCGTCAGAGACCGACTACACAACGACAAGACCACTTTCTCACACTTCAGGCACGACGTCATCCTTTCTGGACAGCCACCACCCTACGAAATAACCTTCATAACGCCTCGGGGGTCAGGGTATCCACTCAGACGATATGGAATCGTCTTCATACTGCCGGCCTCAACTCAAGAAGGCCATGTGCTCGAATCCCACTGACCGTGCGTCATAGGCGTGACCGTTTGGATTGGGCTCACGATCATGTCACATGGACACACAACGATTGGGCTCCAGTTCTCTTTACTGATGAGTCCCGATATTGCTTGGACTTTACTGACAGGAGGCAACGGGTGTGGCGAAGACAACGTGAGCGATTTAATGATGCCTACATCAAGGAACACGACTGTTATGGTGGCGGATCAATTATGGTCTGGGGAGGAATAAGCAGGAATGGCAGAACGGACCTGCATGTCATGGGGAGAGGGACAATGACAGGGGTTCGGTACAGGGATGAGATCCTCAATGTGTACGTAAGACCATACGCTGGTGCTGTTGGCCCTGATTTCATCTTGATGGATGATAACGCCCGTCCCCATCGTGCTAGGGTGGTGAATCAATTCCTAGAGCAGGAGACAATTGTCGCATGGACTGGCCAGCGCGTTCGCGGACCTAAACCCTATTGAGCATGTGTGGAACATGCTGCAGGTCGCCATTTCGGTCGTAGGGCACAACCCACAACTCTAGAAGAGCTCGAAATGCCCTTGTTGAAGAATGGAACAACATTCCAATTGCAAGCATCCGGGTTCTGATTGACAATATGACCCGACGTTGTCAAGCCGTCATTCAAGCTAGGGGAGGCCATACCCGTTATTGACATTAACTGTGGTAATGAAACATCAAACGAACACTGTCTGTTTTCACTTTACATGTCAGAGGTGAAACCATGAAGTGTTAAGTGAAAAAGCAAAAGTGTGAGGCTGCACGCTCATTTAATGTCATTAAATGCACTTGCAAATGTGTTTTGTGTCTGACTGTATGTCATTTATCCAATATATTGTTCATCAGTGGCAGTTACCAAATTTGCATGTCATTTCACAAAAAAATTCCTATGATCCCTATCAAATTTTGAGTAGTATATTTTATCTCACAGGGGACTGAAGTGGAATCTTCACTTGAACCCTGATGATCGGAACTCACAGTGTTCACAACTCAATTCATCTTGATATATGCACATTATAAAAATTGTTCACCTGTAAATAAATCACAGCAAATTGAAATTTGAACTCAAGAGCTTTACTTATTTTAAATTAAAATGTGAATAATTGTTTGAATGTATAATAAATACTTTAAAAAAAGAAAATATAAACAAGAATATACAGTACAATATAAAATAAACCTTAACATGTGTTTATATAGTCTTTTGGACCATCAGTGCCAATGATGGTCATTTATAAATTTTTTGAAAAGTGCACAAACATGATACTGGAAAAAATAGTAGTCCTACAGGCTTGCCGGTGAATCTCTGGGAGAAATCTGTCAAATATCTTGGCAATCCCCCTTATTTCCACCTGCAAACTTAGTTGGTGGATATTTCAATACTTCTCCAGGAAGAACACAGTGAAATTTTGGTCCAAAAGTATAATCTGAGTGAATTACTAATTTATTGTGCTTCTTCTTTTAAAATATGGTGCAAATAAACTATCAATATAGAAATTTCAAAGACCAAAAAATAAAGCAATTAAATAGTGAACAGAACGGTAAACCAAATATATTTTTTTACAACACTGCAGCAATGAATCCCGTGTACTGGCCATTTGGGTCCGGGTATGTGTCACGTATTCTGCACACACAGCAGCTGGGGATGACAACATGGTTTCCAGCACCAAGTGCACCGAAACGCCACAACACAAAATTTCTATATGCCGCGTATTTGTATTCCCTGTTGTCCTCCCCAGGCTCCTGTGTGTCATGAAGTGCATAAATGTCGTTCCTCAGGCGCCGTGACAGGCGCAGCACATGCGGATCTAAAATGTAGAGCGACATGTGGGGTAACATGCTGATGCAGGTAGCTGCTGTCATGCTACAACATTTATTTTCCATGTCAGTTGGCATTTCCCTGCATCTTCCGCAGCTGCACCATGGAGGCACTGACTCTGATGCTGGGCCAGCTCTTTCACCAGCCGGCTGAAGAACATCAAAGATGATGCCAGGTTCCCGATCCATAACCCTTCCAAGAATTCCCTGAAGATTATCCATGCTCATGTTCCCAATCAGCTCTGAGAAATTACAATGCAAAGACATGTTAAACAATAACCCTTTAAATCTCAACATCTAACAGTCCTAGAAAATTTTAGTATTTCTTTAGACACCCGTGTCTGTGACCTCCTGGCCTCCTGCAGCCTCTCCACCCTCACTCTGTCCTCTTCACTTCTGGCCCCTCTCCCTCTAGCTGTCTGTCCTCCGCTTGTACTTCTGCTGGCTTCTGCCCTTCTGCCTGCTCTTGCTGTCCCTCTTCCTCGTGCGCTCGGTCCTGCACCGCTGCTCCCTCCTGATGTTCTGCCAACTCTTCCTCTACGCACTGGTCTTCCTCTTACACTTCCTCTTTGTGTCCCTCTCCCTTTTCCTGTTTCTTGACCTCTACCTCCTTCTGTCATGTATTCCAATGTGCTGTGGGGGCTCCAGGATGCATCAGATTCACCCAATGACACATCTGTTTCTCCCTTCAGCATACACACATTTTGACATTAGCACTTATAAAATACCATTTATGCAATGCTTGTGTGCTTCATAGTTTTCAGTCTCGTGACTGCGGTGAAGCCCCGGAAGGCAAAGCAAACGTTCCAACATGGCAGGCAACGCTGGATCCTTTAAAGAACCGCAGCACAGCAGTGTAACATTAGCTTGCATGGGTCGTTAACTAAAGTTAGGTCGTTAACTAACGTTAGTTTCAGTTGTCAGGATTTGAGTTATGTGGGAGCCAGTGGGAGATGGGTACACAAGTATGGCTAGTTTCATTTTCGAGCTAAATTACTGCTACAAGTGGCAGCGTTGCTCATAAACAAGCTGCTGAAATATTGAAACTTTGTCGCAATATCGCAGCCATCTCCGACAGTTCCGGGTTGTTGCGATCTACTTGATACAAATTGTGTCAAATAGCTCGCAACAATCCGAAACAATTGTATCATACAATTGTTGCACGCACCATGGGCTGCTGCTATGTGTCTGTTGGAGGACATAGTGAGCCGTGAGATATCTCTCTCTCTCCCTGTCAAAGTGCACATTAGGCTATTATTTATTTATCTTCACATAGTTAGCAAATCAGCCTATTACACCAGCAGTATAAGTTAAAATTTTTCCAAGTTGTAACATAAACGTAACGTTACTCCACTTCAAAACATTTTTCTGTGATGCCGCTTGACAAACAGAAAGCTGATGTGTACGGCACATCGTTTGTGCGTTATGAGAAGTCAGTGCTGTTAGCTACATTACTTGCAGTTAGAACACGGCTCCCTTGAATACTCGATTCAGTTTGGTCTATCAGCGTGTCTCGACAGATAACCGCTGGCCAGCTGGTCTGTTGAGCGCATCATTGCTAAGGAAGCTATAGCAATAGCAGCAGGAGCAACTGAAAGCGTACATTGCCAGCTGACAGTGGCATTTTCTCGATATCTGTTACCTTTAGCATTTGCATTCAGCAACAGAGTGTTCAGATCTGTTATTATTCTCTACAAAGATGGGCAACATCAGCCGGCCCCACCCCCTTATCTCAGCCTCTGACCTGCAGCATATCATAAGCGCTGTAAACCGCCGACTTCTCATTATCCCTTAAATTTTTTTTATTTGAATGAAATAAGATGAAGTTATATAAAAGTAAAGAAATATAAACTTACCTCGTCCATGCACATGGTTTTGCCGCTCCTGTTTGAGTCACGTCGGAGAATTTAGCTGTCAGTGGTGCGTGTAATTGATGAAGACAACAACTCCCATGAGTCCACGCGATCCCATTGCGTCATCAAACTCGGCCTCTTGTTATTGTTTGGTTAAGCGCCCTCTAGCAGCAGAGAATTACATATTGGGCCTTTAATAACTGGAACATCTATACCAATAAAAAATGCACGCTCTGCAGAGCATAACCAGGTAAATATGGCGGCGTATGTGACAGTTCAAAAAAGCACTCGTAATCACAGCTGCACTATTTCTGAAAGGTACAGCAAGTACTTTATGGCAGGGATTAATAAGTAGGCCTACTGAGTGTAACATGACATTACAGCTTCTCCATTTCCCTGTGCCAGCACGGCAATATTACATGTGCCTGAGTTTTGTGTGGAAATCTCTGATTATTCATGGTCATGAATATTATTTTTCCTTCGATGCAGAATAAAAACCTAATAGTCATTTATTGCATAATTTAATGTAATAAAATGAATGAGTTTTCTAAAGACTACTAAATTCAAGAAAAAATCTGTATTTTTTTCTTCACTCTGAGATTTTTTGTGTCTGCTTTCTATGTCTAGTGAGAGAGAATGTTCTGATGTGCCCCTTCAATCCTCATTTAGGAAGAGCTTCAGGCTGTTTTTATTTAAAGGTCCCCTATTATGCCACCTGGTGCACAGTTAATTAGCCATTATGAGCCAGTACAAAGGTTGCGTTCGAGCGCGTCTGCAAGGTCTGCGGCTGCGTCGCACTGTAACATGACACATTTCCTGGGGCGGTTCGCATTTGCTCGAATGCTCACTGAAATTGCTGCGCAGCTCATCGCGTGAATCATCACATGAGACTTCACACCAGAAAAGAATGGCGACTTTCTTGGCAACGCTGGAAGTAATCGAGGAGATGGATGCTTTGGACGTTCCTCTCCTTATTTATGGACTTACAGATGAAAATTTTGGTCGGAGATGAAGGTGTATAAAATATGACTTGACACTGTGTGCATATTTGTCACAAATACCGGCAATTTCCGTTTCTTTCTTATTTTCTGAATGTCAGAAAAGTTACGTGTTTGCAAAAAAAAGAAATGTACTTGTATCGCATTTGTCAAATGAAGGCAATATTTGGTTACATCGGAAGCTGCTGGTGGCTTGGGAGTCTCAGTATTTTTGTATATATTAGGTAAATTCCGTGCACTGTGTCTGTCTGATGCTTATGCATTGGCGCCACCTACAGGTTGCATCCTGAAGGTACGGTTGTGTCGTGTAATGGTTAGTATACACGTAAATTAAATTATTATTATTATTTTTTTTTATTTTATTTTTTTTAAGACGTACAGTCCAAGTTCGTCATAAAATGCTTTCTTCACCTGGGATATTTCCAAGTTAGCTTGGGTTCTTGGTTTCAGACTTGCAAGCAAAGAATACATGACAGCAAGAGTAATCGATAATGTGAATATAATGTGTTTGTCGGGGCAGTGTGATGTTTTGAGCTGAACCTGCTGGTACAGTCTCAGCACCTATTGGCGACAATGTGCACAAGTTGCTCGATTACAAACATCCATGTGGAAACTCATGTGCCAACACATGTACATGCTGTTCTTACTTTATGTTGGCATCGTTAAGTACTTACACTCTTTTGGGGCCTCCGTGAACATTTGCTGCGCATTTGTGAAAAGGTCCCCTGCGAATGATGGGTCTGCAAAATGCAGTATCTCATTGCAGTTAATAATGGTGCACAAACAATAATAATTCTGCAGTATTGGTCTCAAATGTAGAAATATGACAACAGTTTGTGGGTACCACTATGCTGTAGATGGTATAAAAACTCAAGTGTTTTGTAGATTTTTCTTACCTGATTGGAGTCTTTGAAATATGTCCTCTGACACAAGCATTTCAACAGAATTGAAACCATTGCTCAACTAGATTTTTCTTTGTGCTGCCATTTTGACAATATAATCACTTTTTTGATGTTTATATACCTTTCTCCTGCCCTCCAGGTGTTACCAAAGCCCCAGTCAGTACCCTTAAGTGATGTATTACCCTGTGCTCTGTTTTTCAGGTTCCATCTGCTGATTCCCAACGACATACTGGAGGACTGATTGAAACATTTATTCAAACATGGCCTTCAAAGTTAACTGCAATGAAGGGAAACCATCTTGCCAATTAAGCTTTACCCTTGCTTCCCATTTTAAATGAAGCTGTTATATTAAGTGAGTTTCATACAGAGACCTGAAACTAATATATTTTGCCCAATTATTCATTACATGTACCTCTTTCCCAATAAAATGAGCCCGTTTGCCTGCTTTCCACCCCTGCAGACACTTAAGCTTGAAAATGTGCCAGGGTCTGATGATAAACCAACACTTCGGTGTCCTTCAGTTTCCATAGGCTCTTTGCTGCTCTGTATTTTCCTTTTCTACACTCAAGCCACTGGTATTCTTTAGCCCCACATGATAAACTGAGTGAACTCTGTACCTTTACAATAAAATGCACTGGGATCCCCACTTTTAAAAAGCAGAGGAGAGGACATCTGCATAGTTCACAATTGTTAAGGGAATTAAATGTGAATAAATGTTAGTGTTGTAAATGGTATGGTGTTGGATATTATATGTAAAATGTTGTCAATCACCACAAGGAAGGTGGCTGTGGTATGATATAGAAGGTAGCCTCTTTATGATCTCATTAGAGATGCCACTTTGTGTTTAATGTCTTCATAATTTTTACAAAGCTTGTTTTTTTGTTGTCGTTTGGGTTTTTTCTAGGTTTTTTTTAGTTTTCATGTTGTGGAAAATGGTTTTTATTTTATCTTGATTTCTTGGGCTGTATGTATCTTCTGTTAAGTGTGGACCCCAGGCAGAGTAGTTGTTGCCCTGGATAATGGCTTATGGGGACCCTAATAAACTAAACCAAACTGAACTCCAGTTTTGTGTCACTCAAGTCTTTTTCCATGGTCTACAAGGGAGTTTTTCATTACCAGGGCCTCCTGTGACCTCCTAAGTTACTACTTTAACCATGAAGTTTGTGTGTGCAACGAAAACCTCCAACATATGTAACTGTTTGGCATGGGGAAATCTGAAGATAATCATTTACTCAAGAAAGATATTGTGCATTTTGCATCCAAATTACAGAACTTAAATGGCCCTCCTGTGGAGACAATGATGTAGGACTAATGCACATTGCAGATGGGAGGGGAACATGGCTGCACGCCTTGTGTATTTCAACTAGCAGAAATAATCAGTGACTACCTTTTAAGCCTCTTACATCTGTGTTTTTGTAGGATGCAGAATATTGTAAGATTGTATGAATAATTCAAGAATGAGGTGACATTTGTCAGTCTGTGCCAATTACTTGTTCATCTCGATGATACTGCCAAGATTTTTGGTTATCCGCTTACTCAATATCCCTCCAATGAACATTTGTGTCCCGTCTACCCTGCACGATGGCCCCTAAATGGGCCCAGTTAAATGGAGACATTTATGAGAGTAGATGAATATCACAAAAGCCAATGACTTCACATCAGGATCTGCCTCTCCCTAAAATCAGGGTTTAAAGAATAAAGGGCCAAACATAGCAAGTGCAGTGAGTAGGCAAAAGTAAAACAAAAAATGGAATTTGAATGAGATGCAGACTGATGCATCACTGTTTCAGCCAAGCAACATAATGTGAGCATGGATGAATCAACCACAAAAAGTGTTTTACATCTTTAAAAGACTTGACAGTTACACTGGGTAGTTAAGGAAGGCAGAGAATTATTATTTGACAACTGAATATTTGAAGACAGGATGCGAGTAGGAAATCATACGCTGAAAACTTTGTGAGACAAAGCTGAAAATGACATGCTGTCCAGCTTCTTGAGTTTTATTCCAGTGAACACATCACCATAATGACACTGACTTTCATAGACAATGAAATTGTCTACATAAACAAGCATTGACAGGAGAAGCATCCCGTCTGATTATGAGAGTTGTTATTATACAATCACCATTGAGGTTATTCGGTAATAAACTTGGAAGATGTACAAAGTGATGTAGAGCAAAGCAGTATGTAACACATGGGAATATTTGCCAGTGGTAGATATGAATTGAATAATAATGCACACAACTGAACAAAATAAACCATAAAAACAAGGACCTGGATGTTCACTCATGCATAATACTTTAGTCAATTCTTTAATAGGTTTAATTTATTAATATTGAGCGTCAATCTCATTGAAGTAACACATCAAAGTGGGGTTGTTACATTTCCAAGCGCAAGTGTAGCCATCTGATATTGGCACCAAATACAAGTCAGATCTAAAAACATCTGAAGTTTTTATTCAAGATTTCAATCAATTACATTGTAACAATTGAAATATTGATTTAAAGGGGACCTATTATGCTATTTTTCCAAGTTTATATTTTGGTCTTTGACTCCCAATGAGTACTCCTGATCACGCAAAGTAAAAAAAGGGTACTTATTTCGCTCATACTGCCATCCTCAAAAAACCCCATTTGTAGTCCATAGTAGTCTCTGCCTGAAACGCCTCATTGGGGTGGCTCTTCCGCTGTGCCCCCCACTCCCGGTGTGCCCACTTTCTTCTGACTGGCCAGCTCTGTGGAGGGCGGATCTAGGCGGGACGAGGCAGCAGAACGCAGTTTTCCTGGTTTGGCTCCAGAGTGAGACTGACGCGTCTCCCGAAGGAATCGACGGGCATATTCTGCAATCTAACGCAGTACATGTGAATAGATCTAATGAAATTAACTTGTTCTAATAAACGCAACGGCGAAAGTGGAGGCACTGTGCGAAAGTCTGGCAGCTCAAGTACGAATTTGCTATCGGCAGCAGTGGTGAGTACAGCGGTTTTTCTACTCTGTAGCTAGGATGCAGGGAAAGCCAGAATCCACCCCATATAGACACATTTGTAGAACGGGTCGACATGCCCACATGTAGACCGGAGACCGTAGAAATCCGGTAGGTCTGAGTTTAGAGGGAAACATGGACAGTGAGGAGCTGCTAAAAGTGGACCAACAGCTTATGGACTGCTTCGGTGTGTATTAGGGCCTGCTGGTTCGTGTGCATAGCTGTGGTGTGTTGTTAGCGTGGAGAAACGAACAGCTTCCGCGTTGGTATATGATGGAGGGGCGAAAGCTCCAGGCTAAACGGCCTTTTCGGAAATTGCCCGTAGTAATGGTGTACTTATTGCATCGGAATGACAAGCGTTTCCTCGCGGAGAATGGGTGCGTAATGGATAGTGTGCGAGAGCTAGCTGGAGCTCCGGTTATGTTATGAGCATAATACAGGTTTTACAGACCGTAAGTTCCGTTTGCGTGAACCGTTGCTTATGTGGAGCTAGGGAATCGATCACTTTTATAGGAAAGAATTTAATATTCAATCGATGGCAATGCAGAGAAATCGTTTGTTATACCGGACACGTTATAGCCTGTGCGCTTCCCTATTGCTTTCACCAGTAGCATCAGAGAGCTTGCCCAGACATTGGAGATGTATCAGGCTGACCCCGGTCATGGATAAGTAAAGCGATCGTTTCACAAGCACCCAAAAACGCACCCCAAGCTCTGCAAAACCTACGGCTGGTCTAACTGCAGCCGAACTCGGCAGACACATACAGCACCTCTCCGGTTAGCTTCAACTGTAGTGGCTACAATCAGGCAACGTTATGATGAAACTGTCACATTGATGCTTACCGAAATAACACAAGCATACCGATCATAATTGCGGAATATAAGTTAACCAGGAGCATTTTTATTTAGAAGAGCACACGAACTAACATGCAGTAGCTGATAAGCGGTCATGACTTTGAATGTAATCTGTCGCGGGAAAAATTTGTTTCGCGTCCGGTGTGAAAGCTGCTTAATGCGCCCAGAACGCCTGTATTCGCGTCTTTGCATTGACTTTGAATGTAGCTAATCTGTCGCGCAAAAAATTTGTTTGGCGTCCGGTGTGAAAGCGGCTTGACGTGCCCATAACGCGTGTATTTGCATTTTTGCATTGACTTTGAATGTAGGCTAATATGTCCTGCGAAAAAATTCGTTTTGTGTCCGATGTGAAAGCAGCTTTATGGATAGTACGCGACAGCTAGAGAGAGCTCGGTTATGTTATGAACATAATACACGTTTTGCAGACCGTAAGTTCCGTTAGCGCGGACAAGTTGCTTATGTGGAGCTAGCGAATCAATCACTTCTACAGGAAAGAATTACCGATTTAATCTCCGCCTTTTTCGGCTTTTTATTAGCCACAACAATTTCTAAAGGGGGATGAAATTTTGTCAAGGTAGTGCAGAGAAATCATTTGTAAACCGGTAGAGCGTCTGCGTTTCGCATTGCTTTCACGGTAGCACCAGAGAGCTTGCTCAGACATTTGTGAAGTATCCGGCTGATCCCGGTCATGGATAAGTGAAGCGATCACTAACTATAGTGGCTACAATCGGGCAACATTATGATGAAACTGCCACATTGATGCTTACCGAAGTAACACAAGCATACCGATCAGAATTACTGCATATAAGTTAACCAGGAGCATTTTTAATTAGCACAGCACGCAAACTAACATGCAGTAGCCGGTAACAGAGCGGTCATAGCAACCACAGAGACAAACCCTTGCAATACAGGTTTTACAGACAGTAAGTTCTGTTACTGTGAACAGTTGTACCAAGCATCCAAATTACAAACATGTATTAAAAGTTAGCTTCAAATGAGGTTTATGCTCACACACCTTCTTTAGAATTTCCCCTGATATCACTCTTGCATATTTAGGACACAAACATTAGCAACAGTAACTTGGCTACGTTAGCCGCTGTGCTACAGCCACAACCAACTGGCTATCACGTCAGGTTGGCTTATGCAGTAAAAGCAACTTACAGCTTCTGTGTCTGTGAGTCACGGACAGTCGCGACCGATACAGGCTTTATCTTCGGATATTTTACAAAGCCTGCGTTTGAGGCCAATTGTTAGTGCTAACTATCGCTAGCGGTCCTGCTAGCCACCCATAACACGTTAGCTTCACTTACATTATTTGCTGTTATATCGTATTTACAGCTTGTGGCTCGAAGCGCTTGATCGATGCAACTGCTTCAGGTTTGAGAAGCAGCTGAAACGCTTATCCTGTGTCGAATTATCCTTTGTTATCAAAGCTGTCTTTGGTGAAATGCTGAGCACAATCAGCCAACGTTCCCTTTGGCCGAGGCTGTTTGCTGCCAGGAAACAAAAAAAGCTACCCACTGATTTCTGGTGGCATCGTCTTTTGGAAGAAAAATAGTTGTTTTTCTTCACGTTCAAAAGTAAACGGACAAGCAGCTTTGGGAGAGATACTGACAAAATTGCACCTCGAATGATCTGCGGTTCTTCTTTTGTATTTCCAAAGGTGTAGACGCTACTAAGGCATAGTATGATCTGCCGTTGTTAGTGCCTGCTAGAATAGTTTCCGGTGTGGGCAGGTCCAGCGCAGTGGTTGGCTCTGGCTAGGTCTGTACTAATTGGACAGCACAGCCTGACGTCAGGTTTTGCCCAGATCTCGTGAAGATCTCGGGTGGAGCTGTTCAGAGAGGAAATCACGCTGACGAAATCACGTTCTTGGATTACGGCAAAACCCCTGTATCTTATGTTTAGAAACTTTTCAGAGGTTGAGCATGGACAACCAACATTATAACATTACTAATATGTATTAAAAGAAGGATCAGCATAATAGGTCCCCTTAAGCAACATAAATCTTTTCCTTCATTCTCAACGCATTTTCCTACACAATGGAAAATACACTATAGTGCTGGCAAACAGGTATAAGGACAAACAAAAATCTATGAATTAAGTACTGCACTACATTTGTTCTTCCATCAGGTAGCGCTATCAGCAGCACTTATCACCTATTACAAATGCGAATCCTCTCTTGAACTGTGCCGTTCTCTTTGTTCGTTTGTAACCTCTGCAGCCAAGCGCAGCACCTCTCCAGGGTCTGCGGAGATGCGCAGACTTTTGGTCGCGCCTTTGTTACATATTTCCTGTCAAAGGTCACGCAGCCGGGGTGCTCGAACGATTTTCTGCAAGATCCTGCAGCTATCGCGGGGTTTTGAGGGCTTATCGCGTAACTTCAGCAAGATTCTCGCGTAATTTTTCGGGAATCTCGCGCAGCCGGCTTACTTGCAGACGCGCTCGAATGCACCCAAAGTCTCCCCTACCTGACATTACAAGGGGGAGTGACCACCCAGAATAATGAAATCTGATTGACTGCTTGGCTGAAGGTGATCAGTTCTTCTTGCCTCTGGTTGGTTACTTCCCCATGTGTTGTCAAGAGGGAAAAGATTTTGAAATGGCTTGTAATGACTAATTAGCTGTGCACCTGGTGACATAATAGGGGACCTTTAAAGAAAAAAAAAAAACAGGGTGCAGCTCATCTGTGATTGAAGCTCATGCACACTGGTTAATATTCACAATATTCACATGAGTGATACGGATGATTATCCTTTACAAGCATCAAAATGGTCACTTTCACTCAGGATGCATCTCACTAGGATGCATCTAAGAAGAAAACTGGGCCTAAAATACCCGCTCGCCTAACTGCGACGCACCTATCTGGGATGACTCTGCTGAATTATGTACACTGGAGTCAAAGCTTGTGTTACATCTGAGCTGAAGCCCCATAAATACAATACCAATAAACATCAGGATTATACTGGGGGAAATGGCATCATGTCTGACCATGACCTTCACCTGCTACAGCTGAAGTGTCAAATGACTGCGCTGATTGATTACGAAACTTACAGGAGCGGAACTTCATCGACCGTAAATGCTGACATATCCAAATGCCTTTTACCTGTGCAGTCCATATAAATGTATTAATTAATTTATTTATTTTTAAAACAGGGACAGTGCATAGCGATGGGCATATTTTTTTTCAAAAAGAACAGAAAAATGTAAATATGCAAGATTATAGCCAGAGGCTAATTTCCATATTTAGTCCCTATGGCAGGTTGGTGTCAACAATAAAAAATGGAAACACAGAGCAAAATCAACAAGGAAAAAGAGATAACATAAAATATCGTACACCACTGAGACTAGACCACAAACATAAAACATTTGTCAATATAACAGGATAAGACAAAAGTTCGGGGATAAAGAGCAAGAGTGCATGGTCAAAGTGCCGAGGGATAAAGTGCTAAGTGCAAAAATGCTAATATGTATATATATTGCACATTTTTCAGTTCTCCTACTGCATACAGATGTAAAGTGCTTGCTATATTGCACATGGCCACATTGCTCAAGATTGTATTGCACGATGCCCAAACATACATTGCACATGCAGAAGTGTAAAAATTATTGCACAGTGATATACACATAGATTGTGTAGACATTAATACACGAAAGTGCCGTACATAAGTATGCTTATGTTTGCACAGTAGATGTACTAACAATAGTCTGGACACCCCTTGCCCATGTATACCAGATCTATTCATGATCACAGACTTGACTCTCGCCTAGCCATGATTTTACATGAACTACATATGATAAAATACTCCAGATTATTTAGAAGTAGAAATAAGACATAGCATTCTATATCTCCCAGGAGTAGGCACTTGGTCTTACTTTAAAATGTGACAGCCAGGAGGAACAAAATGTTCATTATTGGGTATAATTAGGCCAGCTGGGGCCCAGATTCAGAGCAGAGACCAGGGCTGTGGTGGAAGCCAGTGACCAGCATAAGACAGCAGTGGCCTCACACCTCTCTCTCCTGGGGGTTCAGCTGTCATTGAGGGGCTTTTTCCTCAGCCTGCAATTTAACAATGTGGCACAAGAATCTCACTAAAATAAAAGGTAACACTTTACTTGAAGGTATTGTGATAAGAGTGGCATGACACTATGATAACTGTTACATGTGTCATGTAACAGTTATGACAGTGTCATGTCACTCTTATGACGAAGTTGTCATAATCAAGACAAGCCAAAAAATGTCAACTTGTCATTACAAAAACCAAATGACACTTAATAACTAGTCATAAACGTTTATGACATTGACATAATGTTTATGACACATTCATGACACTCATGACGATACCTTCAAGTAAAGTGTTACCAAATAAAATAATAATAATAATATTAATCATCATCATTATCATAGACACAGTTGATGATGCTGTTTTTTCTTGGAGATATTTGCGTTTCTGGAATTTTATTCACCAGTGACAAATAAATGCAAGGCCTCATACATCAGCATTACAGATAACAGTATACTCCCAGGTACTACTTTAAGAGCAAGTGTGATCTCAATGATTTCTTCTTTTTTTTCCCTTCTTCTTTTTGCCTGCCAGCACCCCCCCCTCAATGGGGAATGAATCAAATTACAGTACTGTATTTACATTTGTGCCCTAGCGGTGACTTTGCCCTGATGGTAACTTCACTCCTCCGACCATCTTCCTTGCCCCTATGAGGATGATCTGGAAGGTTGCGACAAACAGGATGGGAGAGATCGAGCATCCCATGGCAATGCCTGCATCCAGCTGTTGCCAGCCTGTGGTAAAGTCTTGATGGGTGCAGCACATCTGGATGTCTTTGAAGTAATTAGCTATCAGGACTCTAACGCAGGCAGGGACATAGAAGAAGTCCAAGGCGAACTCGATGAATTAGTGGGGGACCGACCCATATGTGTTGGCTAGATCCAGCCACACAACATGCAGGTCACTTCTCTCTCTTTTCGCCCTGTGGATCTGCTCCCATATTACGGCCGAGTGCTCCACACACCCTGGGAAACCTGGGATGCCAGCTTTCTGGCAGCTGGTATCGATGAACCCAGTGCTTGAGAGGTAGCTGGTCAGCCTCTTGGCTAGGACTGAGAAGAATATCTTCCCTTCGACATTCAGGAATGCGATACTCCTAAACTGGTTAATAGAACTGGAGTTCGCCTCCTTCGGGATGAAGACTGTGACAGCTCTTCGCCACTCTGAAGGGATCAATCTGTAACCCTCATCAATTGTTTTCTGTTTTTTCCTCTCTCCTCAGCTCTCCACCAGTCACACCTGCGACCTCCATCACAGCAGAGGACTTCGCAGCCTTCTTCAAGGATAAGATCGTGTCCATCCGCACCTCCTTCTCCTCGCTCGCTCCCCTCTCCCCCTCCCCCGCTGTCCCCTCCCATCACCTCTCTGGTTTCTCCCCCCCTCCTCTTCTGACGTCTCCCAGCTGCTCCTCTCTCACCGTCCTACCACGTGCTCTTGACCCGATCCCTTCACCCCTCCTCCAATCTATCAGACCCAACATCCTCCCTTTTGTCACCTCCCTTGTCAACTCCTCTTTGTGCTCTGGATGCTTTCCCTCTCCCTTCAAACAGGCCATCATCAACCCTGTCCTGAAAAAACCCTCCTTCCGCCCAGTCTCCCTCCTCCCCTTCCTATCAAAAACCCTTGAACGTGCTGTTGCTAACCAACTGTCCTCTTATCTTGCAGATAACAACCTCTTGGACCCTCACCAGTCTGGCTTCCGAGCTGCCCACTCCACGAAGACTGCGCTCATCTCCATCAGCAAGGCACTTCACACTGCACGTGCCGCCTCCCTCTCGTCCATCCTGATCCTCCTCGACCTCTCCTCTGCATTTGATACCGTCGACCACTCCATCCTTCAGTCTTCACTGTCTGCACTCGGGATCTGTGGTACAGCCCTCAACTGGTTGAAGTCTTACCTCTCCGATCGCTCCTACTAGGTTGCCTGGGCTGGTGAAGTATCAACACCTCGCCCCCTTACCACAGGCATCCCCCAAGGCTCAGTTCTTGGTCCACTGCACTTCTCTCTTTATATCGAGTCTCTTGGTCCTGTCATTTCTGCTAATGGTTTTTCATATCATTTTTATGCCGATGACACTCAACTTTTTCTCTCTTTCCCCCTTCTGATGTGCAGGTCTCCACCCACATCTCTGCCTGCCTGAGAGACATAAAGAGCTGGATGGACAACCATCACCTGAAGCTCAACCCAAGCAAGACGGAGATGATCTACATCCCTGCTCCATCCTCCCCCCTTCTGGACCTGACCATCACCCTGGGGGAAACCAACATCTCCCCCTCGCTGAGTGTGAAGAACTTTGGGGTCCTGTTCGACGACATGCTCTCCTCTGCTGCGTGACCCGGACCTGCAGGTTCTTCCTCTACAACATCCGTAGAATCCGGCCCTTCCTCACCAGCTACTCAACGCAGCTGCTGGTCCAAGTGCTGATCCTCTCCCGCCTGGACTACTGCAACTCCCTCCTCGCCGGCCTCCCAGCATCTGCCATCAGACCCCTGCAGCTCATGCAGTACACTGCAGCTCGCCTGGTCTACAACCTCCCGAGACACTTCCACGTCACCTCCCTGCTCACAAGGCTCCACTGGCTGCCTGTCGCAGCTCGCATCAAATTTAAGACATTGGTTCCAGCCTACCAGAGAGTCAATGGAACAGCTCCAGCATACATCCGGAGACTGTTCAGGTACACGCCTGCCAGAGCACTCCGCTCTGCTACTTATGGTCGCCTGGCTCCATCCCCTCTCCGCTCCTGCCCTTCCTGCTCAAGACTGCTGTCTGTCCTGGTTCCTCATTGGTGGAATGATCTACCTATCGAGGTCTGAATGTCAGAGTCCTTCAGCACCTTCAAGCGCCGCCTGAAAACCCACCTCTTCAGGCTCCACCTTTCCCCTACTCCTCTGCCCTGAATAACTCTAACATTACATCCCACATTTGCTTAATTGCTTTGATTTTGTAGCTCTTACTTGATTTTGCTGCTCTTACTTGATTTTGTTGTCAGTATATTTGGTGTTTGCCTATCGGTCTGGAGTAGTAACATCTGATGTGTTCTCTGTCACTTTTACAGTTAGCACTTGGAGCTCTGCACTTTTCTTCCGATCTTTTGCGCTTTTTGTACGTTGCTCTGGATAAGAGCGTCTGCTAAGAACCTGCAATGTAATGTAATGGATGACTTGGTTCTTCCATGCCACTGTCAGGAGGTTCCACAGATGTTTCAGGACCCCTGGGCAGTTCCTGTATAGTTTATATGGTATCCCGTTGGGGCCCGGGGCTGAGGCTGATCTTACTTTACGGACGAAAACCGCTACCTCGCTAAGTTTGGGAAGAGCAGCGTTGAGCAGGACAGCTGGCGGAGCTGGGCGAGGAACGTACCCTGGTGATCCCTGATGTGATTCTCAAGCTCAGATTTTCCAATCTCCAGCTTCCTGCTTCTCTTGTCCTCTAGCAGTTGTCTGGCATGCTTGAAGGGATTCCTGAAGAAGTTATTCCTCTCTCTCTCCTTCCCCCTTCTGCATTGGTGAAAGCGCTCTGCCCTCCACAGGCTGGCAAGATTCTTCTTCACCTCCTCCCACAGTGGTTTCAGGCCCTGCTTTTCCTCCTCTCTTGCCTTTCTCCACTGCTTTCGGAGCTGCCGCCATCTCTTCACCAACTCCTCGATCTCTCTCTCCCTCCTCCTCTTCTGCTTCGGGCCAGATCTCTGCTTTACAGCCATCCAAACCTGGTGCTGCACTCCTCATACAGGATGTCTCCAAAGCAGTTCTGCCTTGTTTCCACCTGGCCTCGCAGTGAATGCTGCAGGATGACGCTGAGGTCCTTGTCCAGCTGCTGCCAAATGGCAGCCTCCGTCGCTTTCGGCCATTTGATCGGCTGCCTCCGTCCTGGTTCTTTCCTCTCTGTTCTCTGGCCTGGCTCCTGGTTGGTGGTGTTCATTGGTGTTCTGGCTGGGTTTTCGTCGGTCCCACTCTCAGGGGCATCGGTATCCACTAAGGGCCCTTCTGTGTCCGCCACCTGCCTTCCTCCGGCAACGTTGGATCCCTCAGCACTGGGGATTGCGACCTGGCTTTGGATTCCACTTGTCTGATCTGCGGTTGCAGTGCAATGTTGCTGTCGGCCTCCCTTTTCACACTTCTTACTCCCCTGGTGGATCCGTAAAGCTCTGAAAGTGGTCACCTTCTCCTATCCACATCTGCATCTTCTCATGATCTTTGACTCTTTGTCTGTGTCCGTTCCAGTCGTTACCGGGAAATCAGTCCGTTTTGGCCCTTCTTCCACCCCGCCTCTCGGAGGGCCCTCGGGTTGTCTTCCTTTATTTGTCTTCATAGTTAAGTATAAGTGACTATTATAAATGACTATTTTTATGCCCCTGGAATCGAAGATTTGGGGGCATATTGTTTTGCACCTGTCCGTCTGTCTGTTTGTTTGTCTGTTGTCTGCAGCAGCGAAAAAACTTTAACCTTAGCCGTAACTTTTGATTTGTCAGAGATAGACCTTTGATACTTGACGTGTATCCCTTGTCATGAGACCTTTCGGATGAGGTCATCATTTTTGACCTTGTGACCTTGACCTTAGCACAGGACGCATTTTCCAAAAACTTTAACCTTAGCCGTAACTTTTGATTAGTCAGAGATAGGCCTTTGATACTTGACATGTGTATCCCTTTTTGACCTTGTGACCTTGACCTTGGCACAGGACGCATTTTCCAAAAACTTTAACCTTGGCTGTAACTTTTGATTGGTCAGAGATAGGCCTTTGATACTTGACATGTGTATCCCTTGTCACGAGGCCTTTTGGATGACGTCATCATTTTTGACCTTGTGACCTTGACCTTGGCGTAGGACGCATTTTCCAAAAACTTTAACCTTGGCCATTACTTTTGATTGGTCAGAGATAGGCCTTAGATACTTGACAGGTGTATCCCTTGTCACAAGACCTTTCAGATGAGGTCATCATTTTTGACCTTGTGACCTTGACCTTGTGGAATGACAAATTTTCCGAAAACGTTAACCTTGGCCATAACTTATCATTGGTCAGTGATAGACCTTTGATACTTGACATGTGTGTCCCTTGACTCGAGACCTTTCGGATGAAGTCATAATTTTTCACCTTGTGACCTTCATTTTGATTTCACAATAGTTTCCTGGAAAAGTTTAACAAATTTTATTCGTTTATTTAACCCTTTGCAAGTCCAAGCGATTCCATCTGCTCCTTTTCCATATTCCAACCTGCACAAACCAAGCTTATATCCGGGGGCATCAGTGTTTCACAAACACATCTTGTTAGAAAATATTTAAATTTCAGTCAGGACACTTACGTCAAATTTAACCAATTATTGCAGGACGACCTGCATTTCAGTTTGGCGGTGACTCTGCTCGAGTGATGCTCTGGAACAATCTGAGCAAGCATGACACAGACAGTCCCTGAGATCACAACCCCCCCCCAGCAGAGCCTGAGATCATTTTAAAAGTTTAGGTTATTGAACATAATATGAACAAGTGCTGCTTAAGATGGACAATGAAATTATAAAGGAGGAGGCTGGGGAGGTGGAGAGAGATGAGAAACATTTCTTAGTAACTCAAGCATAAGCGGTGTAAAGGGCAGGGGCCAGAAAAATGAAGGAACATTGCCGTGGTTATAAAACCTCACCAACTAGTTGGGAGGAGCTAAAGTTAAGATGATTGGACAGAAACAGGCTTGTGACCAGCCTGACTACCGTGCCTGATTGAACTAATGCCTAAAGCTCCATTTTATTTTTACTGTTATTCAGTCGAGTACGCCATTTGAGTGCATGGCATTCCTTTGATATAATACATTGACATTTACCGAGACAGCATAATCAGTGTCTTTAACTTTAATCCTGACTGAATGACACATAATGAGAGCCATCATGAACATTCATAAAGATTTATTCATCAAATAAAGGGTGATTTTTGATTTAAATGTGTGTATTACAATTTAACCATTTTATAGGAAAGCCAATACATTCCTTCATACTCAATTAAATCTACTCAGGTAAATTTGGGAAATTTTGCCCAGTTAGTATCTGCAAAGTGTTTTGACTTTATATTAAATTTAGTCGCGGAGATTGATACAACATTTACTGTATTAGTGCAGCAGAAGTCACTCTTTTCATTCATAATTTCACAAGGCAATTTATATTACGTTAATAAGAAAGTAGATCAATGCCAGTCTGTAGCTTGCCTTAATACTTTCCCATGAATCTTAAGCTAAGAAAAAAAGAATATTTGTTTGGCACGTTGGGAATAAACTCAATTTAACCTGCCATAGAATTGTAACATAAGAACTAGAAGCAACACTCATCAGTCTGATCTAATGCCAACAGTCAACTTTTAAAACACATTCAAAGCCCACCATCACTTACTGGCACTTTTATCAGTGTCATGTCTGATGTGGAATTAAGAATATTTCCCGACAGTCACAAAGTGTATTCCTGTACACACAGTGTATTTTGCACAGGCAGTATATTCTTGCACAAGCTGCGTATTCTTTCACAGAGTATTCCTGCCCAGACAGTGTATTCCTGCACAGATGGTGTTATCTTGCACAGGCAGTATATTCTTGCACGTTTTTTTTTTCCCGCGCAGGCAGTGTGTCCTGCACAGACTGTGTTATCCTGTACAGACAGTGTATCCCTGTACAGGCAGTGTACTCTTGCACAGACAGTGCATTCCTACACAGATGGTGTTATCCTGTACAGACAGTGTATTCCTGCACAGATGGTGTTATCCTGTACAGACAGTATATACCTGCACAGTGTTATCCTGCACAGACAGTGTATTCCTGCACAGTGTTATCCTGCACAGACAGTGTATTCCTGCACAGTGTTATCTGGCACAGACAGTTTTATCCTGCACAGACAGTGTATTCCTGTACAGATAGTGTATTCCTGCACAGTGTTATCCTGTACAGACAGTGTATTCCTGTACAGATAGTGTATTCCTGCACAGTGTTATCCTGCACAGGCAGTGTATTCCTGTACAGGCAGTGTTATCCTGCACAGATAGTGTATTCCTGCACAGATGGTGTTATCCTGTACAGACAGTGTATTCCTGCACAGTGTTATCCTGCACAGTGTATTCCTGTACAGATAGTGTATTCCTGCACAGTGTTATCCTGCACAGACAGTGTATTCCTGTACAGATAGTGTATTCCTGCACAGTGTTATCCTGCACAGGCAGTGTTATCCTGCATAGACAGTGTATTCCTGCCCAGTGTTATCCTGCTCAGTCAGCGTTATCCTGCACAGGCAGTGTATTCCTGTACAGATAGTGTATTCCTGCACAGTGTTATCCTGCACAGACAGTGTGTTCCTGCACAGATAGTGTGTTCCTGCACAGTGTTATCCTGCTCAGTCAGTGTTATCCTGCACAGACAGTGTATTCCTGTACAAATAGTGCATTCCTGCACAGTGTTATCCTGCACAGACAGTGTGTTCCTGCACAGATAGTGTATTCCTGCTCAGTGTTATCCTGCACATACAGTGTGTTCCTGCACAGAGTTATCCTGCACAGACAGTGTATTCCTGTACAAATAGTGTATTCCTGCAGAGTGTTATCCTGCACAGACAGTGTCTCCCTGCACTGTGTATTCCTGCTCAGACAGTGTATCCCTGCAGTGTTATCCTGCACAGATAGTGTATTCCTGCACAGTGTCATCCTGCACAGACAGTGTATTCCTGTACAGATAGTGTATTCCTGCACAGTGTTATCCTGCACAGACAGTGTATTCCTGTACAGATAGTGTATTCCTGCACAGAGTTATCCTGCACAGACAGTGTATTCCTGTACAGATAGTGTATTCCTGCACAGTGTTATCCTGCACAGACAGTGTTTCCCTGCACAGTGTATTCCTGCTCAGACAGTGTATCCCTGCAGTGTTATCCTGCACAGATAGTGTATTCCTGCACAGTGTTATCCTGCACAGACAGTGTATTCCTGCGCAGAAGGCAGCAACTAAACAGTGTGACTCGCATCTTACTTTTCACATATGAAATAAATACATTCACACTCTCACAACTGATAATGATCCTTCTTTCATCACATGCCAATTGTTTATTCATGTAAACTACCAACGATGTCGAAGTGCAATAAAATGGATTCTTAATCGAAGTGCTTAAGTCTGTTTCCTCCATTGCAATTAAATGCAGTTGATGAACAAGACACACAGCTCACTATTTGATGAGCATTAGTCTCCCCAACCCCTGCTGTCAGCTAAGCAGAGCTCAGGCACTCTGTCAGATTCAATTCAACTCAACAGACGAGAACATACTGCTGGAATTTACCACAGGGGGCTATCTAATCCCACATTGAAGTACAGGGGACCAGCCACAACGTCTGATACGTGTCGATGGGCTTTGTCATCTGGTTGAGTTTCAGTGGACCCCTAAGTCTGGTATCGCAAAGTCTCTCTTTGAGTATGGATGCATGGGCCCCATAGTCTGGTATTGATTTAGAGTGTGTTCTCGTGTACGGATTGGCCCTATAGTCCAGCATCAGTTCAGGCTCTTCCGAGGTGTGTGGATGGGCCCCGTTCTCTGCTGTCTGCTAAGGCCCAACGGGGCCAGGCCCGATGGTCTGGTATCTATAAAGCCCTGTTCCAGTATGTGAATGTGCACCATGGCCTGATAACTGTCAAGGCTTTGCTGTAGTCTGTGGATAGGCCCCATAGTCTGATATCTGGTGAGGCTTTATTCTCATCCGTGGATGGGCCCTATTGTTTGGTTGCTGCATTTTAATTGGCTAACTTGTGATCTCGATTCTTGAGTGAAGGAAAAGACTTACGTGATTTTTTTGAGTCAAATGAAGTAAAAGTGCTGCCCAGAGCCAATGTTTGAGCATGATTATGACTAATAAATCCATGGAATGGCAAAGTTATTCTGTCCTTCTCCAGTACAGTAACGCGGTTGGAAAGCTTCTGCACACCTAGTAGGTTGACAGGTGCGTAGGAGAGGACCAATAGCAGAGCTACAGGGGGGGCAAAGACACATCCCTTTTAGTCCTGGCTGGATCTCAATCATTTTCCTTTATTGACGTCTTTCCCAATTATCGTAATTGGCAACTGAAGACATGGTTTTTCACCGCATGCGATCTAACAGCAATGAAATCATGGGCTAAATTCAGTGCAGAAAAATAATTTACTTATTAATTGGCCAATGCTTCGCGTGATTGAACTGGTCCGTGTTCCAAAGAAACGCGGACTTTCACTCTCAGTATTTCGTGGGTTGATTTAAAAAAAAAAAAAAAAAAAAACAGTGGCACTCCGCAGTTAAATAGCCTAGGTTATAAAAAGCGTGCGGCTCAAGCCATTTGCATGAGAGTCGACAGGTAGGCTATGCAATTTTGAATAACGTGGATTTAAATACAGCAAATACGCGTCCAGGTGAATGATCGTCGTCTTACCTAATCGGGGAGAACAAGCAGCACCTGTTAAGTGCGGAGCGCTCTCGGAGTGAACCTTTTGTTAATCATGAAGATGACTGAGAACAGGTCAGGATTTATAATTGTTTTAAACGGCTGTTTTGTGCAACCCAATTCTCTGTTCTGCCACTGTACTGAATTTAACCCGCGATTTAATCGCTGTTAGATCGCATGTGGAGAGAAACCATGTCTTCAGTTGCCAATTACAATAATTGGAAAAGACGTCAATAAAGGAAAATGATTGAGATCTAGCCAGGACTAAAAGGTACATGTCTTCGCCCCCCCTGTAGCTCTGCCACTGGAGAGGACCAATGGTCAACAATATAGAAATGCAAATAAAGTTTTATTGCAGAGAAGACACTGTGCAGGAGTTTTCATTTCTTTATTCTCCCAGTACAGTAACGCGAAAGCAGCCTTCGGGGAGTGAGAGGAGCCACACTTATATCAAAAATGAAGAGTCATTATGTGTTTGAATTAGGTTACCTGGTGAAATCTCCATTTCACTCAACCAGTCGTTATCTGTATTGAACATTATATAACTGCCAAATTCTGCAATGTTCTGCATTCTGTCTGACAAGCAGAATGATTATCAAACCAAGAACTGAAAAAGCAAAATGAAAAACTCACTGTTCTCTACTGTCACTCCTAATCAGGCTCTCAGCCGCAAGATTAGCAACCTCACTGAATCTTCAGATCGTCTCAATTCTCTCCAGTGACAGCAGTTGTAAGAAATAGAGACAGTAAGTTACCATGTGCTGGTGGCCTAGCCAGAGAGAAAACATCACTATATATCAGCGTTACTGGCAGTGTGCACTGTGACAGTAATAAAGCCAAACTCAAAGCACTATTCTGGTTTTGCGTTGCATTAGACCGCAGTGTAGAAGGAAACCAGAGGGAGTGTTGATAAAGCACATCCGAAGAACAGAAATCACTCCAAAGGACAGAAATCTCCCAGTTTGCCCACAGTATGTAAAATATCGTCACGTCCTGACTGTTTTCTAAATAGTTTACCCCTCACATTCTAGCCGTCTTTTTCAGTTTGTTTCCTTTTGTTAATTGATTCTCATTATTAAATTATTGTCTGGTTCATTACCCCTCCCTTTGGGTTTCCACCCCACGCTTTGCACACTCTTTCCCACGATGTTCATTTTCCTCTTTTTGTATTTAAGTTCCTGGGGCCTTATTCGCAAAGCGCTCTTAAATTGGCTCACTAAGAACGAATTAAGCGGAAGTTACGAGGACTTTGAGAGCCCATTTAGTGGTATTCATGAAGCCTTTGTAACATGCTCTAACCACAGTCTTAATTTACAGCCTTGTTCAATAAGATTTGGTGATTGGCGGCATTTATTTGCTCCAGTTTTTACGCGAGCCATGAGTCATTTAAGCTAAAAGGCTCCTGTTGCAAAGTACCAAAGTGCATGACAAGCTTGCAGTGTAGCTGGTACGGCGCGCGACCTCCTGGTGTAGGGCAGCGGCTCTCAAACTGTTTCTCTCATTCCCCACTTTGGAGGGGGGTGGACTTTCAAGCCCCACCTGTCTCTCATCGACCCAACAAAATAGTAATGAAATAGAGTAAGTTTGACATTTATTAAAATGACAACAAGTTATAAATCAAATAATAACATCAAATAACAAATAAGTTCAAAAATAGAGAAGATAAAAGTGCAATTGGGTTGTAACTTTGCTTCATTTTCCTACTTTGCAATCTGTGCAAAAAAATAAAAAAGGCAAGAAATTGGAACAGGTTAATTCTATTGACTGAACTGATTGATTCCTTATTCGGATTGCCCATAATTCTCCAACTATGCAGATTACGGATTTACAAATAAAGTTAAATGGATTTTTAATCCAAGCCAGGAAGCTTAGCTGGTTAAATCAGCGGCAAAGGGCAGGTAATATTGGAATCATAAGTTCACTCTGTCAGCGTTAACATAACGGGCTCTAAATTCGTAGACCAGGCGCAGCGAATGGGGGGAGCGCCGCGCCAATGGGGTGTGTCCAGGCGTAGGTTGCAATTTCGCGCCTGGTACAGCCTGGCGCAAGTACTCCTCTGTCCCGCCTCTGTCCCTCCTGCCGGCGCAAGTGGCAAAGAGGGAGGAGAGAATCCTTCAGTGGGTTTAACACAGCCGAGTCAAATCTTCACCAATCAAATGAGCTCCTCTCCTCACCTTTAAAATTGGAATAAAGAAGCCTCTGTCCTATGTCTGCATGATGCGTGAATGTTGCATTTTACTTTGCTGCTTCAGGCATGTTCTCTGCACCGCTTACATCTATATTAAGCATAACGAATATGAGTTAGCTGGCTAGCTAGGGCATTCGCGAGTTATTACCATTAGTGAACTTGAATGGAATTTCAAAACGAAACGTCAGATCATTCAAACTTATGAAGTTGGAATGAAATACGACGGTTGCTCATTTATTTCTTCTGCCTGCATCATTGGGAAGAGAAACGATGGATGCGTGTTCCTATTATTACACCCTGTTGCTGCTTAAAATTTTGGGATTAACATGCATGGACAACAATGCAAGATACGTTACACATTTTTTTCAATATGTCATCTTAACTCAGTACGAGATCATAGCAATCAGGCTGTATTCCTTTGCCCCACTAAAAATTATAAAACTTACGTGACAATAATAGTAGTATCAAGCCGCTTGCACATTGGACGCGAAACGAATTTTTCGCGCGACAGATTGCTTGAACGCAGTGTCTACATGTCCGAAAGTCAGACAGGGTTTTCATATATCTCCGTGTCCGACAGTCGGATGGTTTCAATATAACTCTGGGTCCGACTGTCGATTATTGTTTTTAATTTCTTCAAATCTACTGAATCTTTTAGATATTAAATGTGAATGTTTTGATAAGAGGGCTCAGTTCTTCAAGATGAGTACCGAGAATTTCAATCAATGTTTCTGTTTAAACTCTGCTCAATAAAGTGAGTCGACATTGGCGCGGGACAATGTACAATGCCTGTCGGACATTAAATGCAAAATACTCCGTGTCTGACAGTCAAAAAAAAAAAAAAAAAAAAAGAGGACGATTAGAACAGATTGATAACGAAATAAAGAATAAAAAGAAATTTTAACAACAAACAGAACATCCCATGAACACTGCGCACAGTGGGTTTTAACAATAAAAAAGTCAGAAAAAATTCTATTGGCATGAAACCAACGATATGTACTCCAGAACATGGCGTAGAATACATATATGTAAACGGGTTTCCCGTTTTCATTTATGTATTCTACGCCATGTCCTGGAGTACATATCATTGGTTTCATGCCATTAGAATTTTTTCTGACTTTTTTATGGTTAAAACCCACTGTGTGCGATTTATTTATTTGCGAGCCATCTTTTTTGGATGTTCTGTTTTTGGTGATATATTTTTATTCTTTATTTCCTTATAATCTGCTCTCATATCAATATTTTTACTTTTTGCTGGCTGCCGGACATGGAGTAATTTGCATTTCGCGTCGGACAGTCTTGATCGTCCATGCAATATTTAATTCACAATGTCAATGGTCATGGAATTGATTTGATCACTGACTACAAGCACTATTTTATCTCTGGTGTGGAAATAAACCTGTTAATAAATCTGTTCGATCCAGCTGACTAATTTTCAAAAGAGAGACCGAATAAAGACTGTTGTCTATCTTCAACAGAAAACGAATAAAAAGACCAAGAAAAGTCGATAGCTATCAATTTGCATTTTGTGAAGGTCGAACACAAACATAGCCAAGTTTGTACGTCTAATAATTCCTGGAATACTCGAAAAATTAGAACTTCTATGACTTTCGGACATGGAGTATTTTAGGATCTCTGTCCGACAGTCGCTAAATTTGTCATAAATGCACAAAGTCCAGCGCCAATGTCGACTTTATTGAGCAGAGCTTAAACAGAAACATTGATTGAAATTCTCGGTACTCATCTTGAAGAACTGGGCCCTCTTATCAAAACATTCACGTTTAATATCTAAAAGATTAAATAGGTTTGAAGAAATTTAAAACAATAATCGACTGTTGGACGCGGAGTTATATTGAAACCATCCGACTGTCGGACACGGAGATGCATTAAAACCCTGTCCGACTTTCGGACACGTAGACACTCGCGTGCATATCGCAAGTCAATGCAAAGACGCCAATACACGCGTGTATTCAAGGTCTTTGCATTGACTTTGACTGTAATCAGTCGTGTGAAACATTCGTTTCGCGTCCAGTGTGCAAGCGGCTTTACTGAACATAGAACGCAAGCATTATTTTTTATTTATATATATATATATATATATATATATGGGCCAGGCTCACGAAATGTGCGCCACCCCCCGGTACTGAAAAATAATGAAAGTACCCATAGCGCTTAGCTGTGAGCGGTTTTTTAATCTATAGGTGTTGTGGGATCATATTCCAAAGCCGTGCGACGGCAACGTTTTTCATTTTTTCGTGGTGCCTGGTCAAAGTTGGGTCCCTCAACTCATTTTTTGGGCCAGGTTTCTGCCTTAGTTTCAAGACATGCATATCTTCCAAAGCGTCATACATGCATAGATATAGCTATATCTTCTCAAAATGCCCTGATATGTATAGAAAGATAGTATAGCTGATGGAAAAATGGTATATAGGTAATATGCTGTTGGGATTGTCAACCCTGCCATGGCCCTGAAGTCGGGGTACGTTTTGCTTGCGGCTGCAAAATTGCTGCGCGAGTGCAAACTGCTCTCTAACACAATGTGTAAAATTAATTCAGGCAACCCTATGGTCTCAGTGGTAATTGTATGTCATAAAGGTATATGTCTTCTCTCTGAATACCAAATATCATGGTCATTGGTGGAATATTTGGTGACTTATACGCATTTCCCTATACCCTTGCTCGTCTAAGTCAGAAACACGAAAACCTACCGTTTGCCTATAATCCATCCAGAGGCCTATAACTAGTGATAATAAAGTTATTTAAGCCTCCAATCAGTGTCATAATTGTATATAAGTGATGTCCAGAGGTATATCACCTGAAATGAGAAACCCTACAGTGATTTTTTTCCCCTCCGGATCCTGTCGCTGCTGAAAAAAAGAAATGCTGGTCTGCAAATACCTGAAAAATGTTATAAAAACCTATATCAAAACTCAAATATTTCCTAGAAACACTTCTTATGGCTTAAAAGTATGTAGCCTACGCAATACCAAGCCAGAACAGGTGTCTATTAGCTCAAAATATCGGTATATCGGTCAGAAACCGAATCTAAGTCAGAAACCGCGACTAAGTCAGAAACCCGTCAAAGTGTACCAAACTCAACCCGGCTGACTTGCTATTGCCATAATACTTAACTAATAGATAGAATAAGAGTCTCAAGTAGGTAATTGATCACTTACCAATGGAAGATGTAGGCCGGTGGACAGGCTGCTTGACAGTTCTTTTTTTTTATTTTTGGGTCCTAGATTCCCCTAGCCTGAGACCCGGGAGTTTTTTTATGATGATTGCATGTTTCTGTCTTTTAGTTATTGTTATTTTGTTGTAGGTGTTGTCTGGTGTCCCCGACCACCTATGCATGTTATTTGAACAAGTTTATGACTGATTGGCCACCGATTGCGGCCACAGCGGCCGCCACGCCCCGCGTCAGTTTCTGCCTGAGATCCCGGTTTCTGACTGAGAGCGTGGGCCGATCGGTCCGATGTCGGGCCTCCGACCGACGCCATTGTTATACAACCCCAATTCCGAAATAGTTGGGACGAAGTGTGAATTGTGAATAAAATCAAATGCAATGACTTTTAGATCACATGAGCCAATATGTTATTTACAATAGAACATAGATTCATAGAACATTTCAAAAGTTTCATAGATTCATAGAACATTTCAAAAGTTGAAACTCAGACAGTTTACATTTTTTATGAACAAAATGAGTTCATTTTGTGGATAAAATTGTAAAATTTATCAGTTTCAACATTTGCTATGTTATCTCTGTTCCAACTTTAAGGGCAAAAAAGACAGGGAAATATTTATCACAGACCAACAAAAGTGGGGTGTTCCAAGTTGCTCTTGGTGAGCTCTATCCATTCATGGTGGTTCTGGAATGATCTAAGCAAAATATAAGATTTGCTAGCCTGTGGACACATTTGGGGGGGTGGCGCACATTTTGTGAGCCTCGCCCATATACACACGTGGGAGATGAGTCGATACAAGACTACAGTATAGAGTAAATACAGGCTTGTGAGGCTTACAAGACTTCAAAATGACTAAGTACGAAGCTTAGACTTGACTAGGCAACGCTTCAACACTTCCTTTCACTCCTGTGGGGTGAAGTGCCGGATAGGTGCTCTATGGCACAGTCCCATGGATGATGAGGAGGTAACTGGGTAGCTTTAGTCTTGCTGAATGCCTCTTGCAGGTCCCAGTGCTCTTCAGGAATATTAGGCTGGATCTCTTGGTCAGGGCTGTCGACAGTCGTCAAGGCAATGGGGAGGGGGCCACAGTGCCGCCGACAGGTGGGTGACCGGAAGGTGAGACATCTAGGTTGCCAGGATATTGTAGGATTGTGTTTCAGCAGCCACGGCAGGCCAAGGGTGAGTAGGTGGCTTGGGTAGTGGAGGGGCAGCAGCGGAAGTTCCTCCAGATGGCGCTCTTGTACACAGAGGGAGATTGGCACCGTCTGGTGGGTGATGCTGGCGCTGCCCAGAGGTTTCCCACCGACTGCTGCTGATCTGCCACCAGGTTCTAGAGGTCGGGAGGTTGGGCAGCAAACTCTCCCACCTCCTGGGGCAGAAGAATCCTCGCTGAGTCCATGGTACTTCTGGAAGGGTTGTGGTCTGAGCACCAGTGATGTGCACGGAGGACAGGAAGTGTGCGACTGGTTTAAAGATTGACTTGGTTGTATTTATTATGTCTTCAGTACAGCAAGAAGGCAACATAGGATACAATACAAAAGGAATGGAGGTTCCTGGAGAACACTATAGGTCAGGGATGGGCAACTCAAATGGTGGAGGGAGCCACAATTTTTCTGTAACGCTACCAGAGGGCCGCATAGGACTACGCAATTCTCAAGTTCGAATTTTCTCTTTGCACTGCTTTTCCCCATGGCGCGACCTCTCTTCCTCGTTGATGGAGAAGGCCTTGTGAAGCGCATAAGAAGCGGCGTCTGCATAACAAGCGCCATCAAGCGGTGAACTGTATAATTACAATTAGGAACTGATGTAGTGCCGTAGAGAAAACATTTTCAATATTTTCAAAAATTAATCGGAGGGCCATGTCGAGTGAGGGGGCGGGCCGCCAGTTGCCCATCCCTGCTATAGGTAATATAAACACTGGGCGTTGAGGTACAGCACAATGTATTGCAAATAGATAAAGAACAAGGAATCGAAGGGTCCTGGATCATGATATTAAAGTGCTGAAATAAACAATAAACAGCACTAAGTTCAAGAGTTATAATATATACACACAAAACGCAGAATATAAGTCTATTACTGGCGGCTGGTGAACTGGCGATAGGGGAAGCTCAAACCCATCCCTTAAAAATAATGATTGGCCATGACCTGTTTTCAATCATTCATTTAAATTACCATTACAGAAACTCTGAAAACTCTCAACATTGTCAGGTGTGGTCAGTTTTCACTAATAATGCTTACCTGTCAACTCTCACGCGTGCGGCGTTAGTTTTAGTGACATATTTACGTTCCCCTGCTGTAGTCAGCAATTATTCAATCAACGCATGTGTAAGAGAGTCTCGCGCGGAGGTTTCACATGCGTTACGGTGGATTTCACCACTAGTAATTGGAAACTGATTATGACTCCAGACTTCTTACGCTTTTCTTTACTCAGGGGTTGGAAGCAATGCCCTTTGGGGGGTTCGCCTCTGCCAGGGGTCGAGCATGCACCGGCCTGAGGAGAGCGACGTGAAATGTGTTCTTAATGTGATAGTTAGACGGCAGTTGAATGGAGTATGATGAACCATTGACCCTCCAGAGGACAAGGAAAGGGCCGATGAACTGCGCGGAGAGCTTCTTGCAGGGCAGACGGAGGTGCAGGTCCCTGGTGGAGAGCCAAACCTTATCCCCTGGCTGGATCCCAGTGTCTCCTGTTCGCCTGGACCTTCTTATGGCAAAGATGTCTCCTGATCTGGATACTGGTGCTTTCCCAGACCTTCTCCGCCTCAGAGAACCAGGCATATATATCCGGGACCGCTGTCTGGCTCTGGTCCCACTGGCACAGGGGAGGTTACTGTCCGAGCACGCATTGAAAGGGGCTGAGTCCAGTGGACGCACTCTTTAACGAGTTCTGGGCATATTCTGCCCAGGGCAGGTATTGTGATTAATCCCTCTGGCACTGGTGGCAGTAGGCCCGGAGGAACCAAATCCTGGATGGCTCTCTTCGCCTGCCCGTTGCTCTGAGGGTGAGACCCCGAGGAGAGACTCACTGTAGCCCCCAACTTCATGAATTAAGCTCTCCAGACATGGGAGGTGAACTGTGGACCATGGTCCGAGACGACGTCCTCTGGAAGGCCTAAGTTGCGGAATACCTGTTTGAACACTGTATTAGCAACTTGAAGTGCAGATGGTAATGATGGGTAAGGCACAAATTTGCAGAATTGTGAAAATCGATCAATTATCACAAGTATGCAGGTGTTACCTTCAGATTCTGGCAGGCCAGTAACAAAATCTACTGCCATATGTGACCAGGAAAGATGTGGGACTGGAGGTGGGGTTAGCTTACCCACGGGCAGCTGGCATGGTGATTTGGAGATTGCACAAATTGCACACAAGTGCTGAGCTGCCTCCACGTTGGAGGCCAGGTGGGGCCACCAGTATTTTTGGCTGATTATAGCAGTGGTTCCTTTGGCTCCATGATGTCCTGCTGACAGAGAGGTATGCACCCATAGAATGACTCTCTCACGAAGACATGATGGGATGAACGTCTTACCCGATGGAACAGGGGAAGTGGGCAAATTCCTCTTCGTCTCCCACGCAATTTCCCGATCTAAATGCCACTTGAATCTGAGCGAGAACAGAGGGGAGCGGCAGGATGGTTTCTGCGGAATCCGGATCCTTTTTTGCTTCGTATCTTTGGGAGAGGGCGTCAGCTTTCACATTCTCTGAGCCTTGGCAATAGGTTTTCAAAATTGAAATGGGTAAAGAAAAAAGCACCCACCTGGCCTGTTGTGGATTCAGCCGTTGTGCCTTCCTTAAGTTCTCAAAGTTGTGGTGGTCTGTTAACACTAGGAACGGATGCTGGGCCCCCTCTGGCCAGTGCCTCCATTCTTCCAATGCCAGCTTGACCGCTAGTAACTCCCAGTTTCCCACATCGTATTTGGCTTCAGCAGGAGAGAGCTTGAGTGAGAAGTAAGCACACGAGAACAGCTTCTCCAAGGTGCCATGCCTCTGTGACAGAATTGCACCCACTCCCGCATTAGAGGCGTCAACTGCTACCATAAAGGGTTTCTCCGGGTCTGGTCATTTGAGAACAGGAGCAGTAGTGAATAGGTGTTTGAGTGTGTTGAATGCGTGCTGTGCTTCTGGATTCCATTCCAACGCTTTTGGTTTTCCTTTGAAGATGCTTGTCAGAGGATGAGCCACAACACTGAAATTCTTCATGAAATGATGATAGAAGTTGGCAAAGCCCATGAATCTTCGGAGCTCTTAATTGGTCCGTGGGACTGGCCAATCAGCTACAGCCTGCACCTTTTTTGTGTCCATCACCACTCCCTCTGGTCCGATGACGTAGCCCAGGAAGGAGATGGTGGATTGGTGGAATGAACATTTCTCGACCTTGACATAGTATTGATGGTGTAATAGATGCTTGAGTGCCACCCTCACGTGTCTTACGTGCTCCTCATGGGTGCGGGAGTAGATCAGGATATCGTCACGATAAGCTATGATGTATCTACCCGGCATGTCTCGTAGCGCGTTGTTGATGAATGATTGGAACAAGTAGGGGGCGCTGACCACTCCAGACGGCATGACGCAGTACTCGCAGTTGCTGAAAGTAATACTGAATGCCGTTTTCCACTCATCTCCTTTTCTGACACAAATCAGATTGTAAGCGCTGCGGAGGTCTAGCTTAGTGAAGATTGTCGCTCCATGAAGCTGCTCCACAGCGCTTGGGACCAGGTGGAGTGGGTAACTGTACTAAACTGTGATGTCATTAAGGCCCCAGTAATATATACAGGGGCGGAGACCTCCGTCTTTCTTCTGAACGAAGAAAATACTGGCGGACGCTGATGAAGTGGAGGGACGAATGAAACCTTGTTGCAGGGCTTCCTGCACGTACTGCTCCATCGCTTGTGTCTCAGTTACGGACAAGGGGTAAATTCGGTTCCTTGGTGGAGTGGTGCCAGACAGTAACTTGATCGCGCAGTCCCATGGATGATGCGAGGGCAGCTGTGTAGCTCTCTCCTTACTGAATGCCGCCTTGAGATCATGGTACTCCCAGGGAATGTCAGGCTGGTCCTCTTGATCGGGGCTCTCGATGGTGGTTGAGGCTAGAATGAGGGGGCTATGGTTTCGTCGGCAAGCTGGTTCCCGGAAGTGGAGTCGTCGGGTGTTCCATGCGATGGTGGGGTTGTGTCAGTAGCCAAGGTAGACCAAGGATGATGGGGTGACTGGAATATTGAAGAATGAGCAGCAGGATCATCTCCAGATGACGCTGTTGGATCACAAGGGAAATTGGCGCCATCTAGTGCGTCAGACAGCGGTTGCCTTGGGGTTTTCCATCTATGGCCGTCACCTTCAGAAGGGTGCAGAGCTAGTGAAGTGGGACGATGAGTCATTGTGCCAGCTGGCGGGAGATGAAATTCCCCGTTGTACCGGAGTCAATCAGGACCTCTTTGCAAAGGGTCAGACCGTAATAGGACACCTCGACGGGGATCTTGAACTGTTGTTCTGTGATGGTTGAGGGTGACATCTTTACCTTGGGGGGCGTGGTTTCTCCTTCCTGACTCCGGCAGCAGGGGCCAGCTCTTCTCCATGGGCTCCGCCCCTTCACCGGCGGAACCTTTGGAAACCATGGCTGGCTCTGCCGTCTCTCCTGCAGGAGCTGGTCCAGGCTCATGGCAGCGCTGATGTAGGCAGGAAGGGACATCTCAAAATCCATGCCAGCCATCTCTGCACGGAGCTCTGGGCACAGCCCCCTCCTGAAGATGGATAGTAAGGCTGGTTCATTCCAGCCACTGACTGCCGTCAAGATGCGGAACTGGAGGGCATAATCTGCTGCGGTCTTGTTCCCTTGGGTGAGCTCCAATAGCTGGTCGCTAGCCTTCTTCCCGGAGTGATCAAAGACTGAGTGAAACTGCTAAAGGAAGTCAGCATAGGTGGAGAAAGCTGACTCCCCCAAACAGCTGTCGCCCAGTTTAGAGCCTTCCCCAAGAGGCTAGTCACTACTGCTGCGATCTTCTCGGTATCACTCAAGCTAGGGTGGTAGGTGAAGTATAAGCCACATCAAAGAATGAAGCCTCTGCACGCAGTGGGGTTGCCGTCATAGCGTTCGGGGAGGTGCATGGGAGAATCACCCCGGAGGGAGGAGGGGGCAGACTGCAGTCCCGCAGGAGAGTCGGAAGAGGGCGCTGGTGGTGAAGCACAGGAGATGGCCAGTTTGTGGACTCCGCTAACAAGTTCGCCCAGCATGGCACCCAGATGGCCGATCTCCCTCTGTTGCTCTGCCACGAGCTGGTAGAGATCGGAAGAGTGGGCAGCAAAGGATGCATTCGGTTGTAGATTTATTACTATGCCGACCGCGCAAGCGGGAGGCATACACAACAGATACAAACAAAAATAGGAAATGAGGTTCCTTAATGAAAATAAACCATTAGTAATACAAACAGATGGCTAAGTAAAGCCACACTGTATTACAAATAGAAAACAAGTCGAAAACAAGGTTCCTTAATTTACATAGTTCTGGAATTACGCAGTACTAAGATCAATGGTTTAGTTTTATAATTATACACAAATGCGGCTCACAACAGTAATAGTACTGGTTGGATGAGATTCATTATGTCTCTAATTTTAGAATTAAAATTTTACTTCTTTTATATCAGACAAGAAAGTGTAGTTCTGCATTCATACCTTAACATGTTTCGACGGGAACTCCCATCTTCCTCAGAAGTGGGACACTTCTGAGGAAGATGGGAGTTCCCGTCGAAACATGTCAAGGTATGTATGCAGAACTACGCTTTCTTGTCTGATATAAAAGAAGTAAAATTTTAAGTAATAGTACTGGCTTACGCGACTTTGCAAAGAGCCACTGTGAAGCTCTGGTTTATATATCCGCTGCTACCACTCAGCGGTAATTAAAAACAGATGGTTGTGTTGGATTGATGAGCGGAGGAACGGTCCAGGTCTTAATTAGCCAGCGCGCTGGACCGCAGGAGGCGAGGCCTGACTAGCATGCATAAAATATACATTTGGTGCTCCACCTATACAACCACAACAAACCAAACAGTGAATGCAGGTGTGATACAAGATACAAGAAATGAAATATAAAAAATTTGGCCAACATAAAACGAAGTGTAAAATGTTAGTTTTGGTAAGGAAAAAAAAGAGAGAGAGGTCAGTCAAGGAGTAAAAGCTTGAGTGGGGAAGTGTAAATTGCTGGAGCTCTGTCCTCTCTCAGGACTTTCTGCTGATTCCTAATGTACACATTATCAATTCTTGTTTCCCTTTCACATCAAAGTTTACGAGCAGCTAGCGGCCATGTGTTATCAGTCGGCTGGAATATGCCTACGCACTGTTATACAGTGGAGACTCACTCTGTCAGCATCAAAGCAGCATTTTTGTGTCTGAATGACGTATGAACACTGACTTATTTGAATAAGGCGCAACCAGTGATGTTATTCGCATCCACTGGCAACGTATAAAAAGGAGGACGTCCAAAACGTAAGAGCATGCATGCAAAAATGACAGAGGTTTATGCAGTATTAATAATCCATACAGCAGGACAACACTGCTTTATTCCACAGGTGAAATGAAAGATTACTGTATAAAGACAAAGGAATTTTTGCTGAAGCACTCATGAAATATACTCTGCTTTACCATTAAGCAAAACCTCATTCATAAAGCATCATTACCTACTTAGCTGGATAAACTTATCTTGAGTATAACCAGGAAACTGCCTAAATCTTAAACATACAGTAGACTGCAGTAAAAAGAATGGCGACGAGCTTTAAATTGTAGAATTACCAGGCTAATCAGCAATTCTCGTCTAAAAGAGAAAAAATGGTGACCGAATTTTTATTTAAAGGTAATCAATCTGTTCTTTTTTTAATATAATTTAGTAGATATGACCAAAACAGACAGGAACAAATAAATGTTTTCTCCAAGAACGCTTGCAATCCCCCGAATATTGAATGTGAAAATAGTTTTTGCGACTCGCAAAAACTCCCCACGCCATTTGAAATACCTCATTAGTATTCATGAGTATGCAAAAATGATGTCATGCGAAAGCGGATGTGCGCGGTGGACGCAGAAATGAAGAGAAGTTGGCCAACAGCAAAATCCCACGGCCAAAGAAATATCTGACAGATTCAGCCCGTAAAAGTGCTAGAAAAGGCCAGGAAGATGATCGATTGAAGACCAGGATAAATATAAAAGGCCAAAGTGATCGCTGGTAAACTTTTAAAGCCAGGTTTGGGGATATTTCCGATGAAGATGTGACCAAACTTTTGCTGGATACGTAAGTAAACTTGATGCCTGGTGCAAAATGCCCGATTTCCCTGTTTCCTAGCACTTTCAGATCGTTAGTGTACTTGAAATCGTCCCATCTTTGTAACTAGACGTATTTATAGTAATGAATTTCTAATGCACAAACGTAATTTATTTACTAGCAGTTGAATCTGATGACTGATCTACCCTGACTTTTCATGCAAATCGCTCATGCATATTAAGTGGTAGGCATGTCGAAATGGCCGCGGTCCAGCAGCCACAATGGCTGATCGTAACAGTCGAGTGATTGCTTTTCTTCTGAATTTATCCTTGCGTGTAAAACTTACACACAAATCTTTTTATTGGAACAGCCTGGCAAATTATGCAAAAAAAAGTTGAGGATAAGGAACAAATTGGTTACCTTTAAAGTGGTGAACATAGCAGAAGTGCAGATCTCTGTAAGTCGGGTCACTGGCAGTGAGGAGACGCAGTCTGGGAATGTCTTTTTGGAAGCCTCTGGAACCGACAGGAAAATTAACTGGCAAAATAGCCTTCACGGATTTGACAACTGGTAGGATAGGCTCTGTAAGGACCCAATCAGCTGAGACCCTGCCTGTCTGATTATCCAATAATGAGCGCAACAATATTACTGTCTTTTTCCTCACAGCTCTCTCCAGGGATGTAGAAGCTCATCAGGCCAAGAGAAGCTGAGAATGGCATCTCATGTTGACATTTTGACTGCTAGTAATTCTAATTCATACCAGCGCTGAGGAATCATATTTCAATCAATTCAGTCTGGTCACTAACATCAGATTTAATCATTTATTTCAGGACAACCTGCATTTGAGTTTGGCAGTGACTCTGCTCGAATGATGTTCAGGAACAGTCTGAGCAAGCATGACACAGACAGCCCCTGAGATCACAGACCCCCAAACCTGCGTTCCCGAAGGGAGCAGGCTAGCAGAGTCACCTTCTTATAAAATCAAAGAATGAATGGAATGGAATGAAATGGATTAATTTGCAGCAGTCAGCATGTTGCATTCCTTTTTGAGTTCCGGCAACGTGTATGGCTTACTGAATACAGACCGAGAAACATTCAGAAAGACACCCCCAATTTTCCCAAAAGGGAATATGCTATATGAGATATGGAACCATGTGTGGCGACAAGCATGTCACATTTCCTTTGAATTCACGCAGGGCCACTGCTAAGCTTGTGGATGCCCCAAGCAGCCCCCCGAAAAACACACACACAAAAAAAACCTTCCGAGTTCCACTCCAACCTTTGCTATTTATTCTAAAATTAATATATATATATATATATATATATATATATATATATATATATATATATATATAAAAATATGAAAATGTATATATTAAGTAACATATAAAACAAATTGTCATCACAGAAGAACAATAACAGCAACAACAGCAGCACCATCAGTAATATAGAAAATATAAAACTTTCTTAACAGCAGCATTACAATATAATAAAATAATAACAACTGCAGCCTCCAAAGATGAACAAAAAGAATTACGCACATGAATATGGTATAAAAGGAAGTAGCATCATCAAAACAAACAAACACAAACAACTATTTTTCACATACCCAAAAACTACCTTAAAGTGCAGTATTGTCCTAATCAAAATATTTTCCCTAAACTATGCAGAACTGTATTACTGTTGAATAGTGTGCAATACTAAATTGTGTGTGCATTCTCAGCAGCTGCAGGAGGCTTTACAAAGGTGCACGACGATTAAGTGGAACATAGACAAATACCTAAAATATCTATATTCTCTAATCATACACATTAAACAAAACAATGGTGGCATTTTGTAAATGACCAAAAGTGAAGATACCATATTTTGGCCCAACCACGACAAATTCTAAAATTGACCAGCAGATGTCGCCCTTTCCATAGCTTCAGATGGAATGGAACCCTAACATACAGTATAAAAAGCGGACCAACTAAACTGTGTGTTGCATAGTGAAATCAAGATTAGCCTATATAACTTAGAGCTTAGAGATACATCAAATCCAATTGCTAGGTAACCTAGCCTAGGTTGCTGACGTTAGCTATGAGCAATATTGCGGAACGTTAGCAAAACAATTAGACCTATAAAACACGGACTTACCAGCTAGGGATGCACGGGCGTCATCTCTCAGGTTTTCTTCTTCCATTTTTCAGCGCCAGATTCATGCTGTCTCTTACTTGCCATTATGCCTCAACATTCAAAAAACAGCTTGATAAAGCAGGTTAGCACTTCAGGCAAAAGGCTAGTGAACCGAAGCAAACTCCGATGCAAAGAGACGAGAACTTTGGGCTGTACCATTTCAGGGAAGGGGGGTGGGGTGGGGTGGCTCTTTTTATATTTTGGGTAAAAACATCTAATTTGCCCAAATTGAGCGATAGGGTACACAATTTAAAAAAAAAAAAAAAAAAACGGTGGGCCTGTTCAAAGCTAATTTATATATTTTTTGTAATGTAATAATTAAATAATTATCATGACATTTTTTATCAACCTTAATTTCGGGGGCCCACGCCAGGTACTTGGGGCCCTACGCGCTCTGCGTACTCTGCGTATAGGGAGCGGCATCCCTGAATTCACGCAAGCATGCGTGGCCTTCTCCCCTGGTTACAGGTAAATCAGCAGGCATGACACCATTAGAGTGACTTGATACAAAGGAAATATTCTATGTGTGCGTGCAAGTTCGCCTGAACTGAGTGACATCACATTTAACTCAACTGAGTGTGCAGAAAAACCCCCAAATAAATTCATGCCGGCTAGGCTCAAAAACTTTAGGCTAACATTTATGGCCCTTTGGAGACAGACACAGCGTGCTCTTGCATTTACCACATCAGTTCAACTAAGGTGATTGACGTTACTGCCAGACAGTTGAAGATACATTTTGAAGCAGGCGGATGAGGCCATCGCAGCGAAGCATTTAGATGTTGGAGCAGAGAACAGCATAGCCCTAGGCTCTGGAAAATGGACACATAAATACAAACTGAAGTTAAAATCAAAAGAGAATGGAGTAATTTAAGCAAACAAAATGAGTTTGGGAATGTGTAGCGGCAACTGGCAGGGTATCAGGATGGTTTGCCTGGTGAGCAGCACACACTGATAAAGATGGCACTGCTTAGAGTGTAAGGGATGAGCCACGGCATGAGGAGGTGAGGCTGGTACTACCAAGAATTAGCAATGCTTTTTAATAAAGCTACGTGCCTCCATAGCCATTGCAATTGTGGGAGCGATTGAAATATGCAACTACTTGTAGATACAAGCGAATTATCTGAAACTGGTTGCCTGCTAAGCAACGCGGTCAACGCAAATTAAGTACAGGTGACATTTACCACATCCAGACCACATGAGCTTCATGCTATCAAAGATTTCAGGTCTTGCATCCAAGGCAAAGTGCAGCAATCCCAGTCTACACTGAGTAGAGCACTAGAATGTGTACAATTATGCCCAAATTTTAAGGACATAAGGCGAGTGGGAACTGCAATACAGACAGATACAGAGTAGGCCTGCTAAATCAAAAATCCAATACTTGCCGGAGAGGCCAAACAATTAGCGTTGAACATTTCCCATAGCCTCAGGTAGAGAATTTGTTGGTACAACCTCCAACTGACCACATTTGAGGCTACCGAGCCTCATGTAGCAAACAGCCTCATGTAGCAAACATTTCCAGCTGCACGGCTGCATGCAAGTATATGGAATGGAGTATTAGCATCCATTATCTCAATTTCCTGGACATTACGGCTAAAATGACACCTGCCAGGGGCAATGTTAAAGGAAAAGTTCATCCAAAAATGAAAATTCGCACATCATCTACTCACCTCAATGCTTATCGAAGGGTCCATGAATTTCTCTATTCCTCAAAACACTTTTGGAGTTACAAAGAAAAACAGCATTGAAAACAAATCCAAATCAATTGAAGTCAACGGAGACCACTTTTTCAAGCATAAAAAACAACATTTTAAAACCACAAAATGCCTCCAGACTGCTCTTGCGGCATAAACCAAGTGTCCGTAAGCCCGGATATTCAAAATTTGACTCGTAAAGACGTCTTTTCACGATATTTTTAGCCTTAATGTCCAATGTAGCCGCCTTGTTCATTTTCATTTTTCATTTTCACGGAAGAAGTTTAAAATTCAAGACCTCTAGCTACGGTGGCCAACGAGGGCAAAAATTCTGAAACGGCCCTAATGATGATGAAATAGCTTGCGCCAACCAATTTCACTAGAAACAAGAGGAAACCATTCCAGTGCAACCAAGCTGATCGTTTTAATTGCTGAGCCGTGTAAAGCAATTTCTTTCCTCGCTTTAAAGCTGTGTGCAAAAAACCAACGCGATAAGCCATAAAATATTTGCAGTCCAGCCAAATTGTCGTACATGCTTCGCACGCCATCCAGTTTGAACCCTAATGCATTGAAGTGCACCATTAAAGCCTCTGGACAACGTTTATTTATCAGCAATAAATAAACATCAGCAAACTCCAGCCTCCTAGAGGGTAGCCTCATGATCGCAAATACAGATCATAGCATTTATTCAGGAGAACAGAATGTTGCGAAGCGGGAGCATTGAATAGACAACCGGATGCTTGCTGCCACACATTTCATGAATATGATGCACACTGCCCATTAGTTCTCGAGGTGGAACAACAAATTTCACGCATACACAGGCCAGTTACCAAGCATTTGATTAGCTATACGCCTAGTGATTACACTTCAATTAGCCCCGTTTAATGAGCAAGATTCTGTAGGCTTTGCCTTCAAAGCCAAAGCTTTTACCAAGTTCATAAAACTCAAAATGTATGATGTAAATACACCTTGCACACAATTCCATACAGAAATTAATTGAAATCTCTGGTGGTCACACATAAGAACTTATTAACCACGATTGGAAGGAGATCCTTGCAATGCGTCTCAAACTTAAACTCAGCCGAACTGATTTATATTACGCTTCCTGGTCAGAATTCGCGGATTGCTGGTGATGAGACGGAACATTTTAAACGGACATTCAAAGAACAACCAGCCCCTTCAGCCAGACAAACTTCAGCATTTAATAACCTGAGAGGAGTGTGCAAGTATGCAATCTATCTACACCAACATCAGCCAAATTAAACAACCTCCAAGCAGAGGCCGAGCAGTGTTGCCAACTCCTCAGTATGGAAAGTAGCTACACGCATCTTCCAGTCTTTCAGTGCTTTCAAACAGGGGAGGAGCTAACGGCAGCACCCGCTGCTCGTTCAGGACAGTAACTGCAGAACGAAACGTGCTTTCACGTCAGTCGCCAAAACACCAGAAAACTCTCCAATAACAACATAAAAAGTCGCTAGATTTGTCGCTAGTCGCTTTTGACAAAAAAAAGTCGCCAAGATGATCTGGAAAGTCGCCAAATTTAGCGAGAAAGTCGCCAAGTTGGCAACACTGAGATCGAGATCTGCTTAAGGTCAGAAGGATAGCATACGCCAACCAATTCTGCAGGAAAATCGGGGGAAGCCATCCAACGTGCAGCAAAACCAGATCGTTAAAATTGTTAGTCAGAATAGGGTAATTTTCCTTCCCAACTTGTGAAGTGCTTCAATGCTAAGTGCAAGAACACACACAATTAGCCATTAATTACTTGCAGTTCATCCCAATTAACATTTATCATGACATGCCGCATCCAATTCCCGAGCAGCAGTTAAAACCTTAATGAATGAGAGTGCAAGCATGCATGCTTAAAGCCTCTGGCATATTTATTTGATCAGTTAAGAGTACAGTTTGACGCCAGCAAACGCCAGCCTCGCGGAGGGTAGATTCATGATAGCAAATGGTCGAGCCGATACTAACTACAACGTTTCGTTAATACGATGCACACTGCTTCTTACTTTTGAGGTGTAACAGCAGACCTCACGAACACCTGTTGCCAAGCATTTGATGAGGCTATGCACAGACAATTACCTCTGCCAAATTGCGCCATGTTGAGAAGCAACAGACCTAGATATTTTATTTGAGAATATCATGATAATTGCTTCCGCCAGAGTGAAAAAACCACAACCTCCGTAGCAGGTGGGCCAGATTAGCTTCAAATAGGCGAGGAGTGGAAAAAATCTTCAGCTGCCCCATAATGGCGACAAAGGTTTACCTTGGGAGCAATCAACCTCGCAAAACCAACGAAATTGTCATACTTATTAGAGATGAGAAACATATTTGTTAGTAACTCATGTACGTGCGGTGAAGAGGGCACGTCGCCAGAGAAATGAATGAACACTGCCTTGGTTATAAAAGCTTGCCAATTACAACGTAGTTGGGAGGAGCTAAGATTAAGATGATTGGACAGAAACAGGCTTGTGAGCAGCCTGACTACTGTCCCTGACTGAACTAATGCCTAAGGCTCCATTAACTGAAATATGCATAATTCCAACAAATGTTCTGGCGAGGCGCAAAAATACCTGAGGATGACCGGTTTAACCCTTCTGGCGCTGTTTATTACTTTTTTACGTCATTTACAATTATTCAATCGATGCGTATGCAAGAGACTCAGGTTGAAAGCAATGCATGTTTCATGATCGTTTCAATTGTTTAAATAAATAAGATCATTTGAAACGTCTTTATGCAATTCCATTGATTCCAACCCCTGAGTAAGGAAAAGCGCGAGAAGTCCAGAGTCATAATTGGTTTTCATATTACTAATGGTGAAATCCACTGTAATGCGCGTGAAACTGATAAACCTCCATGCACAAGGACTTCAATTCCGTGTGAGAATCTCTTACATATGCGTTAATTAAATAATTGCTGACTACAGCAGAGGAACAGAAATTTGCCACTAAAATTCAAGCCGAATGCGTGAAAGTTGACAGGTATGCGTTATTAAAGAAAACTGGCCACACCTGATAATTTTGAGAGTTTTTGGAGTTTCTGTAATGGTAATTTATATGAATGATTGGAAACAGGTCAAGAATTAGGCTATTCGTGTTCATTTTAACTTGAGGAGTACTTGCGAGACCTGATGGTCTTTAGGATTTTTGGAGTCAAGTAAAGTCAATTTTATTAAGATTGGAATGGATTACACACCTGGAGGTGCTGCCATCAGTCGAATGAAAACGAAAGCTTAAAAATGTTCACTACATTCGCCAACCGCACTCCGCCAGGGAGTCGGCTACAGTCATCAACCACGCCGAAAGGGTTAAACACATTGAAATGGCTTGCTTACAGATGTGACATTGTTGAATGCAGTTATATCACTAAAATTATGAGGATTATTTGTCCACAAGAGTACAAAGAGCGAGAGTGAAAGAGCAAGGAATGGCTGAGTGAGTGGTTCCTGGACCTGTTCTTCACGGGAAGTACATCCCACAGTTAAAGGCAGTGAAGTAGGATTGGCGTGCAGCAGAGAGGTGCATAACTCTTGTATATAACAGAGAACAGCCCCTGTGGAGAATGCACACAGATCTGTCACATCCTTGCTGTGCACAGCCATACACACTGACAGCTGACACACCAGGGCTGCCTCCTGCTTCATTCCGCTTCAGCATTTCCCACAGCTTCATCAAGGAATGAATCTTAAAAGGGCGTCTTTCAGCAAAAACAGCCTGAGCATGAATCACTGCAAAAGTGCTCTTGCTGAACACAAATGCTTTCAAGTCTTATTAGTGTGATTTTCATTCAATCAAGTGATCCACACTTTAGCTCAACAAGTGAATATTTGGGCTTTTTATCGTTGAAGCAGAACAGGTAGAACCTTTGAAAACTGACTTGCTATCCTGGTCTCGTAAATAGTGAAAAAGTATAAATCTGATACATTGAATATATTACCACCATACTTACTGTGTGTTTGCAGTGTTGATGTGTTATACAGGGGAACCCGGGGCAAAGCGGACCAAAAATTTTTGGCCGGCCAAAACAGGATTTTAAAGCAAAGTAAAGCAAACCCTTGGGTTTATAATCTTGCCTTAGGCTTACTACTAACAAATGACACAAACAATGTTTCTCAAAGAATCAGTTTTATTAAATGGTATTAACTTGAAAAAAATATACAAACTCCGCTTCGCCCCGGATCTTCGGGGCAAAGTGAAACACGAGACGGGGCAAAATGGAATGCCTCCCCTGGAGGTCTTCAATGCTAAAATCATTTTCGTCCTGGTACAGTACTGTCCTGGTACATCGTTTTACTGTTATGGCCTGATAATACTTGCATAGTTTTGAATGGTCTGCTACCTTTAAGGCGGGCTAGAGCAGTCGTGATCGTTCCCTCTGAAACACTTGATTTTCATGATCTAGATTAGGGGATTAAAGACAAGTTACACTTGAATCATTTGAATATTTGAAAGTTGCAAATTCTAGATTTTCCAGCAATACTTGACATACTTTTGTGGAACGCTCTGGAGCAAAGTGGAATAGTCTTCCACTCTGCTCAATCCACTTTGCCCCGACCATATGAGATTTCTCCCAACATGCAACACTGTCGTGTCGGCCATTGTTTGCTCGCCATGTTAGCAGGTATAAAGCAAGCTTATCCCCATCCATCATTAATATGGCTTTCGAGATAATTCAGCATAAGAACAATATAATTTATCAGATAATATACTTTTTTGGATTATTGGTTTAAATATACGGAAAAACGATATTTTCCGTAAAAAGCACACGTATCTGACTCATGTCCACGGTTCCGGTCACAAACGATGAAGCATCCATGCAGTGTTCTTGGTGCATGAGCTCAGATAGAGGGCAGCATAAAGATAGATTTTATTGGGGGTGTTCCACTTCGCCCTGGTTTCCCATAATTCTATTCTTCCCAGGTCATATCATGTGTACCATTCCTGCCCTGCATTGAAATATGATGATACACTGAAAACATGCATGACAAATACAATCCAAAAGAGCAAACACACACACACACACACACACACACCTACACACACACACACACACACACAAGAAGAGTGCCTTTAAAATGAGGTTGGCTACATTCATCATTATTATTGCTAAAGACTTGTCGCGAGGCAGTTTTTTTCTCTCCAAAAGCCCACAGCTCCTTGCTTAAATGTAAAACATTAGAATGACACCGAGAGCGTAGAAAAGTCCTCAACTGCCTGTCACTACAGAGCTACCAAAACCTGAAAATTTAGCATTTACATCATGAAGATAGAGAAATATTATTCATATCATTATTCATTATTCACAATGCTACAGTTACAATCACCAGTTTGTGGTATTTTTATATGTGGACAATAGTGGCATGTTTTATCAAAATTACATTTTCAGATGGAAATATTATCCATAGTATGAGGATTCGGCTGATTTCTTTTGAACAATGGTCGTCACATTGTGGAGATGTTGGAGAGCTTCACACTTTAACTGTTCACTATTTTAACTCATCAATATGTGAATGTAATGTCCTTGGCGATGTTTCCTTTCAGAGCCATTCAACATATATGTTCTTGGTTCGTATTTCAAACTCACGTCTGGGCACAATGGTTAAAAGAGTATGCATCTTAATGTGGCATTTCGTCTCTGTCAAAGGAACAAGCCAGTATTAAAACTTGATGTCAAAACTGGTCAGTAAGTTTGCTACCAGAGAGCAAATGTTCTCACCAAATAAGAATTTTTCGCTGCTTTTTGTTATGATTCTTATCTGTTCTGTCATGATTCTGCCATGTTTGTTATGATTCTGCCACTCCCTGTTATGTTTATGATTATGTCTGTTAGGTTTTGCCATGTTCGGTTTCATTTTTGTACCTTGCCATGTTTTCGTTTTTGCCATTCCCAATCCACTATTCTATTAGATTCCGGTCCATGTCTTTGTTCATGCCCTGCATTGCACTTTGTCTCCCCTGTCTGGTCTCTTGTTAAGTTACAGCTTCTCCCCAGTCCTGCGTGTCACATGCTTAGGTGATTTCAGGGTTTCTGGGTTTCAAACATTCCTTCCAATCTCGTTTGCTTCCTTCGCCTCTCTTTTCTATATTACTAACCAATACTAACAGTTTGTTGTTTTCGTTAAAGTTACTAACCCAAACTAACATTGTATATAATACTAACTTACTAACGAGCACTAGGGATTGTATAGCTGCACTTACTAATTGATTAACAAGCTCTCAGCACTCGCCCTGTTCTAGTCTCCGCCTCTTGCCTGCACTTAGTCTTTGCTGCAATTCAGCAGATCCTCTGCACCTGCTCCACTCTGTCCTGTCTCTCATTATCTGTGCACATTAGAACTCCCAAACCGGAGCTGTATGTTTTGTCATAGGTTGTCTCGTGTTCCCTGTCCGCGTTTTGGCTTTTGCCAATTTCATGTGGTTAGGTTCTCCCTCATGTTCCCTCCTTTGTAATTAGTCTGATCCTCATCACCTGATCCTAATCATAGCATGTGACTTCCCTTGAGTGTATTTAAGCTGTCTTCTCACTGCAGTTCCCCGTCAGAACGTTTCCTCTTGTTTACCTGTGCTGCTATCTTTCGCCTTGTACTCATAATGTTAATCTTCTGACTGGACCGTCCGACTTACGGTTTTTGGCTCTGCTCTTTTGTACTATTGTCTGCATCTGTTTTCGAACCCTTTTTTGCCCGACTACGAGTTTTTTGTTTGCTGCCCTGGTAACGGTTTGGATTTCGCCCTCTGGATTTTGGCTTTGCTTCTCTGACAAACCTGTGCCTGTGTACCGAACCTGTTTTTGCCCGACCACGAGTACTGTGTTTGCTGCCCTGTTTTCGACTCTGTTTCTGCCCAACTGGATTGTGATTTTTGGATTGTGGACTTTGTACCTTTGCCTTCTGCCCTGGGGGGTTTTCCCCCCCTCGCTAATAAACCCTCATCTACTGCATTGCTTGGTTCTCGCGTCTGGTTCCTGAGCGTATCCTCACACTTTTGCGATATATTAAATTCAGTAGGATGGGAAACTGAGCAATCTAACATAATGAAATATTGTCTTGCCTTTCTGCATTGAATTACAAAATGTGCTCATGAGCATTACTGAGATTTAATTGGTCAGTTAGCACAGAAATTTAAAATTGTTACCGTTTCCCTCTATCCCATACCAGCCATTGGAGAGCTTTTTAAACACATAATCATTGATTGTGCTGGGCCCATCTCAAAGTCAATATTTTTACTTACTACTGTGCGAGCAGCCCTGAGCTCCCCGGACACTGGTACTCTGAGGTGAGCTGAACCTGAGCTGGCCGGGCAGGGGCAGATGCATTTATTCTGTAGGGCAGGACTTCTGCTGTCTGAAGTTTGCATATGTCTGTGCAGGGGCAGATGCAGTTATTCTGCAGGGCAGGACTTCTGTCTTAAGTTTGCATATGGCTGTGCAGGGGCAGATGCATTTATTCTGTAGGGCAGGACTTCTGCTGTCTTAAGTTTGCATATGGCTGTGCAGGGGCAGATGCATTTATTCTGTAGGGCAGAACTTTGCTGTCTTAAGTTTGCATATGGCTGTGCAGGGGCAGATGCATTTATTCTGTAGGGCAGGACTTTTGCTGTCTTAAGTTTGCATATGGCTGTGCAGGGGCAGATGCATTTATTCTGTAGGGCAGGACTTTGCTGTCTTAAATTTGCATATGGCTGTGCAGGGGCAGATGCATTTATTCTGTAGGGCAGGACTTCTGCTGTCTTAAGTTTGCATATGGCTGTGCAGGGGCAGATGCATTTATTCTGTAGGGCAGGACTTCTGCTGTCTTAAGTTTGCATATGGCTGTGCAGGGGCAGATGCATTTATTCTGTAGGGCAGGACTTCTGCTGTCTTAAGTTTGCATATGGCTGTGCAGGGGCAGATGCATTTATTCTGTAGGGCAGGACTTCTGCTGTCTTAAGTTTGCATATGGCTGTGCAGGGGCAGATGCATTTATTCTGTAGGGCAGGACTTCTGCTGTCTTAAGTTTGCATATGGCTGTGCAGGGGCAGATGCATTTATTCTGTAGTGCAGGACTTCTGCTGTCTTAAGTTTGCATATGGCTGTGCAGGGGCAGATGCATTTATTCTGTAGGGCAGGACTTCTGCTGTCTTAAGTTTGCATATGGCTGTGCAGGGGCAGATGCATTTATTCTGTAGGGCAGGACTTCTGCTGTCTTAAGTTTGCATATGGCTGTGCAGGGGCAGATGCATTTTTTCTGTAGGGCAGGACTTTTTGCTGTCTTAAGTTTGCATATGGCTGTGCAGGGGCAGATGCATTTATTCTGTAGGGCAGGACTTCTGCTGTCTTAAGTTTGCATATGGCTGTGCAGGGGCAGATGCATTTATTCTGTAGGGCAGGACTTTGCTGTCTTAAGTTTGCATATGGCTGTGCAGGGGCAGATGCATTTATTCTGTAGGGCAGGACTTCTGCTGTCTTAAGTTTGCATATGGCTGTGCAGGGGCAGATGCATTTATTCTGTAGGGCAGGACTTCTGCTGTCTTAAGTTTGCATATGGCTGTGCAGGGGCAGATGCATTTATTCTGTAGGGCAGGACTTCTGCTGTCTTAAGTTTGCATATGGCTGTGCAGGGGCAGATGCATTTATTCTGTAGGGCAGGACTTCTGCTGTCTTAAGTTTGCATATGGCTGTGCAGGGGCAGATGCATTTATTCTGTAGGGCAGGACTTCTGCTGTCTTAAGTTTGCATATGGCTGTGCAGGGGCAGATGCATTTATTCTGTAGGGCAGGACTTCTGCTGTCTTAAGTTTGCATATGGCTGTGCAGGGGCAGATGCATTTATTCTGTAGGGCAGGACTTCTGCTGTCTTAAGTTTGCATATGGCTGTGCAGGGGGGCAGGACAGATCTTAAGTTTGCATTCTGTGCAGGGCATGGACTTCTGCAGGACTTCTGCTGTCTTTTTGCATATGGCTGTGCAGGGGCAGATGCATTTATTCTGTAGGGCAGGACTTCTGCTGTCTTAAGTTTGCATATGGCTGTGCAGGGGCAGATGCATTTATTCTGTAGGGCAGGACTTCTGCTGTCTTAAGTTTGCATATGGCTGTGCAGGGGCAGATGCATTTATTCTGTAGGGCAGGACTTCTGCTGTCTTAAGTTTGCATATGGCTGTGCAGGGGCAGATGCATTTATTCTGTAGGGCAGGACTTCTGCTGTCTTAAGTTTGCATATGGCTGTGCAGGGGCAGATGCATTTATTCTGTAGGGCAGGACTTCTGCTGTCTTAAGTTTGCATATGGCTGTGCAGGGGCAGATGCATTTATTCTGTAGGGCAGGACTTCTGCTGTCTTAAGTTTGCATATGGCTGTGCAGGGGCAGATGCATTTATTCTGTAGGGCAGGACTTCTGCTGTCTTAAGTTTGCATATGGCTGTGCAGGGGCAGATGCATTTATTCTGTAGGGCAGGACTTTTGCGGTCTTAAGTTTGCATATGGCTGTGCAGGGGCAGATGCATTTATTCTGTAGGGCAGGACTTCTGCTGTCTTAAGTTTGCATATGGCTGTGCAGGGGCAGATGCATTTATTCTGTAGGGCAGGACTTTCTGCTGTCTTAAGTTTGCATATGGCTGTGCAGGGGCAGATGCATTTATTCTGTAGGGCAGGATTTCTGCTGTCTTAAGTTTGCATATGGCTGTGCAGGGGCAGATGCATTTATTCTGTAGGGCAGGACTTCTGCTGTCTTAAGTTTGCATATGGCTGTGCAGGGGCAGATGCATTTATTCTGTAGGGCAGGACTTCTGCTGTCTTAAGTTTGCATATGGCTGTGCAGGGGCAGATGCATTTATTCTGTAGGGCAGGACTTCTGCTGTCTTAAGTTTGCATATGGCTGTGCAGGGGCAGATGCATTTATTCTGTAGGGCAGGACTTCTGCTGTCTTAAGTTTGCATATGGCTGTGCAGGGGCAGATGCATTTATTCTGTAGGGCAGGACTTCTGCTGTCTTAAGTTTGCATATGGCTGTGCAGGGGCAGATGCATTTATTCTGTAGGGCAGGACTTCTGCTGTCTTAAGTTTGCATATGGCTGTGCAGGGGCAGATGCATTTATTCTGTAGGGCAGGACTTCTGCTGTCTTAAGTTTGCATATGGCTGTGCAGGGGCAGATGCATTTATTCTGTAGGGCAGGACTTCTGCTGTCTTAAGTTTGCATATGGCTGTGCAGGGGCAGATGCATTTATTCTGTAGGGCAGGACTTCTGCTGTCTTAAGTTTGCATATGGCTGTGCAGGGGCAGATGCATTTATTCTGTAGGGCAGGACTTCTGCTGTCTTAAGTTTGCATATGGCTGTGCAGGGGCAGATGCATTTATTCTGTAGGGCAGGACTTCTGCTGTCTTAAGTTTGCATATGGCTGTGCAGGGGCAGATGCATTTATTCTGTAGGGCAGGACTTCTGCTGTCTTAAGTTTGCATATGGCTGTGCAGGGGCAGATGCATTTATTCTGTAGGGCAGGACTTCTGCTGTCTTAAGTTTGCATATGGCTGTGCAGGGGCAGATGCATTTATTCTGTAGGGCAGGACTTCTGCTGTCTTAAGTTTGCATATGGCTGTGCAGGGGCAGATGCATTTATTCTGTAGGGCAGGACTTCTGCTGTCTTAAGTTTGCATATGGCTGTGCAGGGGCAGATGCATTTATTCTGTAGGGCAGGACTTCTGCTGTCTTAAGTTTGCTATGGCTGTGCAGGGGCAGATGCATTTATTCTGTAGGGCAGGACTTCTGCTGTCTTAAGTTTGCATATGGCTGTGCAGGGGCAGATGCATTTATTCTGTAGGGCAGGACTTCTGCTGTCTTAAGTTTGCATATGGCTGTGCAGGGGCAGATGCATTTATTCTGTAGGGCAGGACTTTGCTGTCTTAAGTTTGCATATGGCTGTGCAGGGGCAGATGCATTTATTCTGTAGGGCAGGACTTCTGCTGTCTTAAGTTTGCATATGGCTGTGCAGGGGCAGATGCATTTATTCTGTAGGGCAGGACTTCTGCTGTCTTAAGTTTGCATATGGCTGTGCAGGGGCAGATGCATTTATTCTGTAGGGCAGGACTTCTGCTGTCTTAAGTTTGCATATGGCTGTGCAGGGGCAGATGCATTTATTCTGTAGGGCAGGACTTCTGCTGTCTTAAGTTTGCATATGGCTGTGCAGGGGCAGATGCATTTATTCTGTAGGGCAGGACTTCTGCTGTCTTAAGTTTGCATATGGCTGTGCAGGGGCAGATGCATTTATTCTGTAGGGCAGGACTTCTGCTGTCTTAAGTTTGCATATGGCTGTGCAGGGGCAGATGCATTTATTCTGTAGGGCAGGACTTCTGCTGTCTTAAGTTTGCATATGGCTGTGCAGGGGCAGATGCATTTATTCTGTAGGGCAGGACTTCTGCTGTCTTAAGTTTGCATATGGCTGTGCAGGGGCAGATGCATTTATTCTGTAGGGCAGGACTTCTGCTGTCTTAAGTTTGCATATGGCTGTGCAGGGGCAGATGCATTTATTCTGTAGGGCAGGACTTCTGCTGTCTTAAGTTTGCATATGGCTGTGCAGGGGCAGATGCATTTATTCTGTAGGGCAGGACTTTGCTGTCTTAAGTTTGCATATGGCTGTGCAGGGGCAGATGCATTTATTCTGTAGGGCAGGACTTCTGCTGTCTTAAGTTTGCATATGGCTGTGTAGGGGCAGATGCATTTATTCTGAGGGCAGGACTTCTGCTGTCTTAAGTTTGCATATGGCTGTGCAGGGGCAGATGCATTTATTCTGTAGGGCAGGACTTCTGCTGTCTTAAGTTTGCATATGGCTGTGCAGGGGCAGATGCATTTATTCTGTAGGGCAGGACTTCTGCTGTCTTAAGTTTGCATATGGCTGTGCAGGGGCAGATGCATTTATTCTGTAGGGCAGGACTTCTGCTGTCTTAAGTTTGCATATGGCTGTGCAGGGGCAGATGCATTTATTCTGTAGGGCAGGACTTCTGCTGTCTTAAGTTTGCATATGGCTGTGCAGGGGCAGATGCATTTATTCTGTAGGGCAGGACTTCTGCTGTCTTAAGTTTGCATATGGCTGTGCAGGGGCAGATGCATTTATTCTGTAGGGCAGGACTTCTGCTGTCTTAAGTTTGCATATGGCTGTGCAGGGGCAGATGCATTTATTCTGTAGGGCAGGACTTTGCTGTCTTAAGTTTGCATATGGCTGTGCAGGGGCAGATGCATTTATTCTGTAGGGGCAGGACTTCTGCTGTCTTAAGTTTGCATATGGCTGTGCAGGGGCAGATGCATTTATTCTGTAGGGCAGGACTTCTGCTGTCTTAAGTTTGCATATGGCTGTGCAGGGGCAGATGCGTTTATTCTGAAGGGCAGGACTTCTGCTGTCTTAAGTTTGCATATGGCTGTGCAGGGGCAGATGCATTTATTCTGTAGGGCAGGACTTCTGCTGTCTTAAGTTTGCATATGGCTGTGCAGGGGCAGATGCATTTATTCTGTAGGGCAGGACTTCTGCTGTCTTAAGTTTGCATATGGCTGTGCAGGGGCAGATGCATTTATTCTGTAGGGCAGGACTTCTGCTGTCTTAAGTTTGCATATGGCTGTGCAGGGGGCAGATGCATTTATTCTGTAGGGCAGGACTTCTGCTGTCTTAAGTTTGCATATGGCTGTGCAGGGGCAGATGCATTTATTCTGTAGGCAGGACTTCTGCTGTCTTAAGTTTGCATATGGCTGTGCAGGGGCAGATGCATTTATTCTGTAGGGCAGGACTTCTGCTGTCTTAAGTTTGCATATGGCTGTGCAGGGGCAGATGCATTTATTCTGTAGGGCAGGACTTCTGCTGTCTTAAGTTTGCATATGGCTGTGCAGGGGCAGATGCATTTATTCTGTAGGGCAGGACTTTGCTGCTGTCTTAAGTTTGCATATGGCTGTGCAGGGGCAGATGCATTTATTCTGTAGGGCAGGACTTCTGCTGTCTTAAGTTTGCATATGGCTGTGCAGGGGCAGATGCATTTATTCTGTAGGGCAGGACTTCTGCTGTCTTAAGTTTGCATATGGCTGTGCAGGGGCAGATGCATTTATTCTGTAGGGCAGGACTTTCTGCTGTCTTAAGTTTGCATATGGCTGTGCAGGGGCAGATGCATTTATTCTGTAGGGCAGGACTTCTGCTGTCTTAAGTTTGCATACGGCTGTGCAGGGGCAGATGCATTTATTTAAGTTTGTATATGGGCAGGACTTCTGCTTTATTCTTAAGTTTCTGCTGTCTTTGGCTGTGTGCATTCTGTGCAGGGGCAGATGCATTTATTCTGTAGGGCAGGACTTCTGCTGTCTTAAGTTTGCATATGGCTGTGCAGGGGCAGATGCATTTATTCTGTAGGGCAGGACTTCTGCTGTCTTAAGTTTGCATATGGCTGTGCAGGGGCAGATGCATTTATTCTGTAGGGCAGGACTTTGCTGTCTTAAGTTTGCATATGGCTGTGCAGGGGCAGATGCATTTATTCTGTAGGGCAGGACTTCTGCTGTCTTAAGTTTGCATGGCTGTGCAGGGGCAGATGCATTTATTCTGGGGCAGGATTCTGCTTTATTTGCTGTGCAGGGGCAGATGCATTTATTCTGTAGGGCAGGACTTCTGCTGTCTTAAGTTTGCATATGGCTGTGCAGGGGCAGATGCATTTATTCTGTAGGGCAGGACTTTGCTGTCTTAAGTTTGCATATGGCTGTGCAGGGGCAGATGCATTTATTCTGTAGGGCAGGACTTCTGCTGTCTTAAGTTTGCATATGGCTGTGCAGGGGCAGATGCATTTATTCTGTAGGGCAGGACTTCTGCTGTCTTAAGTTTGCATATGGCTGTGCAGGGGCAGATGCATTATTCTGTAGGGCAGGACTTCTGCTGTCTTAAGTTTGCATATGGCTGTGCAGGGGCAGATGCATTTATTCTGTAGGGCAGGACTTCTGCTGTCTTAAGTTTGCATATGGCTGTGCAGGGGCAGATGCATTTATTCTGTAGGGCAGGACTTTGCTGTCTTAAGTTTGCATATGGCTGTGCAGGGGCAGATGCATTTATTCTGTAGGGCAGGACTTCTGCTGTCTTAAGTTTGCATATGGCTGTGCAGGGGCAGATGCATTTATTCTGTAGGGCAGGACTTTGCTGTCTTAAGTTTGCATATGGCTGTGCAGGGGCAGATGCATTTATTCTGTAGGGCAGGACTTCTGCTGTCTTAAGTTTGCATATGGCTGTGCAGGGGCAGATGCATTTATTCTGTAGGGCAGGACTTCTGTCTTAAGTTTGCATATGGCTGTGCAGGGGCAGATGCATTTATTCTGTTTTGCAGCTCTTCTGTGCTGTTAAGTTTGCATATGGCTGTGCAGGGGCAGATGCATTTATTCTGTAGGGCAGGACTTCTGCTGTCTTAAGTTTGCATATGGCTGTGCAGGGGCAGATGCATTTATTCTGTAGGGCAGGACTTCTTGCTGTCTTAAGTTTGCATATGGCTGTGCAGGGGCAGATGCATTTATTCTGTAGGGCAGGACTTCTGCTGTCTTAAGTTTGCATTTGGCTGTGCAGGGGCAGATGCATTTATTCTGTAGGGCAGGACTTTGCGGTCTTAAGTTTGCATATGGCTGTGCAGGGGCAGATGCATTTATTCTGTAGGGCAGGACTTCTGCTGTCTTAAGTTTGCATATGGCTGTGCAGGGGCAGATGCATTTATTCTGTAGGGCAGGACTTCTGCTGTCTTAAGTTTGCATATGGCTGTGCAGGGGCAGATGCATTTATTCTGTAGGGCAGGACTTCTGCTGTCTTAAGTTTGCATATGGCTGTGCAGGGGCAGATGCATTTATTCTGTAGGGCAGGACTTCTGCTGTCTTAAGTTTGCATATGGCTGTGCAGGGGCAGATGCATTTATTCTGTAGGGCAGGACTTTGCTGTCTTAAGTTTGCATATGGCTGTGCAGGGGCAGATGCATTTATTCTGTAGGGCAGGACTTCTGCTGTCTTAAGTTTGCATATGGCTGTGCAGGGGCAGATGCATTTATTCTGTAGGGCAGGACTTCTGCTGTCTTAAGTTTGCATATGGCTGTGCAGGGGCAGATGCATTTATTCTGTAGGGCAGGACTTCTGCTGTCTTAAGTTTGCATATGGCTGTGCAGGGGCAGATGCATTTATTCTGTAGGGCAGGACTTCTGCTGTCTTAAGTTTGCATATGGCTGTGCAGGGGCAGATGCATTTATTCTGTAGGGCAGGACTTCTGCTGTCTTAAGTTTGCATATGGCTGTGCAGGGGCAGATGCATTTATTCTGTAGGGCAGGACTTCTGCTGTCTTAAGTTTGCATATGGCTGTGCAGGGGCAGATGCATTTATTCTGTAGGGCAGGACTTCTGCTGTCTTAAGTTTGCATATGGCTGTGCAGGGGCAGATGCATTTATTCTGTAGGGCAGGACTTCTGCTGTCTTAAGTTTGCATATGGCTGTGCAGGGGCAGATGCATTTATTCTGTAGGGCAGGACTTCTGCTGTCTTAAGTTTGCATATGGCTGTGCAGGGGCAGATGCATTTTTTCTGTAGGGCAGGACTTCTGCTGTCTTAAGTTTGCATATGGCTGTGCAGGGGCAGATGCATTTATTCTGTGTAGGGCAGGACTTTCTGCTGTCTTAAGTTTGCATGTGGCTGTGCAGGGGATTTGCATGTAGGGCAGGACTTCTGCTGTCTTAAGTTTGCATATGGCTGTGCAGGGGCAGATGCATTTATTCTGTAGGGCAGGACTTCTGCTGTCTTAAGTTTGCATATGGCAGGACTTCTGCTGTCTTAAGTTTGCATATGGCTGTGCAGGGGCAGATGCATTTATTTTCTTAAGTGGGCATATGGGGGCAGGATTCATGTTAAGGACTTCATATTAAGTTTGCATGCAGGGGGGGCAGATGCATTTATTCTGTAGGGCAGGACTTTGCTGTCTTAAGTTTGCATATGGCTGTGCAGATGGGGCAGATGCATTTATTCTGTTGGGCAGGACTTCTTCTGTCTTAAGTTTGCATATGGCTGTGCAGGGGCAGATGCATTTATTCTGTAGGGCAGGACTTCTGCTGTCTTAAGTTTGCATATGGCTGTGCAGGGGCAGATGCATTTATTCTGTAGGGCAGGACTTCTGCTGTCTTAAGTTTGCATATGGCTGTGCAGGGGCAGATGCATTTATTCTGTAGGGCAGGACTTCTGCTGTCTTAAGTTTGCATATGGCTGTGCAGGGGCAGATGCATTTATTCTGGGGCAGATGCTTTTGCTGTATGGCTTGTGCAGGGGCAGATGCATTTATTCTGTCTTGTTTAAGTTTGCATATGGCTGGGGGCAGATGCATTTATTCTGTAGGGCAGGACTTCTGCTGTCTTAAGTTTGCATATGGCTGTGCAGGGGCAGATGCATTTATTCTGTAGGGCAGGACTTCTGCTGTCTTAAGTTTGCATATGGCTGTGCAGGGGCAGATGCATTTATTCTGTAGGGCAGGACTTTGCTGTCTTAAGTTTGCATATGGCTGTGCAGGGGCAGATGCATTTATTTTGTAGGGCAGGACTTCTGCTGTCTTAAGTTTGCATATGGCTGTGCAGGGGCAGATGCATTTATTCTGTAGGGCAGGACTTTTGCTGTCTTAAGTTTGCATATGGCTTTGCAGGGCAGATGCATTTATTCTGTAGGGCAGGGCAGGGATTTTATTCTTGGTCAAGTTTGCTGTTGGGCAGCTGATGCATTTATTCTGTTAGGGCAGGACTTTTGCTGTCTTAAGTTTGCATATGGCTGTGCAGGGGCAGATGCATTTATTCTGTAGGGCAGGACTTTTTGTCTTAAGTTTGCATATGGCTGTGCAGGGGCAGATGCATTTATTCTGTAGGGCAGGACTTCTGCTGTCTTAAGTTTGCATATGGCTGTGCAGGGGGGCAGATGCATTTATTCTGTAGGGCAGGACTTCTGCTGTCTTAAGTTTGCATATGGCTGTGCAGGGGCAGATGCATTTATTCTGTAGGGCAGGACTTCTGCTTAAGTTTGTCTTAAGGGGTGCTTTATTCTGTGCAGGGGCAGATGCTGTTTATTCTGTAGGTGCAGGGCAGATGCAGATATTAAGTTTATTCTTGGGCAGGACTGTGCAGGGGCAGTTTGCATTTATTCTGTGCAGGGGCAGATGCATTTATTCTGTAGGGCAGGACTTTGCTTCTGTGTCTTAAGTTTGCATTTGGCTGGCTGCAGGGGCAGATGCATTTATTCTGTAGGGCAGGACTTCTGCTGTCTTAAGTTTGCATATGGCTGTGCAGGGGCAGATGCATTTATTCTGTAGGGCAGGACTTCTGCTGTCTTAAGTTTGCATATGGCTGTGCAGGGGCAGATGCATTTATTCTGTAGGGCAGGACTTCTGCTGTCTTAAGTTTGCATATGGCTGTGCAGGGGCAGATGCATTTATTCTGTAGGGCAGGACTTCTGCTGTCTTAAGTTTGCATATGGCTGTGCAGGGGCAGATGCATTTATTCTGTAGGGCAGGACTTCTGCTGTCTTAAGTTTGCATATGGCTGTGCAGGGGCAGATGCATTTATTCTGTAGGGCAGGACTTCTGCTGTCTTAAGTTTGCATATGGCTGTGCAGGGGCAGATGCATTTATTCTGTAGGGCAGGACTTCTGCTGTCTTAAGTTTGCATATGGCTGTGCAGGGGCAGATGCATTTATTCTGTAGGGGCAGGACTTTGCTGCTGTCTTTAAGTTTGCATATGGCTGTGCAGGGGCAGATGCATTTTCTGTCTGGGCAGGACTTTCTGCTGTCTTATTTTGCTGTGCAGGGCAGGACATTTATTCTGTAGGGCAGGACTTCTGCTGTCTTAAGTTTGCATATGGCTGTGCAGGGGCAGATGCATTTATTCTGTAGGGCAGGACTTTTGCGGTCTTAAGTTTGCATATGGCTGTGCAGGGGCAGATGCATTTATTCTGTAGGGCAGGACTTTGCTGTCTTAAGTTTGCATATGGCTGTGCAGGGGGCAGATGCATTTATTCTGTAGGGCAGGACTTTTGCATATGTCTTAAGTTTGCATATGGCTGTGCAGGGGCAGATGCATTTATTCTGTAGGGCAGGACTTTGCTGTCTTAAGTTTGCATATGGCTGTGCAGGGGCAGATGTTTATTCTGGGGCAGGACTTCTGCTGTCTTAAGTTTGCATTCTGTGCAGGGCAGATGCATTTATTCTGTAGGGCAGGACTTGTGTCTTAAGTTTGCATATGGCTGTGCAGGGGCAGATGCATTTATTCTGTAGTGCAGGACTTCTGCTGTCTTAAGTTTGCATATGGCTGTGCAGGGGCAGATGCATTTATTCTGTAGGGCAGGACTTCTGCTGTCTTAAGTTTGCATATGGCTGTGCAGGGGCAGATGCATTTATTCTGTCGGGCAGGACTTCTGCTGTCTTAAGTTTGCATATGGCTGTGCAGGGGCAGATGCATTTATTCTGTAGGGCAGGACTTCTGCTGTCTTAAGTTTGCATATGGCTGTGCAGGGCAGATGCATTTATTCTGTAGGGCAGGACTTCTGCTGTCTTAAGTTTGCATATGGCTGTGCAGGGGCAGATGCATTTATTCTGTAGGGCAGGACTTCTGCTGTCTTAAGTTTGCATATGGCTGTGCAGGGGCAGATGCATTTATTCTGTAGGGCAGGACTTCTGCTGTCTTAAGTTTGCATATGGCTGTGCAGGGGCAGATGCATTTATTCTGTAGGGCAGGACTTCTGCTGTCTTAAGTTTGCATATGGCTGTGCAGGGGCAGATGCATTTATTCTGTAGGGCAGGACTTCTGCTGTCTTAAGTTTGCATATGGCTGTTATTCTGGGGCAGATTCTGCTGTTTATTTGCTGTGGCTGTGCAGGGGCAGATGCTTTATTCTGTAGGGCAGGACTTCTGCTGTCTTAAGTTTGCATATGGCTGGACTTTCTTTGGTGGGGGCAGATGCATTTATTTATGTTGGGGCAGGACTTCTGCTGTCTTAAGTTTGCATTTGCTGCATATGGCTGTGCAGGGGCAGATGATGCATTTATTCTGTAGGGCAGGACTTCTGCTGTCTTAAGTTTGCATATGGCTGTGCAGGGGCAGATGCGTTTATTCTGTAGGGCAGGACTTCTGCGGTGTTAAGTTTGCATATGGCTGTGCAGGGGCAGATGCATTTATTCTGTAGGGCAGGACTTTTCTGCTGTCTTAAGTTTGCATATGGCTGTGCAGGGGCAGATGCATTTATTCTGTAGGGCAGGACTTCTGCTGTCTTAAGTTTGCATATGGCTGTGCAGGGGCAGATGCATTTTATTCTGTAGGGGCAGGACTTTCTGCTGTCTTAAGTTTGCATATGGCTGTGCAGGGGCAGATGCATTTATTCTGTAGGGCAGGACTTCTGCTGTCTTAAGTTTGCATATGGCTGTGCAGGGGCAGATGCATTTATTCTGTAGGGCAGGACTTCTGCTGTCTTAAGTTTGCATATGGCTGTGCAGGGGGGCAGATGCATTTATTCTGTAGGGCAGGACTTCTGCTGTCTTAAGTTTGCATATGGCTGTGCAGGGGCAGATGCATTTATTCTGTAGGGCAGGACTTCTGCTGTCTTAAGTTTGCATATGGCTGTGCAGGGGCAGATGCATTTATTCTGTAGGGCAGGACTTTTGCTGTCTTAAGTTTGCATATGGCTGTGCAGGGGCAGATGCATTTATTCTGTAGGGCAGGACTTCTGCTGTCTTAAGTTTGCATATGGCTGTTCAGGGGCAGATGCATTTATTCTGTAGGGCAGGACTTCTGTCTTAAGTTTGCATATGGCTGTGCAGGGGCAGATGCATTTATTCTGGCTGTGCAGGAGGACTTCTGCTGTCTTAAGTTTTATGGCTGTGCAGGGGCAGATGCATTTATTCTGTAGGGCAGGACTTCTGCTGTCTTAAGTTTGCATATGGCTGTGCAGGGGCAGGGGGCAGATGCTGCTGTCTTAAGTTTGCATATGGGCAGGGGCAGATGCATTTATTCTGTCAGGACTTCTGCTGTTTAAGTTTGCATATGGCTGTGCAGGGGCAGATGCGTTTATTCTGTAGGGCAGGACTTCTGCTGTCTTAAGTTTGCATATGGCTGTGCAGGGGCAGATGCATTTATTCTGTAGGGCAGGACTTCTGCTGTCTTAAGTTTGCATATGGCTGTGCAGGGGCAGATGCATTTATTCTGTAGGGCAGGTCTTTGCTGTCTTAAGTTTGCATATGGCTGTGCAGGGGCAGATGCATTTATTTTGTATTTGCAGGACTGCAGGGGCAGGCTTGCAGGGGTTGCATTTATTCTGTTTGGCAGGACTTGCTGTCTTAAGTTTGCTTCTGCTGTCTTATGGCTGTGCAGGGGCAGATGCATTTATTCTGTAGGGCAGGACTTCTGCTGTCTTAAGTTTGCATATGGCTGTGCAGGGGCAGATGCATTTATTCTGTAGGGCAGGACTTCTGCTGTCTTAAGTTTGCATATGGCTGTGCAGGGGCAGATGCATTTATTCTGTAGGGCAGGACTTCTGCTGTCTTAAGTTTGCATATGGCTGTGCAGGGGCAGATGCATTTATTATGTAGGTCAGGACTTCTGCTGTCTTAAGTTTGCATATGGCTGTGCAGGGGCAGATGCATTTATTCTGTAGGGCAGGACTTCTGCTGTCTTAAGTTTGCATATGGCTGTGCAGGGGCAGATGCATTTATTCTGTAGGGCAGGACTTCTGCTGTCTTAAGTTTGCATATGGCTGTGCAGGGGCAGATGCATTTATTCTGTAGGGCAGGACTTCTGCTGTCTTAAGTTTGCATATGGCTGTGCAGGGGCAGATGCATTTATTCTGTAGGGCAGGACTTCTGCTGTCTTAAGTTTGCATATGGCTGTGCAGGGGCAGATGCATTTATTCTGTAGGGCAGGACTTCTGCTGTCTTAAGTTTGCATATGGCTGTGCAGGGGCAGATGCATTTATTCTGTAGGGCAGGACTTCTGCTGTCTTAAGTTTGCATATGGCTGTGCAGGGGCAGATGCATTTATTCTGTAGGGCAGGACTTCTGCTGTCTTAAGTTTGCATATGGCTGTGCAGGGGCAGATGCATTTATTCTGTAGGGCAGGACTTCTGCTGTCTTAAGTTTGCATGTGGCTCTGCAGGGGCAGATGCGTTTATTCTGTAGGGCAGGACTTCTGCTGTCTTAAGTTTGCATTTGGCTGTGCAGGGGCAGATGCATTTATTCTGTAGGGCAGGACTTCTGCTGTCTTAAGTTTGCATATGGCTGTGCAGGGGCAGATGCATTTATTCTGTAGGGCAGGACTTGCTGTCTTAAGTTTGCATATGGCTGTGCAGGGGCAGATGCATTTATTCTGTAGGGCAGGACTTCTGCTGTCTTAAGTTTGCATATGGCTGTGCAGGGGCAGATGCATTTATTCTGTAGGGCAGGACTTCTGCTGTCTTAAGTTTGCATATGGCTGTGCAGGGGCAGATGCATTTATTCTGTAGGGCAGGACTTCTGCTGTCTTAAGTTTGCATATGGCTGTGCAGGGGCAGATGCATTTATTCTGTAGGGCAGGACTTCTGCTGTCTTAAGTTTGCATATGGCTGTGCAGGGGCAGATGCATTTATTCTGTAGGGCAGGACTTCTGCTGTCTTAAGTTTGCATATGGCTGTGCAGGGGCAGATGCATTTATTCTGTAGGGCAGGACTTTCTGCTGTCTTAATTTTGCATGAGGCTGTGCAGGGGTAGATGGGCAGAGGGCAGGACTTTTGCTGTCTTAAGTTTGCATATGGCAGGGGCAGATGCATTTATTCTGCTGATCTTAAGTTTGCATATTCTGCTGTGCAGGGGCAGATGCATTTATTCTGTAGGGCAGGACTTCTGCTGTCTTATTTGCATATGGCTGTGCAGGGGCAGGACTTTTATTCTGTCTTAAGGACTTTGCATCTTAAGGCATATGGCTGTGCAGGGGCAGATGCATTTATTCTGTAGGGCAGGACTTCTGCTGTCTTAAGTTTGCATATGGCTGTGCAGGGGCAGATGCGTTTATTCTGCAGGGCGGGACTTCTGCTGTCTTAAGTTTGCATATGGCTGTGCAGGGGCAGATGCATTTATTCTGTAGGGCAGGACTTCTGCGGTCTTAAGTTTGCATATGGCTGTGCAGGGGCAGATGCATTTATTCTGTAGGGCAGGACTTCTGCTGTCTTCAGTTTGCATATGGCTGTGCAGGGGCAGATGCATTTATTCTGTAGGGCAGGACTTCTGCTGTCTTAAGTTTGCATATGGCTGTGCAGGGGCAGATGCATTTATTCTGTAGGGCAGGACTTCTGCTGTCTTAAGTTTGCATATGGCTGTGCAGGGGCAGATGCATTTATTCTGTAGGGCAGGACTTCTGCTGTCTTAAGTTTGCATATGGCTGTGCAGGGGCAGATGCATTTATTCTGTAGGGCAGGACTTCTGCTGTCTTAAGTTTGCATATGGCTGTGCAGGGGCAGATGCATTTATTCTGTAGGGCAGGACTTCTGCTGTCTTAAGTTTGCATATGGCTGTGCAGGGGCAGATGCATTTATTCTGTAGGGCAGGACTTCTGCTGTCTTAAGTTTGCATATGGCTGTGCAGGGGCAGATGCATTTATTCTGTAGGGCAGGACTTCTGCTGTCTTAAGTTTGCATATGGCTGTGCAGGGGCAGATGCATTTATTCTGTAGGGCAGGACTTCTGCTGTCTTAAGTTTGCATACGGTTGTGCAGGGGCAGATGCTGTTTTATTCTGGGGCAGGATTCTGCTGTCTTATTTGCATATGGCTGTGCAGGGGCAGATGATTTCTGTAGGGCAGGACTTCTGCTGTCTTAAGTTTGCATATGGCTGTGCAGGGGCAGAGATGCATTTATTCTGTAGGGCAGGACTTCTGCTGTCTTAAGTTTGCATATGGCTGTGCAGGGGCAGATGCATTTATTCTGTAGGGCAGGACTTCTGCTGTCTTAAGTTTGCATATGGCTGTGCAGGGGCAGATGCATTTATTCTGTAGGGCAGGACTTCTGCGGTCTTAAGTTTGCATATGGCTGTGCAGGGCAGATGCATTTATTCTGTAGGGCAGGACTTCTGCTGTCTTAAGTTTGCATATGGCTGTGCAGGGGCAGATGCATTTATTCTGTAGGGCAGGACTTCTGCTGTCTTAAGTTTGCATATGGCTGTGCAGGGGCAGATGCATTTATTCTGTAGGGCAGGTTTTTGCTGTCTTAAGTTTGCATATGGCTGTGCAGGGGCAGATGCATTTATTCTGTAGGGCAGGACTTCTGCTGTCTTAAGTTTGCATATGGCTGTGCAGGGGCAGATGCATTTATTCTGTAGGGCAGGACTTCTGCTGTCTTAAGTTTGCATATGGCTGTGCAGGGGCAGATGCATTTATTCTGTAGGGCAGGACTTCTGCTGTCTTAAGTTTGCATATGGCTGTGCAGGGGCAGATGCATTTATTCTGTAGGGCAGGACTTCTGCTGTCTTAAGTTTGCATATGGCTGTGCAGGGGCAGATGCATTTATTCTGTAGGGCAGGACTTCTGCTGTCTTAAGTTTGCATATGGCTGTGCAGGGGCAGATGCATTTATTCTGTAGGGCAGGACTTCTGCTGTCTTAAGTTTGCATATGGCTGTGCAGGGGCAGATGCATTTATTCTGTAGGGCAGGACTTCTGCTGTCTTAAGTTTGCATATGGCTGTGCAGGGGCAGATGCATTTATTCTGTAGGGCAGGACTTCTGCTGTCTTAAGTTTGCATATGGCTGTGCAGGGGCAGATGCATTTATTCTGTAGGGCAGGACTTCTGCTGTCTTAAGTTTGCATATGGCTGTGCAGGGGCAGATGCATTTATTCTGTAGGGCAGGACTTCTGCTGTCTTAAGTTTGCATATGGCTGGGCAGGGGGGCAGGACTTTTGGATGCTGTCTTAAGTTTGCATATGGCTGTGCAGGGGCAGATGCATTTATTCTGTAGGGCAGGACTTCTGCGGTCTTCAGTTTGCATACGGCTGTGCAGGGCAGATGCATTTATTCTGTAGGGCAGGACTTCTGCTGTCTTAAGTTTGCATATGGCTGTGCAGGGGCAGATGCATTTATTCTGTAGGGCAGGACTTTGCTGTCTTAAGTTTGCATATGGCTGTGCAGGGGTAGATGCATTTATTATGTTGAGAAGGATTTCTGCTGTCTTAAGTTTGCATATGGCTGTGCAGGGGCAGATGCATTTATTCTGTAGGGCAGGACTTCTGCTGTCTTAAGTTTGCATATGGCTGTGCAGGGGCAGATGCATTTATTCTGTAGGGCAGGACTTCTGCTGTCTTAAGTTTGCATATGGCTGTGCAGGGGCAGATGCATTTATTCTGTAGGGCAGGACTTCTGCTGTCTTTAAGTTGCTGTAGGGCAGGATTTATGGTCTTTCTGCATGTCTTAAGTTTGCATATGGCTGTGCAGGGGCAGATGCATTTATTCTGTAGGGCAGGACTTTGCTGTCTTAAGTTTGCATATGGCTGTGCAGGGGCAGATGCATTTATTCTGTTCTGGGCAGGACTTCTGCTGTCTTAAGTTTGCATATGGCTGTGCAGGGGCAGATGCAGGACTTCTGCTGTCTTAAGTTTGCATATGGCTGTGCAGGGGCAGATGATTTATTCTGTAGGGCAGGACTTTGCTGTCTTAAGTTTGCATATGGCTGTGCAGGGGCAGATGCATTTATTCTGTAGGGCAGGACTTCTGCTGTCTTAAGTTTGCATATGGCTGTGCAGGGGCAGATGCATTTATTCTGTAGGGCAGGACTTCTGCTGTCTTAAGTTTGTCTGCAGGGGCAGATGCATTGGCTGTGCAGGGGCAGGACTTTTATTCTGCTGTCTTTAAGTTTGCATATGGCTGTGCAGGGGCAGATGCATTTATTCTGTAGGGCAGGACTTTCTGCTGTCTTAAGTTTGCATATGGCTGTGCAGGGGCAGATGCATTTATTCTCTGTAGGGCAGGACTTCTGCTGTCTTAAGTTTGCATATGGCTGTGCAGGGGCAGATGCATTTATTCTGTAGGGCAGGACTTCTGCTGTCTTAAGTTTGCATTTGGCTATGGCAGATGTTTATTCTGCAGGGCAGATGCATTTATTCTGTGCAGGGCAGGACTTCTTCTGCTGTCTTAAGTTTGCATATGGCTGTGCAGGGGCAGATGCATTTATTCTGTAGGGCAGGACTTCTGCTGTCTTAAGTTTGCATATGGCTGTGCAGGGGCAGATGCATTTATTCTGTAGGGCAGGACTTCTGCGGTCTTCAGTTTGCATACGGTTGTGCAGGGCAGATGCATTTATTCTGTAGGGCAGGACTTCTGCTGTCTTAAGTTTGCATATGGCTGTGCAGGGGCAGATGCATTTATTCTGTAGGGCAGGACTTTGCTGTCTTAAGTTTGCATATGGCTGTGCAGGGGCAGATGCATTTATTGTAGGGCAGGACTTCTGCTGTCTTAAGTTTGCATATGGCTGTGCAGGGGCAGATGCATTTATTCTGTAGGGCAGGACTTCTGCTGTCTTAAGTTTGCATATGGCTGTGCAGGGGCAGATGCATTTATTCTGTAGGGCAGGACTTCTGCTGTCTTAAGTTTGCATATGGCTGTGCAGGGGCAGATGCATTTATTCTGTAGGGCAGGACTTCTGCTGTCTTAAGTTTGCATATGGCTGTGCAGGGGCAGATGCATTTATTCTGTAGGGCAGGACTTCTGCTGTCTTAAGTTTGCATATGGCTGTGCAGGGGCAGATGCATTTATTCTGTAGGGCAGGACTTCTGCTGTCTTAAGTTTGCATATGGCTGTGCAGGGGCAGATGCATTTTATTCTGTAGGGCAGGACTTCTGCTGTCTTAAGTTTGCATATGGCTGTGCAGGGGCAGATGCATTTATTCTGTAGGGCAGGACTTCTGCTGTCTTTAGTTTGCATATGGCTGTGCAGGGGCAGATGCATTTATTCTGTTTATTTCTGCTGTCTTAAGTTTGCATATGGCTGTGCAGGGGCAGATGCATTTATTCTGTAGGGCAGGACTTCTGCTGTCTTAAGTTTGCATATGGCTGTGCAGGGGCAGATGCATTTATTCTGTGTAGGGCAGGACTTCTGCTGTCTTAAGTTTGCATATGGCTGTGCAGGGGCAGATGCATTTATTCTGTAGGGCAGGACTTCTGCTGTCTTAAGTTTGCATATGGCTGTGCAGGGGCAGATGCATTTATTCTGTAGGGCAGGACTTCTGCTGTCTTAAGTTTGCATATGGCTGTGCATATGGATTTGCATTTGGCTGTAGGGCAGGGCAGATGCTTTCTTCTGTAGTTTGCATATGGCTGTCTTAAGGGGCAGATGCATTTATTCTGTAGGGCAGTTTTTTCTGTAGGGGACTTCTGCTGTCTTAAGTTTGCATATGGCTGTGCAGGGGGGCAGATGCATTTATTCTGTAGGGGGTAGATGCATTTATTCAGGATTTCTGCTGTCTTAAGTTTGCATATGGCTGTGCAGGGGCAGATGCATTTATTCTGTAGGGCAGGACTTCTGCTGTCTTAAGTTTGCATATGGCTGTGCAGGGGCAGATGCATTTATTCTGTAGGGCAGGACTTCTGCTGTCTTAAGTTTGCATATGGCTGTGCAGGGGCAGATGCATTTATTCTGTAGGGCAGGACTTCTGCTGTCTTAAGTTTGCATATGGCTGTGCAGGGGCAGATGCATTTATTCTGTAGGGCAGGACTTCTGCTGTCTTAAGTTTGCATATGGCTGTGCAGGGGCAGATGCATTTATTCTGTAGGGCAGGACTTCTGCTGTCTTAAGTTTGCATATGGCTGTGCAGGGGCAGATGCATTTATTCTGTAGGGCAGGACTTCTGCTGTCTTAAGTTTGCATATGGCTGTGCAGGGGCAGATGCATTTATTCTGTAGGGCAGGACTTCTGCTGTCTTAAGTTTGCATATGGCTGTGCAGGGGCAGATGCATTTATTCTGTGGGGGCAGGACTTCTGCTGTCTTAAATTTGCATATGGCTGTGCAGGGGCAGATGCATTTATTCTGTAGGGCAGGACTTCTGCTGTCTTAAGTTTGCATATGGCTGTGCAGGGGCAGATGCATTTATTCTGTAGGGCAGGACTTCTGCTGTCTTAAGTTTGCATATGGCTGTGCAGGGGCAGATGCATTTATTCTGTAGGGCAGGACTTCTGCTGTCTTAAGTTTGCATATGGCTGTGCAGGGGCAGATGCATTTATTCTGTAGGGCAGGACTTCTGCTGTCTTAAGTTTGCATATGGCTGTGCAGGGGCAGATGCATTTATTCTGTAGGGCAGGACTTCTGCTGTCTTAAGTTTGCATATGGCTGTGCAGGGGCAGATGCATTTATTCTGTAGGGCAGGACTTCTGCTGTCTTAAGTTTGCATATGGCTGTGCAGGGGCAGATGCATTTATTCTGTAGGGCAGGACTTCTGCTGTCTTAAGTTTGCATATGGCTGTGCAGGGGCAGATGCATTTATTCTGTGGGGCAGGACTTCTGTGTCTTAAGTTTGCATATGGCTGTGCAGGGGCAGATGCATTTATTCTGTAGGGCAGGACTTCTGCTGTCTTAAGTTTGCATATGGCTGTGCAGGGGCAGATGCATTTATTCTGTAGGGCAGGACTTCTGCTGTCTTAAGTTTGCATATGGCTGTGCAGGGGCAGATGCATTTATTCTGTAGGGCAGGACTTCTGCTGTCTTAAGTTTGCATATGGCTGTGCAGGGGCAGATGCATTTATTCTGTAGGGCAGGACTTCTGCTGTCTTAAGTTTGCATATGGCTGTGCAGGGGCAGATGCATTTATTCTGTAGGGCAGGACTTCTGCTGTCTTAAGTTTGCATATGGCTGTGCAGGGGCAGATGCATTTATTCTGTAGGGCAGGACTTCTGCTGTCTTAAGTTTGCATATGGCTGTGCAGGGGCAGATGCATTTATTCTGTAGGGCAGGACTTCTGCTGTCTTAAGTTTGCATATGGCTGTGCAGGGGCAGATGCATTTATTCTGTAGGGCAGGACTTTGCTGTCTTAAGTTTGCATATGGCTGTGCAGGGGCAGATGCATTTATTCTGTAGGGCAGGACTTCTGCTGTCTTAAGTTTGCATATGGCTGTGCAGGGGCAGATGCATTTATTCTGTAGGGCAGGACTTCTGCTGTCTTAAGTTTGCATATGGCTGTGCAGGGGCAGATGCATTTATTCTGTAGGGCAGGACTTCTGCTGTCTTAAGTTTGCATATGGCTGTGCAGGGGCAGATGCATTTATTCTGTAGGGCAGGACTTCTGCTGTCTTAAGTTTGCATATGGCTGTGCAGGGGCAGATGCATTTATTCTGTAGGGCAGGACTTCTGCTGTCTTAAGTTTGCATATGGCTGTGCAGGGGCAGATGCGTTTAATTCTGTAGGGCAGGACTTCTGCTGTCTTAAGTTTGCATATGGCTGTGCAGGGGCAGATGCATTTATTCTGTAGGGCAGGACTTCTGCTGTCTTAAGTTTGCATATGGCTGTGCAGGGGCAGATGCATTTATTCTGTAGGGGCAGGACTTCTGCTGTCTTAAGTTTGCATATGGCTGTGCAGGGGCAGATGCATTTATTCTGTAGGGCAGGACTTCTGCTGTCTTAAGTTTGCATATGGCTGTGCAGGGGCAGATGCATTTATTCTGTAGGGCAGGACTTCTGCTGTCTTAAGTTTGCATATGGCTGTGCAGGGGCAGATGCATTTATTCTGTAGGGCAGGACTTCTGCTGTCTTAAGTTTGCATATGGCTGTGCAGGGGCAGATGCATTTATTCTGTAGGGCAGGACTTCTGCTGTCTTAAGTTTGCATATGGCTGTGCAGGGGCAGATGCATTTATTCTGTAGGGCAGGACTTTTGCGGTCTTAAGTTTGCATATGGCTGTGCAGGGGCAGATGCATTTATTCTGTAGGGCAGGACTTCTGCTGTCTTAAGTTTGCATATGGCTGTGCAGGGGCAGATGCATTTATTCTGTAGGGCAGGACTTCTGCTGTCTTAAGTTTGCATATGGCTGTGCAGGGGCAGATGCATTTATTCTGTAGGGCAGGACTTCTGCTGTCTTAAGTTTGCATATGGCTGTGCAGGGGCAGATGCATTTATTCTGTAGGGCAGGACTTCTGCTGTCTTAAGTTTGCATATGGCTGTGCAGGGGCAGATGCATTTATTCTGTAGGGCAGGACTTCTGCTGTCTTAAGTTTGCATATGGCTGTGCAGGGGCAGATGCATTTTATTCTGTAGGGCAGGACTTTGCTGTCTTAAGTTTGCATATGGCTGTGCAGGGGCAGATGCATTTATTCTGTAGGGCAGGACTTCTGCTGTCTTAAGTTTGCATATGGCTGTGCAGGGGCAGATGCATTTATTCTGTAGGGCAGGACTTCTGCTGTCTTAAGTTTGCATATGGCTGTGCAGGGGCAGATGCATTTATTCTGTAGGGCAGGACTTCTGCTGTCTTAAGTTTGCATATGGCTGTGCAGGGGCAGATGCATTTTATTCTGTTATAGGGCAGGACTTTGCTGTCTTAAGTTTGCATATGGCTGTGCAGGGGCAGATGCATTTTTTCTGTAGGGCAGGACTTCTGCTGTCTTAAGTTTGCATATGGCTGTGCAGGGGCAGATGCATTTATTCTGTAGGGGCAGGACTTCTGCTGTCTTAAGTTTGCATATGGCTGTGCAGGGGCAGATGCATTTTTATTCTGTAGGGCAGGACTTCTGCTGTCTTAAGTTTGCATATGGCTGTGCAGGGGCAGATGCATTTATTCTGTAGGGCAGGACTTCTGCTGTCTTAAGTTTGCATATGGCTGTGCAGGGGCAGATGCATTTATTCTGTAGGGGCAGGACTTCTGCTGTCTTAAGTTTGCATATGGCTGTGCAGGGGCAGATGCATTTATTCTGTAGGGCAGGACTTCTGCTGTCTTAAGTTTGCATATGGCTGTGCAGGGGCAGATGCATTTATTCTGTAGGGCAGGACTTCTGCTGTCTTAAGTTTGCATATGGCTGTGCAGGGGCAGATGCATTTATTCTGTAGGGCAGGACTTCTGCTGTCTTAAGTTTGCATATGGCTGTGCAGGGGCAGATGCATTTATTCTGTAGGGCAGGACTTCTGCTGTCTTAAGTTTGCATATGGCTGTGCAGGGGCAGATGCATTTATTCTGTAGGGCAGGACTTCTGCTGTCTTAAGTTTGCATATGGCTGTGCAGGGGCAGATGCATTTATTCTGTAGGGCAGGACTTCTGCTGTCTTAAGTTTGCATATGGCTGTGCAGGGGCAGATGCATTTATTCTGTAGGGCAGGACTTCTGCTGTCTTAAGTTTGCATATGGCTGTGCAGGGGCAGATGCATTTATTCTGTAGGGCAGGTCTTTGCTGTCTTAAGTTTGCATATGGCTGTGCAGGGGCAGATGCATTTATTCTGTAGGGCAGGACTTCTGCTGTCTTAAGTTTGCATATGGCTGTGCAGGGGCAGATGCATTTATTCTGTAGGGCAGGACTTCTGCTGTCTTAAGTTTGCATATGGCTGTGCAGGGGCAGATGCGTTTATTCTGTAGGGCAGGACTTCTGCTGTCTTAATTTTGCATATGGCTGTGCAGGGGCAGATGCATTTATTCTGTAGGGCAGGACTTCTGCTGTCTTAAGTTTGCATATGGCTGTGCAGGGGCAGATGCATTTATTCTGTAGGGCAGGACTTCTGCTGTCTTAAGTTTGCATATGGCTGTGCAGGGGCTGATGCGTTTATTCTGTGCAGGCAGGACTTTCTTCTGTCTTAAGTTTGCATATTAAGTGTTGCAGGGGCAGATGCATTTATTCTGTAGGGCAGGACTTCTGCTGTCTTAAGTTTGCATATGGCTGTGCAGGGGCAGATGCATTTATTCTGTAGGGCAGGACTTCTTCTGCTGTCTTAAGTTTGCATATGGCTGTGCAGGGGCAGATGCATTTATTCTGTTGGGGGGACTTCTGCTGTCTTAAGTTTGCATATGGCTGTGCAGGGGCAGATGCATTTATTCTGTAGGGCAGGACTTCTGCTGTCTTAAGTTTGCATATGGCTGTGCAGGGGCAGATGCATTTATTCTGTTGGGCAGGACTTCTGCTGTCTTAAGTTTGCATATGGCTGTGCAGGGGCAGATGCATTTATTCTGTAGGGCAGGACTTCTGCTGTCTTAAGTTTGCATATGGCTGTGCAGGGGCAGATGCATTTATTCTGTAGGGCAGGACTTCTGCTGTCTTAAGTTTGCATATGGCTGTGCAGGGGCAGATGCATTTATTCTGTAGGGCAGGACTTCTGCTGTCTTAAGTTTGCATATGGCTGTGCAGGGGCAGATGCATTTATGCTGCTTTCTTAAGTTTGCATATGGCTGTGCAGGGGCAGATGCATTTATTCTGTAGGGCAGGACTTCTGCTGTCTTAAGTTTGCATATGGCTGTGCAGGGGCAGATGCATTTATTCTGTAGGGCAGGACTTCTGCTGTCTTAAGTTTGCATATGGCTGTGCAGGGGCAGATGCATTTATTCTGTAGGGCAGGACTTTGCTGTCTTAAGTTTGCATATGGCTGTGCAGGGGCAGATGCATTTATTCTGTAGGGCAGGACTTCTGCTGTCTTAAGTTTGCATATGGCTGTGCAGGGGCAGATGCATTTATTCTGTAGGGCAGGACTTTTGCTGTCTTAAGTTTGCATATGGCTGTGCAGGGGCAGATGCATTTATTCTGTAGGGCAGGACTTCTGCTGTCTTAAGTTTGCATATGGCTGTGCAGGGGCAGATGCATTTATTCTGTAGGGCAGGACTTCTGCTGTCTTAAGTTTGCATATGGCTGTGCAGGGGCAGATGCATTTATTCTGTAGGGCAGGACTTCTGCTGTCTTAAGTTTGCATATGGCTGTGCAGGGGCAGATGCATTTATTCTGTAGGGCAGGACTTCTGCTGTCTTAAGTTTGCATATGGCTGTGCAGGGGCAGATGCATTTATTCTGTAGGGCAGGACTTCTGCTGTCTTAAGTTTGCATATGGCTGTGCAGGGGCAGATGCATTTATTCTGTAGGGCAGGACTTCTGCTGTCTTAAGTTTGCATATGGCTGTGCAGGGGCAGATGCATTTATTCTGTAGGGCAGGACTTTGCTGTCTTAAGTTTGCATATGGCTGTGCAGGGGCAGATGCATTTATTCTGTAGGGCAGGACTTCTGCTGTCTTAAGTTTGCATATGGCTGTGCAGGGGCAGATGCATTTATTCTGTAGGGCAGGACTTCTGCTGTCTTAAGTTTGCATATGGCTGTGCAGGGGCAGATGCATTTATTCTGTAGGGCAGGACTTCTGCTGTCTTAAGTTTGCATATGGCTGTGCAGGGGCAGATGCATTTATTCTGTAGGGCAGGACTTCTGCTGTCTTAAGTTTGCATATGGCTGTGCAGGGGCAGATGCATTTATTCTGTAGGGCAGGACTTCTGCTGTCTTAAGTTTGCATATGGCTGTGCAGGGGCAGATGCATTTATTCTGTATGGCAGGACTTCTGCTGTCTTAAGTTTGCATATGGCTGTGCAGGGGCAGATGCATTTTATTCTGTAGGGCAGGACTTCTGCTGTCTTAAGTTTGCATATGGCTGTGCAGGCATTTTATTCTGTTGCAGGACTTCTGCTGTCTTAAGTTTGCATATGGCTGTGCAGGGGCAGATGCTTTTATTCTGTAGGGGCAGGACTTCTGCTGTCTTAAGTTTGCATATGGCTGTGCAGGGGCAGATGCATTTATTCTGTAGGGCAGGACTTTGCTGTCTTAAGTTTGCATATGGCTGTGCAGGGGCAGATGCATTTTTTCTGTAGGGCAGGACTTTGCTGTCTTAAGTTTGCATATGGCTGTGCAGGGGCAGATGCATTTATTCTGTAGGGCAGGACTTCTGCTGTCTTAAGTTTGCATATGGCTGTGCAGGGGCAGATGCATTTATTCTGTAGGGCAGGACTTTGCTGTCTTAAGTTTGCATATGGCTGTGCAGGGGCAGATGCATTTATTCTGTAGGGCAGGACTTCTGCTGTCTTTAGTTTGCATATGGCTGTGCAGGGGCAGATGCATTTATTCTGTAGGGCAGGACTTTGCTGTCTTAAGTTTGCATTTGGCTGTGCAGGGGCAGATGCATTTATTCTGTAGGGCAGGACTTCTGCTGTCTTAAGTTTGCATTTGGCTGTGCAGGGGCAGATGCATTTATTCTGTAGGGCAGGACTTCTGCTGTCTTAAGTTTGCATATGGCTGTGCAGGGGCAGATGCATTTATTCTGTAGGGCAGGACTTCTGCTGTCTTAAGTTTGCATATGGCTGTGCAGGGGCAGATGCATTTATTTTGTAGGGCAGGACTTCTGCTGTCTTAAGTTTGCATATGGCTGTGCAGGGGCAGATGCATTTATTCTGTAGGGCAGGACTTCTGCTGTCTTAAGTTTGCATATGGCTGTGCAGGGGCAGATTCTGTAGGGCAGGATTCTGCTGTCTTAAGCTTTGCATATGGCTTTGCTGTCTTAAGTTTGCATATGGCTGTGCAGGGGCAGATGCATTTATTCTGTAGGGCAGGACTTCTGCTGTCTTAAGTTTGCATATGGCTGTGCAGGGGCAGATGCATTTATTCTGTAGGGCAGGACTTCTGCTGTCTTAAGTTTGCATATGGCTGTGCAGGGGCAGATGCATTTATTCTGTAGGGCAGGACTTCTGCTGTCTTAAGTTTGCATATGGCTGTGCAGGGGCCGATGCGTTTAATTCTGTAGGGCAGGACTTCTGCTGTCTTAAGTTTGCATATGGCTGTGCAGGGGCAGATGCATTTATTCTGTAGGGCAGGACTTCTGCTGTCTTAAGTTTACATATGGCTGTGTGCAGGGGCAGATGCATTTTATTCTGTAGGGCAGGATTTCTTTTGCATATACTGTGTAAGTTTGCATATGGTTTGCAGGGCAGATGCATTTATTCTGTAGGGCAGGATTTCTGCTGTCTTAAGTTTGCATATGGCTGTGCAGGGGTAGATGCATTTATTATGTTGAGAAGGATTTCTGCTGTCTTAAGTTTGCATATGGCTGTGCAGGGGCAGATGCATTTATTCTGTAGGGCAGGACTTCTGCTGTCTTAAGTTTGCATATGGCTGTGCAGGGGCAGATGCATTTATTCTGTAGGGCAGGACTTTGCTGTCTTAAGTTTGCATATGGCTGTGCAGGGGCAGATGCATTTATTCTGTAGAGGCAGGACTTCTGCTGTCTTTCGTTTGCATATGGCTGTGCAGGGGGCAGATGCATTTATTCTGTAGGGCAGGACTTCTTTGTCTTAAGTTTGCATATGGCTGTGCAGGGGCAGATGCATTTTATTCTGTTGGGCAGGACTTTTGTGTGTCTTAAGTTTTAAGTTTGGCTGGCTGTGCAGGGCAGATGCATTTATTCTGTTGGGCAGGACTTCTGCTGTCTTAAGTTTGCATATGGCTGTGCAGGGGCAGATGCATTTATTCTGTAGGGCAGGACTTCTGCTGTCTTAAGTTTGCATATGGCTGTGCAGGGGCAGATGCATTTATTCTGTAGGGCAGGACTTCTGCTGTCTTAAGTTTGCATATGGCTGTGCAGGGGCAGATGCATTTATTCTGTAGGGCAGGACTTCTGCTGTCTTAAGTTTGCATATGGCTGTGCAGGGGCAGATGCATTTATTCTGTAGGGCAGGACTTTGCTGTCTTAAGTTTGCATATGGCTGTGCAGGGGGCAGATGCATTTTATTCTGTAGGGGCAGGACTTCTGCTGTCTTAAGTTTGCATATGGCTGTGCATCAGGGGCAGATGCATTTATTCTGTAGGGCAGGACTTTTGTTTTGCATATGGCTGTGCAGGGGCAGATGCATTTATTCTGTAGGGCAGGACTTTGCTGTCTTAAGTTTGCATATGGCTGTGCAGGGGCAGATGCATTTATTCTGTAGGGCAGGACTTCTGCTGTCTTAAGTTTGCATATGGCTGTGCAGGGGCAGATGCATTTATTCTGTAGGGCAGGACTTCTGCTGTCTTAAGTTTGCATATGGCTGTGCAGGGGCAGATGCATTTATTCTGTAGGGCAGGACTTCTGCTGTCTTAAGTTTGTATTTGGCTGTGCAGGGGCAGATGCATTTATTCTGTAGGGGCAGGACTTTTCTGTCTTATTGCATTTGGCTGTGCAGGGCAGATGCATTTATTCTGTCTTACAGGACTTTGCTGTCTTAAGTTTGCATGCAGGGCAGTTATTGCAGGGGCAGATGCATTTTATTCTGTAGGGCAGGACTTCTGCTGTCTTAAGTTTGCATATGGCTGTGCAGGGGGCAGATGCATTTATTCTGTAGGGCAGGACTTCTTCTGTCTTTAGTTTTGCATATGGCTGTGCAGGGGCAGATGCATTTATTCTGTAGGGCAGGACTTTGCTGTCTTAAGTTTGCATATGGCTGTGCAGGGGCAGATGCATTTATTCTGTAGGGCAGGACTTCTGCTGTCTTAAGTTTGCATATGGCTGTGCAGGGGCAGATGCATTTATTCTGTAGGGCAGGACTTCTGCTGTCTTAAGTTTGCATATGGCTGTGCAGGGGCAGATGCATTTATTCTGTAGGGCAGGACTTCTGTCTTCTGTCTGTGCAGGGGCAGATGCATTTGCATGGCATATGCAGGGGCAGATGTATTTATTCTGTAGGTCAGGACTTCTGCTGTCTTAAGTTTGCATATGGCTGTGCAGGGGCAGATGCATTTATTCTGTAGGGCAGGACTTCTGCTGTCTTAAGTTTGCATATGGCTGTGCAGGGGCAGATGTGTTTATTCTGTAGGGCAGGACTTCTGCTGTCTTAAGTTTGCATATGGCTGTGCAGGGGCAGATGCATTTTATTCTGTAGGGCAGGACTTCTGCTGTCTTAAGTTTGCATATGGCTGTGCAGGGGCAGATGCATTTATTCTGTAGGCAGGACTTCTGCTGTCTTAAGTTTGCATATGGCTGTGCAGGGGCAGATGCATTTATTCTGTAGGGCAGGACTTCTGCTGTCTTAAGTTTGCATTTGGCTGTGCAGGGGCCGATGCAGGGGCAGTATGGCATTTTATTCTGTAGGGCAGGACTTGTGGTCTTAAGGGCATATGCATTTATTCTGTAGGGCAGGTCTTTGCTGTCTTAAGTTTGCATATGGCTGTGCAGGGGCAGATGCATTTATTCTGTAGGGCAGGACTTCTGCTGTCTTAAGTTTGCATATGGCTGTGCAGGGGCAGATGCATTTATTCTGTAGGGCAGGACTTTGCTGTCTTAAGTTTGCATATGGCTGTGCAGGGGCAGATGCATTTATTCTGTAGGGCAGGACTTCTGCTGTCTTAAGTTTGCATATGGCTGTGCAGGGGCAGATGCATTTATTCTGTAGGGCAGGACTTCTGCTGTCTTAAGTTTGCATTTGGCTGTGCAGGGGCAGATGCATTTATTCTGTAGGGCAGAACTTTGTTGTCTTAAGTTTGCATATGGCTGGACTTCTGGGGTCTTAAGTTTATTCTGTAGGGGCAGATGATTTATTCTGTTCTTAAGTTTTGCATATGGCTGTGCAGGGGCAGATGCATTTATTCTGTAGGGCAGGACTTCTGCTGTCTTAAGTTTGCATATGGCTGTGCAGGGGCAGATGCATTTATTCTGTAGGGCAGGACTTCTGCTGTCTTAAGTTTGCATATGGCTGTGCAGGGGCAGATGCATTTATTCTGTAGGGCAGGACTTCTGCTGTCTTAAGTTTGCATTGGCTGTGCAGGGGCAGATGCATTTATTCTGTAGGGCAGGACTTCTGCTGTCTTAAGTTTGCATATGGCTGTGCAGGGGCAGATGCATTTATTCTGTAGGGCAGGACTTCTGCTGTCTTAAGTTTGCATATGGCTGTGCAGGGGTCTTTTATTCTGTAGGGCAGGTCTTCTGCTGTCATTTAAGTTTGCATTTACTTCTGTGCAGGGGCAGATATGGCTGTGCAGGGCAGATATTCTGTAGGGCAGGACTTCTGCTGTCTTAAGTTTGCATATGGCTGTGCAGGGGCAGATGCATTTATTCTGTAGGGCAGGACTTCTGCTGTCTTAAGTTTGCATATGGCTGTGCAGGGCAGATGCATTTTATTCTGTAGGGCAGGACTTCTGCTGTCTTAAGTTTGCATATGGCTGTGCAGGGGCAGATGCATTTATTTCTGTAGGGCAGGACTTCTGCTGTCTTAAGTTTGCATATGGCTGTGCAGGGGCAGATGCATTTATTCTGTAGGGCAGGACTTCTGCTGTCTTAAGTTTGCATATGGCTGTGCAGGGGCAGATGCATTTATTCTATAGGAAGGACTTCTGTCTTAAGATTGCATTTATTGGGGGCAGTTCTGTAGGGGTTGCATTTGTTGTAAGTTTGCATATGGGCAGGGGCAAATGTATTTATTCTGTAGGGCAGGACTTCTGCTGTCTTAAGTTTGCATATGTCTGTGCAGGGGCAGATGCATTTATTATGTTGGGCAGGATTTCTTCTGTCTTAAGTTTGCATATGGCTGTGCAGGGGCAGATGCATTTATTCTGTAGGGCAGGACTTCTGCTGTCTTAAGTTTGCATATGGCTGTGCAGGGGCAGATGCATTTATTCTGTAGGGCAGGACTTCTGCTGTCTTAAGTTTGCATATGGCTGTGCAGGGGCAGATGCATTTATTCTGTAGGGCAGGACTTCTGCTGTCTTAAGTTTGCATATGGCTGTGCAGGGGCAGATGCATTTATTCTGTAGGGGCAGGACTTTGCTGTCTTAAGTTTGCATATGGCTGTGCAGGGGCAGATGCATTTATTCTGTAGGGCAGGACTTCTGCTGTCTTTAGTTTGCATATGGCTGTGCAGGGGCAGATGCATTTATTCTGTAGGGCAGGACTTCTGCTGTCTTTAAGTTTGCATATGGCTGTGCAGGGGCAGATGCATTTATTCTGTAGGGCAGGACTTCTGCTGTCTTAAGTTTGCATATGGCTGTGCAGGGGCAGATGCATTTATTCTGTTGGGCAGGACTTCTGCTGTCTTAAAGTTTGCATATGGCTGTGCAGGGGCAGATGCATTTATTCTGTAGGGCAGGACTTTGCTGTCTTAAGTTTGCATATGGCTGTGCAGGGGCAGATGCATTTATTCTGTGGGGCAGGACTTCTGCTGTCTTAAGTTTGCATATGGCTGTGCAGGGGCAGATGCATTTATTCTGTAGGGCAGGACTTCTGCTGTCTTAAGTTTGCATATGGCTGTGCAGGGGCAGATGCATTTATTCTGTAGGGCAGGACTTCTGCTGTCTTAAGTTTGCATTGGCTGTCAGGGGCAGATGCATTTATTCTGTAGGGCAGGACTTCTGCTGTCTTAAGTTTGCATATGGCTGTGCAGGGGCAGATGCATTTATTCTGTAGGGCAGGACTTTGCTGTCTTAAGTTTGCATATGGCTGTGCAGGGGCAGATGCATTTATTCTGTAAGGGCAGGACTTCTGCTGTCTTAAGTTTGCATTTGGCTGTGCAGGGGCAGATGCATTTATTCTGTAGGGCAGGACTTTGCTGTCTTAAGTTTGCATATGGCTGTGCAGGGGCAGATGCATTTATTCTGTAGGGCAGGACTTCTGCTGTCTTAAGTTTGCATATGGCTGTGCAGGGGGAGATGCATTTATTCTGTAGGGCAGGACTTCTGCTGTCTTAAGTTTGCATATGGCTGTGCAGGGGCAGATGCATTTATTCTGTAGGGCAGGACTTCTGCTGTCTTAAGTTTGCATATGGCTGTGCAGGGGCAGATGCATTTATTCTGTAGGGCAGGACTTCTGCTGTCTTAAGTTTGCATATGGCTGTGCAGGGGCAGATGCATTTATTCTGTAGGGCAGGACTTTGCTGTCTTAAGTTTGCATATGGCTGTGCAGGGGCAGATGCATTTATTCTGTAAGGGCAGGACTTCTGCTGTCTTAAGTTTGCATATGGCTGTGCAGGGGCAGATGCATTTATTCTGTAGGGCAGGACTTCTGCTGTCTTAAGTTTGCATATGGCTGTGCAGGGGCAGATGCATTTATTCTGTAGGGCAGGACTTCTGCTGTCTTAAGTTTGCATATGGCTGTGCAGGGGCAGATGCATTTATTCTGTAGGGCAGGACTTTTGCGGTCTTAAGTTTGCATATGGCTGTGCAGGGGCAGATGCATTTATTCTGTAGGGCAGGACTTCTGCTGTCTTAAGTTTGCAGATGGCTGTGCAGGGGCAGATGTATTTATTCTGTAGGGCAGGACTTCTGCTGTCTTAAGTTTGCATATGGCTGTGCAGGGGCAGATGCATTTATTCTGTAGGGCAGGACTTCTGCTGTCTTAAGTTTGCATATGGCTGTGCAGCAGGCAGATGCATTTATTCTGTAGGGCAGGACTTTTGTGTCTTAAGTTTGCATATTCTGTAGGGGCAGATGCATTTATTCTGTAGGGCAGGACTTCTGCTGTCTTAAGTTGCATATGGCTGTGCAGGGGCAGATGCATTTATTCTGTAGGGCAGGACTTCTGCTGTCTTAAGTTTGCATATGGCTGTGCAGGGGCAGATGTATTTATTCTGTAGGGCAGGACTTCTGCTGTCTTAAGTTTGCATATGGCTGTGCAGGGGCAGATGCATTTATTCTGTAGGTCAGGACTTCTGCTGTCTTAAGTTTGCATATGGCTGTGCAGGGCAGATGCATTTATTCTGTAGGGCAGGACTTCTGCTGTCTTAAGTTTGCATATGGCTGTGCAGGGGCAGATGCATTTATTCTCTGTAGGGCAGGACTTTGCTGTCTTAAGTTTGCATATGGCTGTGCAGGGGGCAGATGCATTTATTCTGTAGGGCAGGACTTCTGCTGTCTTAAGTTTGCATATGGCTGTGCAGGGGCAGATGCATTTATTCTGTGGCAGGACTTCTGCTGTCTTAAGTTTGCATATGGCTGTGCAGGGGCAGATGCATTTAATTCTGTAGGGCAGGACTTCTGCTGTCTTAAGTTTGCATATGGCTGCGCAGGGGCAGATGCATTTATTCTGTAGGGCAGGACTTCTGCTGTCTTAAGTTTGCATATGGCTGTGCAGGGGCAGATGCATTTATTCTGTTGGCAGGACTTCTGCTGTCTTAAGTTTGCATATGGCTGTGCAGGGGCAGATGCATTTATTCTGTCTGGGCAGGACTTCTGCTGTCTTAAGTTTGCATATGGCTGTGCAGGGGCAAATCATTTATTCTGTAGGGCAGGACTTCTGCTGTCTTAATTTTGCATATGGCTGTGCAGGGGGCAGATGCATTTATTCTGTAGGGCAGGACTTCTGCTGTCTTAAGTTTGCATAT
>CM056208.1:574242-782959 GCA_029692085.1 Gymnothorax javanicus | reverse complement strand
TTATTCTGTAGGGCAGGACTTCTTGCTTTCCTAAGTTTGCAAATGGCTGTGAAGGGGCAGATGCTTTATTCTGTAGGGCAGGACTGTTGCGGTCTTAAGTTTGCATATGGCTGTTCAGGGGCAGATGCATTTATGCTGTAGGGCAGGACTTCTGCTGTCTTCAGTTTGCATATGGCTGTGCAGGGGCCGATGCATTTATTCTGTAGGGCAGGACTTCTGCTGTCTTAAGTTTGCATATGGCTGTGCAGCGGCAGATGCTTTCATTTTGTAGGGCAGGATTTCTGTAGTCTTAAGTTTGCATACAGCTGTGCAGGGGCAGATTCGTTCATTCTGTGTGGGGCAGGACTTCATTCTGTTCTTAAGTTTGCATATGGCATTTGGCTGTGCAGGGGCAGATGCATTCATTCTGTAGGGCAGGACTTTTCTGTCTTAAGTTTGCATTTGGCTGTGCAGGGGCAGATGCATTTATTCTGTAGGGCAGGACTTCTGCTGTCTTAAGTTTGCATATGGCTGTGCAGGGGCAGATGCATTTTTATTCTGTAGGGCAGGACTTCTGCTGTCTTATGTACAGTTTGCATATGGTTGTGCAGGGGCAGATGCATTTATTATGTTGGGCAGGACTTCTGGGCGGGACAGGCTGTCTTTAAGTTTGCATATGGCTGTGCAGGGGCAGATGCATTTATTCTGTAGGGCAGGACTTCTGCTGTCTTAAGTTTGCATATGGCTGTGCAGGGGCAGATGCATTTATTCTGGGAAGCAGGACTTTGCTGTCTTAAGTTTGCATATGGCTGTGCAGGGGTGGATTTGCATTGTATTTTGTAGGGCTTCAGGACTTCTGCTGTCTTTATTTTGCATATGGCTGTGCAGGGGCAGATGCATTTATTCAGTAGGGCAGGACTTTTGCTGTCTTAAGTTTGCATATGGCTGTGCAGATGGGCGGACTTCCCAGCTTAGAAAGTGTGTATTTTTGTAGGGCAGGACTTCTGCTGTCTTTATTTTGCATATGGCTGTGCAGGGGCAGATGCATTTATTCTTTTGGGGCAGGACTTCTGCTGTCTTAGGTTTGCATATGGCTGTGCAGGGGCAGATGCATTTAATTTGTAGGGCAGGACTACTGCTGTCTTAAGTTTGCATATGGCTGTGCAGGGGCAGATGCATTTATTCTGTAGGGCAGGACTTCTGCTGTCTTAAGTTTGCATATGGCGGCATGCAGGGCCGATTCTGTACATTTAATTCTGTTCTTTAGGCAGGCTTAAGTTTATGGCAGGACGTTCCTATTTGTCTTCAGTTTGTCTTTATTTGGATGGCTGCAGGGCAGATGTGTTTATTCTGTAGGGCAGGACTTCTGCTGTCTTAATTTTGCATATGGCTGTGCAGGGGCAGATGCATTTATTCTGTAGGGCAGGACTTTGCTGTCTTAAGTTTGCATATGGCTGTGCAGGGGCAGATGCATTTATTTTTTACAGGGCAGGACTTTTTATGTCTTAAGTTTGCATATGGCTGTGCAGGGGTCAGATGCATTTATTCTGTAGGGCAGGACTTCTGCTTTCCTAAGTTTGCATATGGCTGTGAAGGGGCAGATGCCATTTATGCAGGACTTTATTTGCAGATGGCTGTGCAGGGGCAGGACTATTCTGGGCAGGACTTCTGCTGTCTTAAGTTTGCATATGGCTGTGCAGGGGCCGATGCATTTATTCTTTGGGGCAGGACTTCTGCTGTCTTAAGTTGGCAGATGGCTGTGCAGGGGCAGATGTATTAATTCTGTAGGGCAGGACTTCTTCTGTCTTAAGTTTGCAGATGGCTGTGCAGGGGCAGATGTATTTATTCTGTAGGGCAGGACTTCTTCTGTCTTTAGTTTGCATTTGGCTGTGCAGGGTCACATGCATTTCATCTGTAGGGCAGGACTTTGCATATGGCAGTGCAGGAGCAGATGCATTTATCCTGTAGGGCAGGACTTCTGCTGTCTTAAGTTTGCTGTCTTATAGTTTGCATATGTATTTTGCAGGGGGCAGGGGTATTTATTATTTTGTTGCATATATGGCTGTGCAGGGCAGATGCATTTTCTGTAGTCTTAAGTTTGCCTATGGTTGTGCAGGGGCAGATGCATTCTGATGCTGTCTTAAGTTTGCATATGAGGGCAGGACAGATGTTTTATTCTTAGGACTTTGCTGTCTTATATGGCTGTGTGGGGGCAGATGCATTTATTCTGTCGGGCAGGACTTCTGCTGTCTTAAGTTTGCATATGGCTGTGCAGGGGCAGATGCATTTATTCTGGAGGGCAGGACTTCTGCTGTCTTAAGTTTGCATATGGCTGTGCAGGGGCAGATGCATTTATTATGTAGGGCAGGACTTCTGCTGTCTTAAGTTTGCATATGGCTGTGCAGGGGCAGATGCATTTATTCTGTAGGGCAGGACTTCTGCTGTCTTAAGTTTGCATATGGCTGTGCAGGGGCAGATGCATTTATTCTGTAGGGCAGGACTTCTGCTGTCTTAAGTTTGCATATGGCTGTGCAGGGGCAGATGCATTTATTATGTTGGGCAGGACTTCTGCTGTCTTAAGTTTGCATATGGCTGTGCAGGGGCAGATGCGTTTATTCTGCAGGGCAGGACTTCTGCTGTCTTAAGTTTGCATATGGCTGTGCAGGGGCAGATGCATTTATTATGTTGGGCAGGATTTCTTCTGTCTTACGTTTGCATACGGCTGTGCAGGGTCCGATGCGTTTATTCTGTAGGGCAGGACTTCTGCGGTCTTAAGTTTGCATATGGCTGTGCAGGGGCAGATGCATTTATTCTGTAGGGCAGGCTGTCTTACTTTGCTGTTTATTCTTAAGGACTTTATGTCTTTTGCATATGGCTGTGCAGGGGCAGATGCATTTATTCTGGGGCAGGACTTCTGCTGTCTTAAGTTTGCATATGGCTGTGCAGGGGCAGATGCATTTATTCTGTAGGGCAGGACTTCTGCTGTCTTAAGTTTGCATATGGCTGTGCAGGGGCAGATGCATTTATTCTGTAGGGCAGGACTTCTGCTGTCTTAAGTTTGCATATGGCTGTGCAGGGCAGATGCATTTATTCTGTGGGGAACAGGATTCTGCTGTCTTAAGTTTATATGGCTGGCATGCATTTATTCTGTAGGGCAGGACTTCTGCTGTCTTAAGTTTGCATATGGCTGTGCAGGGGCAGATGCATTTATTATGTTGGGAAGGATTTCTGCTGTCTTAAGTTTGCATATGGCTGTGCAGGGGCAGATGCATTTATTCTGTCGGGCAGGACTTCTTCTGTCTTAAGTTTGCATTTGGGTGTTCAGGGGCAGATGCATTTATTCTGTAGGGCAGGACTTCTGCTGTCTTAAGTTTGCATATGGCTGTGCAGGGGCAGATGCATTTATTCTGTAGGGCAGGACTTCTGCTGTCTTAAGTTTGCATATGGCTGTGCAGGGGCAGATGCATTTATTTTGTTGGGCAGGACTTTTGTCTTAAGTTGCATATGGCTGTGCAGGGGGTTGCATTTATTCTTGTAGCATATTTATTGCAGGGGCAGATTTATTCTGTAGGCATTTAAGTTTGCTATGGCTTGTGCAGGGCAGGACTTTCTTGCTGTCTTTTAGTTTGCATATGGCTGTGCAGGGGCAGATGCATTTATTCTGTAGGGCAGGACTTCTGCTGTCTTAAGTTTGCATATGGCTGTGCAGGGGCAGATGCATTTATTCTGTAGGGCAGGACTTCTGCTGTCTTAAGTTTGCATATGGCTGTGCAGGGGCAGATGCTTTCATTCTGTAGGGCAGGATTTCTGCTGTCTTAAGTTTGCATATGGCTGTGCAGGGCAGATGCATTTATTCTGTAGGGCAGGACTTTTGCTGTCTTAAGTTTGCATTTGGCTGTGCAGGGGCAGATGCATTTATTCTGTAGGGCAGGACTTCTGCTGTCTTAAGTTTGCATATGGCTGTGCAGGGCAGATGCATTTTATTCTGTAGGGCAGGACTGGGTGGACTTCTGTCTTAAGTTTGCATATGGCTGTGCAGGGGCAGATGCATTTATTCTGTAGGGCAGGTGTTTTCTGTCTTAAGTTTGCATATGGCTGTGCAGGGGCAGATGCATTTATTCTGTAGGGCAGGACTGTGTTGTCTTAAGTTTGCATATGGCTGTGCAGGGGTAGATGCATTTATTATGTTGGGCAGGACTTCTGCTGTCTTAAGTTTGCATATGGCTGTGCAGGGGCAGATGCATTTATTCTGTAGGGCAGGACTTTGCTGTCTTAAGTTTGCATATGGCTGTGCAGGGGCAGATGCATTTATTCTGTAGGGCAGGACTTCTTCTGTCTTAATTTTGCATATGGCTGTGCAGGGGCAGATGCATTTATTCTGTAGGGCAGGACTTCTGCTGTCTTAAGTTTGCATATGGCTGTGCAGGGGCAGATGCATTTATTATGTTGGGCAGGACTTCTGCTGTCTTAAGTTTGCATATGGCTGTGCAGGGGCAGATGCATTTATTCTGTTGGGCAGGACTTCTGCTGTCTTAAGTTTGCATACGGCTGTGCAGGGCAGATGCATTTATTATGTTAGGGCAGGACTTCTGCTGTCTTAAGTTTGCATATGGCTGTGCAGGGGCAGATGCATTTATTCTGTAGGGCAGGACTTTGCTGTCTTAAGTTTGCATATGGCTGTGCAGGGGCAGATGCATTTATTCTGTCGGGCAGGACTTCTGCTGTCTTAAGTTTGCATATGGCTGTGCAGGGGCAGATGCATTTGTATTCTGTCTTAAGGGGCAGGAGATGTCTTTATTCTGCTGTCTTAAGTTTGCATATGGCTGTGCAGGGGCAGATGTCTTTTATTCTGTAGGGCAGGACTTCTGCTGTCTTAAGTTTGCATATGGCTGTGCAGGGGCAGATGCATTTATTCTGTAGGGCAGGACTTCTGCTGTCTTAAGTTTGCATATGGCTGTGCAGGGGCAGATGCATTTATTCTGTCGGGCAGGACTTCTTTATTCTGCTAGGTCTTAAGTTTGCATATGGCTGTGCAGGGGCAGATGCATTTTGCATTCTGGAGGGCAGGACTTCTGCTGTCTTAAGTTTGGCTGTGCATATGGCTGTGCAGGGGTAAATTTGCATTTATTATGCATTTATTCTGGGGCAGGACTTCTGCTGTCTTAAGTTTGCATATGGCTGTGCAGGGGCAGATGCATTTATTCTGTCGGGCAGGACTTCTTCTGTCTTAAGTTTGCATTTGGGTGTTCAGGGGCAGATGCATTTATTCTGTAGGGGACTTCTGCTGTCTTTTGCATATGGCTGTGAATTTATTAGTTTGGGCAGGATTTCTGGCTCTTAAGTTTGCAGGGGCAGATGCATTTATTCTGTAGGGCAGGACTTCTGCTGTCTTAAGTTTGCATATGGCTGTGCAGGGGCAGATGCATATATTTTGTCGGGCAGGACTTTTGCGGTATTAAGTTTGCATATAGCCGTGCAGGGGCAGATGCATTTATGCTGTAGGGCAGGACTTCTGCTGTCTTCAGTTTGCATATGGCTGTGCAGGGGCAGATGCATTTATTCTGTAGGGCAGGACTTCTGCTGTCTTAAGTTTGCATATGGCTGTGCAGCGGCAGATGCTTTCATTCTGTAGGGCAGGATTTCTGCAGTCTTAAGTTTGCATACAGCTGTGCAGGGGCCGATTCGTTCATTCTGTAGGGCAGGACTTCTGCGTTCTTAAGTTTGCATACTGCTCTGCAGGGGCAGATGCATTTATTCTGTAGGGCAGGACTTCTGCTGTCTTAAGTTTGCATATGGCTGTGCAGGGGCAGATGCATATATTTTGTCGGGCAGGACTTTTTTTCGGTATTAAGTTTGCATATAATACATATAGCAGGGGCAGATGCATTTATGCTGTAGGGCAGGACTTCTGCTGTCTTCAGTTTGCATATGGCTGTGCAGCGGCAGATTTATTCTGTAGGGCAGGACTTTGCTGTCTTATTCTGTAGGGCAGGGGCAGGATTTCTGCAGTCTTAAGTTTGCATACAGCTGTGCAGGGGCCGATTCGTTCATTCTGTAGGGCAGGACTTCTGCGTTCTTAAGTTTGCATACGGCTCTGCAGGGGCAGATGCATTTATTCTGTAGGGCAGGACTTTTGCTGTCTTAAGTTTGCATATGGCTGTGCAGGGGCAGATGCATTTATTCTGTAGGGCAGGACTTTTCTGTCTTAAGTTTGCATATGGCTGTGCAGGGGCAGATGCATTTATTCTGTAGGGCAGGACTTCTGCTGTCTAAAGTTTGCATATGGCTGTGCAGGGGCAGATGCATTTATTCTGTAGGGCAGGTGTTCTGCTGTCCTAAGTTTGCATATGGCTGTGCAGGGGCAGATGCATTTATTCTGTAGGGCAGGACTTCTGCTGTCTTAAGTTTGCATATGGTTGTGCAGGGGTAGATGCATTTATTATGTTGGGCAGGATTTCTGCTGTCTCAAGTTTGCATATGGCTGTGCAGGGGCAGATGCATTTATTCAGTAGGGCAGGACTTTGCTGTCTTAAGTTTGCATATGGCTGTGCAGGGGCGGACGCGTGTATTTTGTAGGGCAGGACTTCTGCTGTCTTTATTTTGCATATGGCTGTGCAGGGGCAGATGCATTTATTCTTTGGGGCAGGACTTCTGCTGTCTTAAGTTTGCATATGGCTGTGCAGGGGCAGATGCATTTATTTTGTAGGGCAGGACTACTGCTGTCTTAAGTTTGCATATGGCTGTGCAGGGGCAGATCCGTTAATTCTGTTGGTCAGGACTTCTGCTGTCTTAAGTTTGCATATGGCTGTGCACGGGCAGATGAATTTATTCTGTAGGGCAGGACTTCTGCTGTCTTAAGTTTGCAGATGGCTGTGCAGGGGCAGATGCATTTATTCTGTAGGGCAGGACTTCTGCTGTCTTAAGTTTGCATATGGCTGTGCAGGGGCAGATGCATATATTTTGTCGGGCAGGACTTTTGCGGTCTTAAGTTTGCATATAGCTGTGCAGGGGCAGATGCATTTATTCTGTAGGGCAGGATTTCTGCAGTCTTAAGTTTGCATATGGCTGTGCAGGGGCAGATGCATTTATTCTGTAGGGCAGGACTTCTGCGTTCTTAAGTTTGCATACGGCTGTGCAGGAGCTGATGCGTTTATTCTCTAGGACAGGACTTCTGCGGTCTTAAGTTTGCATATGGCTGTGCAGGGGCAGATGCATTTATTCTGTAGGGCAGGACTTTTCTGTCTTAAGTTTGCATTTGGCTGTGCAGGGGCAGATGCATTTATTCTGTAGGGCAGGACTTCTGCTGTCTTAAGTTTGCATATGGCTGTGCAGGGGCAGATGCATTTATTCTTTAGGGCAGGACTTTTCTGTCTTAAGTTTGCATTTGGCTGTGCAGGGGCAGATGCATTTATTCTGTAGGGCAGGACTTCTGCTGTCTTAAGTTTGCATATGGCTGTGCAGGGGTAGATGCATTTATTATGTTGGGCAGGATTTCTGCTGTCTTAAGTTTGCATATGGCTGTGCAGGGGCAGATGCATTTATTCTGTAGGGCAGGACTTCTGCTGTCTTAAGTTTGCATTGGCTGTGCAGGGGCAGATGCATTTATTCTGTAGGGCAGGACTTCTGCTGTCTTAAGTTTGCATATGGCTGTGCAGGGGCAGATGCATTTATTCTGTAGGGCAGGACTTCTGCTGTCTTAAGTTTGCATATGGCTGTGCAGGGGCAGATGCATTTATTCTGTAGGGCAGGACTTCTGCTGTCTTAAGTTTGCATATGGCTGTGCAGGGGCAGATGCATTTATTCTGTAGGGCAGGACTTCTGCTGTCTTAAGTTTGCATATGGCTCTGCAGGGGCAGATGCATTTATTCTGTAGGGCAGGACTTCTGCTGTCTTAAGTTTGCATATGGCTGTGCAGGGGCAGATGCATTTATTCTGTAGGGCAGGACTTCTGCTGTCTTAATTTTGCATATGGCTGTGCAGGGGCAGATGCATTTATTCTGTTGGGCAGGATTTCTGCTGTCTTAAGTTTGCATATGGCTGTGCAGGGGCAGATGCATTTATTCTGTAGGGCAGGACTTCTGCTGTCTTAAGTTTGCATATGGCTGTGCAGGGGCAGATGCATTTATTCTGTAGGGCAGGACTTCTGCTGTCTTAAGTTTGCATATGGCTGTGCAGGGGTAGATGCATTTATTATGTTGGGAAGGATTTCTGCTGTCTTAAGTTTGCATATGGCTGTGCAGGGGCAGATGCATTTATTCTGTAGGGCAGGACTTCTTCTGTCTTAAGTTTGCATTTGGGTGTTCAGGGGCAGATGCATTTATTCTGTAGGGCAGGATTTCTGCTGTCTTAAGTTTGCATACAGCTGTGCAGGAGCTGATGCGTTTATTCTCTAGGACAGGACTTCTACGGTCTTAAGTTTGCATATGGCTGTGCAGGGGCAGATGCATTTATTCTGTAGGGCAGGACTTTTCTGTCTTAAGTTTGCATTTGGCTGTGCAGGGGCAGATGCATTTATTCTGTAGGGCAGGACTTCTGCTGTCTTAACTTTGCATATGGCTGTGCAGGGGCAGATGTGTTTATTCTGTAGGGCAGGACTTCTTCTGTCTTAAGTTTGCATTTGGCTGTTCAGGGGCAGATGCATTTATTCTGTAGGGCAGGACTTCTGCTGTCTTTAGTTTGCATATGGCTGTGCAGGGGCAGATGCATTTATTCTGTAGGGCAGGATTTCTGCTGTCTTAAGTTTGCATATGGCTGTGCAGGGGCAGATGCATTTATTCTGTAGGGCAAGACTTCTGCTGTCTTAAGTTTGCATATAGCTGTGCAGGGGCAGATACATTTATTCTGTATGGCAGGACTGTGCTTTCTTAAGTTTGAATATGGCTGTGCTGCCTGACATATTTTTTTTTTTTTTTTTTATTTGGCATCTCCAATCCCACCCGAATCTGGAATGCCCAATTGGTGAACTATGTACAAAGCTTGTTCGTCTGCGACCCCTTGCTGCCAATTCAGGAGAGTGTAGACAGTTCGCGGCTCTCCTCCGAAGCACGCGCCTCTCAACCACCGCTTCTTATACACTCATTGCTTGAATCTTTGCAAGTACAGAACGAGGGCGGAGGATACCCGGACATGACCAGGCTTCGAATCTTCCTGACGAGCGCCCGTCTGGCCAACAGGAAGCACTTGAGCAACGAACAAAGCAACTATTGTAATCCCTTCCCGGCAGTCCCTTCCCAATTTGCATCACTGTAGCGCAATAGCCAATTGTGCGCTACTCTGAAAAAGCTGCCGACCACCGCCGGCTGGTACGATGCGCGGCTCGAACCCGCGACGTGATAGTCACCTCTGCTTTGCAACGCGATGCTTTACCAAGTGAGCTATCCGGCAGCCTCTACCTGACATATTTTGAGTGGGGTTAGGAGTGCATGTTGATGTGATAACCTGTCCTCCAACCATATGCTCAAATAGGTCGATTATTCTCATTTACTCTGATTCACGACCATTGGAGCGTTTCCTAAAATCGCGCCCCTACTGGCAGCAGGAAAGTACTGTTAGAGTTTCAGTTTCAGTTCCAGATACAGTTTCAGTCATATTTACACTTTAAATAACGGTTTGGGTGAGGATTAGGGTTGGGGTTAGGGTTATGATTAAGCCCAACGCCCACTGGCCGCGAAGCGTCGCATCAAACTCCAAACGCTTTTAAACGCCCACTGGAAGCCTCAGTTGCATTAATATTAACGGATGACAACAGGACCGAGAAGCAAGCCATTGGTGTCACTCTCAAAATATTAAACAAGACAACGTTTAATTTTGAAAAAATCTACCGATAAAGCTTATTTTAACAGATGGCAAAGTGCGACGGTCAGGTTACTATGCACTATACGTTATACACAGGCATAATTTTCCTCCTAAATTTAGCAGTCTAGTAAATTATGATAATGATTCACTTTACGCAGCAACAAATTAGCTAGCTAGCTAACTTAGCAGTGTAAAGTTCTTACCAGTGTCCCTTGAGTTAGGTACTAACTGTTGATCGCTTGATAACTTAAATGCCCGCAAAATAACAGATTTCCTTTCAAAACTGCGACTTGGTTAAAAAGCAGGTTGACAACTGCATGTGAGGTTGCCGCTAAATGTGTGACTAACCATGACAAGGCAAAATAGTTACATAATCTAAAAGACAAGTGCGTTTTTATTGTGTTGACGCTTCAGAAATTGTGCAGTGGCGAAAAGTAAAAATCTGACGCGCGTCACACGCTGCCAGTGGGCGTTGCTCCATTGAAATGAATGTAACCAATTTTTTGAAGTGCGTCTCACGCCTCCAGTGGGCGTTAGTCTTTAGGATTAGGGTTAGGATTAGGTTTAGGTTAGGGATTTACTGACGGGGACGCTGACGATGGAAACCAGATTGTGTGAGGTTACGCTCAGGAACCAGACGCGAGAACCAAGCAATCCAAAAACTTGTGTTTTATTAGGAATGGGGGTGAACCCCCGCAGAGCAGGAAGCAACAGTACAAAGTCCACAATCCAAAAATCAGAATCCCAGGGACGTAATCCAAGTTGTAAACAGGGCAGCAAACACAAAACTCGTGGTCGGGCAAAAAAGGTTCGGTACACAGATGCAAACAAATCCAAATCAGAGCCAAAATCACAAACGGGGACGGTCCAGTCAGAAAAGAATCACAAAGAGTACAAGGCATAAACGATCATAGCACAGGCAAACCAAGGGGAACGTTCTGACAGAGGCTGGTTGTGAAAAGACTGCTTAAATACACGTAGGGGAAGTCACATGCTATGATAGGGAACAGGTGAGCTGGATCAGACTAATTACAATGGGGGAATCACATGAGGGAAACCCTAACCACGGAAATTGGCAGAAGCCAAGACACGGACGGGAATCACACAGACAGCCTATTGACAAACATACGGCTCCGGTTAGGGAGTTCTAACGTGCACTGATAATGAGAGGCAGAACAGAGTCTCACAGGTGCGGAGGATCTGCTGAAGCGCAGCAAAGTAGGTTGAGTAAAGACAAGGGGCGGAGACTAGAATAGGGCGAATGCTGAGAGCTCGTTAGTCAATTAGTAAAGTGCAGCTATAAAATCCCTAGTGCTCGTTAGTAAGTTAGTACATAAACAATGTTAGTCTTGGTTAGTATCTTTAACTAAAATAACAAACTGTTAGTACTGTTAGTAATGATAGAACAGCAAGGCGAAGGAAGCGAACGAGATTAGAAGGAATAATTGAAATCCCAGAAACCATGAAATCACCCGAAAGTGTGGCACGTAATACTGGGGCAATGAGCAGTCACATGACATGAGACTAGACGGGGGAGACAAAGTGCAAAGCATGGCAAGAAACAAAACAAGAACCAGAATCTAACTGAGGGAATGGAATATGGCAGACATACAGACAAAGCAAGAACAAAACATGGCATGGAATCAGAATCATAATCAAAACATGGTCAGACAAACCAGAATCATGGGCAGAACATGGTCAAGCAAGGCAGAATCATAACAGATTGTAGTTATTTAAATGACTGCTAGAGGTCGCTTCACTCCTAAACGTAACTTTAGGTCGTAATAAGCTGCTTGACAAACGACCTTTCCGGGCGTATTTTGTTCGAGGACAGGCTCTGATGTGATTATCATAATGACAGGTGAGTTAGTGGGGGGTGTTATGCCTCTACTATCCTGGTGAGGGCGCAATCAGCCATGAGAGTTGCTTACAACCCTGCTATCGCTATTGTCCCCCTTTGGTCAGCTATAAGCCCTGACCATTACAACAGGCACATACAAACATGCAGGCAAACTGATTCCTCTGCTTTCAGAGCAAAAATAAATATACAAATTCATGTACAACGTACATGCACACAACACCTAATTCAGTGTCCACGCATATGAATATTTATACACACATGCACACACAGACACAGGCACAGATACAAACACAGACACAGGCACAGACATGGGCACAGATACAGACACAGGCACAGGCACAGACACAGGTTTACAGTGTCCAGAGTAAGAGACTCAAAGCAGAGCATAATGCCCCGTCATTTCCCATGGCTGTGCTTTTATGCAGTGCAGTCTGGCTGCTTACATAACCGCTCTCTGCCAATGGAGAGAGCCGGGGCCGTGGCTCAGATGGGCAGATAAGGAGCTCTTTACTGCCGATGCGTGATGGAGCATTTCCAGCTGTAGGAGCGTCTGAGTTCCCTCCTGCACCCCACCCCCGCTCTCCCTCTCGCTCCCTTGCTCTCTCTCTCTCTCCCTCCCTCATCCCCTTCTCTATCTCTCTCCCTCTCTCTACTCTCACACACCAGGACTGCAGCGCTACAGGATGGAAATCTCCCGTAAAGGCTGCCATCGCTAGTGAGTGCCTGAGCTGTGTGCATGCGTGTGTGTTTGTGTGTGTGTATACGTGTGTGTGAGTGTCCGCATGTTTCGCCGGCAAGGACCAGAGCCTGGCACGGGGATGTGCTGGCACGCGCCAGCGTGTGTGTGTTTGTGTGCAGCCGTGTGTGTGAAAGCAGGGCAGACTCCGGCTGATTCTCTGTTGGGACTTTGGAGCTGTGTTGCTTTACACTGACACCAGGACCTGCAGAACTGTGAGCAGTGTTTCCATCGCTCTTCCCAATGCCCGGACCATGGAAGGACCCCCCATTTCTGCCCCCCTGTAGAGGACAGCACACGCACTGGGAGAACTGGAGACCCCTCTCCTGCTCCGACTCTGCTCCTGCACATTTGCTTCATGAGGCGAGTCACTTTCTTTTCACCATTTTGTTAATCAGATGTAAGAAGTTGTTTGTTGATATCCTGGGGGGGGGGGATGCACTTTTGGCATCAATTCAGACTCCATCCTCTGCAGACTGCAGAGCCACTTTCCTGCTTTTTCAGTGTCAAACATCTGGGGACAAACTGAACCCTTGTGTATTATTTTGGGGAAGTAGAGTCATTCACAATCTGAGCTCTATAACTATGACAAGATAGAGATCTTGACTCTTTCAATTTTAATACTATAATAAAATGTTGAATATCAAAATACATTCAATAAATACCTTTACGAGGCAAAGAATAGAGTATACAGAACAAGTGCAATGAAGTGTATGGTTCTGTTGTCATAAAGCGCTTTTGTAATTCAGAGTTACAATGGAAAATCACATGACAGGATAATGCTATTTGCATTAGTAAATTTGTGTTGTATTTGAGTTGCCTGAGCGAGTAGTGGTCTCGACTGAATTAATGAAATAAAGCTGAATATCTTAGTAACCTGAATCCAGTGTGCAGACATGCATTGTACTGGCATATTTCAGAGATAGACTGCAGTGCTGATTTTAGAGATGGAAAAAAAGTACTGGAGTTGTAAAATATTGTCAGCAGCAGCTTGCTGTATTCAGGGAATATCGAATCGGTGTAATCAGGGCATGAATTACGCGATGAAGAGAGCAGATACTGTAAGTAATGAGAGATAAGCATCAAGGCAAGACCAGACATCTGAGCGGTAATCATGAGTGATAACACGACTCGTGACTGAGCCACGGACTATCGCACCACACAAAGCGAGTGAGATAGAGAGGGATAGAGAGAGGGGGAGAGATGGAGAGAGTGAAAAGGAGGTCTAGATTCTCTGTCAGCCCCGACACGGTTAGGGCCTATATGGCCATTTCCCTTAACACCAACCACTGTAATATTCATGAATATATTCCCTACTTTTTTCTGCTTATCCAGAGATTATATTACCCCACCTGCGATTTAAGAGGCTTCTCTGTAATCATGCACAAATCCATAAGCAGTGGTGACCCTAACTCATACATCGCCCAGGTCACAGCTCCTGCCGACGCCGGGCTGCGCATCTCAAGCACCTGAGCTAGAAGCTGCTTTTGTCTTCTGGCAAATAGTTACCTTGCTTGCACTAGCGAGGCTAAATATGTGACCATCAACCCCACACTCATCACACGGTAAAAGTGGGACTGTGACTGTGACTCGCTGCAGGGCTGCAGTGGTGCCGTGTTACGGCTGTGTCTGGATCAGGCCTCATGCACCTGCATCCTGAGGCAAACAGCGCTGCCTCCAGAGTCTCGCTTTATAAACAATGCAAACCCACCACAACATTTCATGCGCCATTTTCCCAGTAAAATAGAGCTTAATAATAACAAGCTCCATAACCAATTATGTCTGCATTTACGTTGTGCAACGAACATGAGAACACTGTCATCAATACAAACACACATTTACACATGTACAATATCATCCATGCGCATACGCATTTATGCACACATTTACACATGTACAATATCATCCATGCACACATTTACACTTGCACAATATCATCCATGCGCACACGCATTTTTGCACACATTTACACATGTATAATATCATCCATACGCACACGCATTTATGCACAAATTTATACATGTACAATACCATTCATGCACACACACATTTATGCACACATTTACCATACAATGTCATCCATGCGCACACACACATGTATGTACACATTTACTCATGTACAATATATCCATGCGCACACACATTTATGCACACATTTACACATGTTCAATATCATCCATGCACACACATATTGATGTACACATTTACCCATGTAGAATATATCCATGCGTACTCACATTTATGCGCACATTTATACATGTAAAATATTATCCATGGACACACACATTAATGCACACATTTACTCATGTACAATATCATCCATGTTCACACACATTAATGCACACATACACACATGTACACACTCATTTACACATGTACAATATCATCCATGCGCACACACATTTATGCACACATTTATACATGTACAATATCATCCATGCGCGCACACATTTATGCACACATTTATACATGTACAATATCATCCATGCGCACACACATTTATGCACACATTTACACAGGCACACGGTCATAAATGCGTATGTACAATCTAATTGGAGATTGGGAAGACTAGGGATTGATGACTCAAATGGCAAAATAGAGTTTCAGAAATCAGACGGCCCACAGAGCCATTCAACCTTTTTTTTGTCTTATCAAAGTGCACTTTTACATTTGGCAGAGCTTTTATATCCATTTTCAACTATCTTGGCGAAAGTTATTTCTGTTTTATTGTGTCCAAGTGAAACTGTTCCTGTTTAAGATGCGAGATACATTTCTCTGACATTAGGTAATGAATCATTATCTTCTAAAGTCATGGGGCATTGCATTTTGATTAATGGCACATCACAAACTGTTTAGTGTTTTGACACAATAAATCAATAATTATCAAGTCTTGGCTATATGCTCCCATAACCTTATTAAATTGAAGACCCTTGTGCTAAAAGTGCTTAAGTCACAAAATTTCTATTTTGAGAAAATTGGGAGAATCAACTTAGGAGACAACAAAAGGTGTTTTCCCATTCTTAAGTCATGGTGTGTGAAGATCTGACTTAAGTACTTTTAGCACTTGGCTCTTCAATTTAGGAAGGACATGGGGAACATGGCCCCCAGTAATGCCAGCATGCTTTCCAGTGCATGAAGTACAGTTTTCTCATCCGCTCCACTGCCTGCCCTCTTCTCACATTCCTTTGAGGGTTTGGCTGCTGTGACATGTGGCCCTCCCAAAATTCTGTAATTGCTCATATTTCCACCACATGAAAAAGCCTGGCTGACGTCATTCTCTATGAAGACAATCAAAATCTGACTTCATTCTCCGTAAAGACAATCCAAATTTCACACCAGTAAAGTTTCTCGTCTTTGCTTTGCAGACTGACTTCTACATTCTCCTGGATAATTCATCAGAATGACAAGCTAATTCATGTACTTTTCAAGAGGCACACTATTAACCATTTATGGTTGATTGTAGAAGTTAATGGGTTGGAATACGTGGCGCATGCACAAATGCATATTTATTTTGATTGAGGAAGTTTAGGCATGATTTGTGTGCAGGCCAGCATGTATGGCAGTACAGGGGTCAATGACAAATAAGCCTTTTAAAAATGTTTTTTTTTTAAATAAATCTTTAAAAATGTACAGAATACATTTATTCGAAATTGGAAGAGTGTGTTTAAACAAGTCTTAATGGTTGCACAACATTTACAGGGTTTTAGTACAGTTTTAGACTCTATTTGCAATTTCACCAGCCAAAATATGTCAGGTGGCGCAACCAAAAGTTTCTTGAAAAAAACACACTTCCCTTTTTTTTTTTCCTAAGTGATTTTTTTTAGTAAGTATAGCCGAGAGTGTCTACTCTGCCTAAAACATTGCTATTTTGTAAGTGAGCTTGGTATTAAAAGTAACTTATGGATTCTTTATTGTAGGGGGCAGGTATTTTGGTTTTCCAAACAATTAAGAATAATTAAACTATTAAACTTTATTTTAAAGGTTTTCAATATAAAATTATGCCCCCATATTAATATTATATTAATTCATATTTTAAATTACATATTTAATATATTTCACATAATGTTAACTTGCTCGGGCGGTTGCGCCACCTGACATTTTGAGGGTTTGAGATGGCAAAACATAAAATATATATAATTTTTATGATAAACTGGAAATATGTTCAAATTAAATAAGTTTTATAGAATAAATTGATGCTTATTATGAATCATTTAAAATTATTTTAAACCAAATTAGTGCACTCGGACAATGTCACGTCATTGATCCACTGACAGTTTTATAAATCAGGATATTTTTGCGATACACACTCATCATATGGTGTGGTCATACAGCCTTTTAATGCTTAGCCAGCCCTAAGTGTTCTAAACAAAGCTCAAACCTCAAAGTATTCTGCTGTTTTTTCTTTCATTTCATCAGTATCTGCCTGCACTCAGGGCATGTTTTCTCAGCGGTATGTAGATGTAGCTGTAGGAGCTAACAGAGCAATATTTGGCATTAGATTGACCTTTATGCTCAACACACTATTTCCTGGATCCAATCAACATCCGTCCTTAACTGACCTTCCGACACAACAGCAGCTGTGGAAGGCAAGGACAACTTTTTTTTCTTTTTTTTGCGTAACGACAGCCAAAATATATTATAATTATCATAATATCTAATATCATGAGAAAAAAGCAGACTTGAGTTTGCCTTTGCCAAATAAAGCCAAAAACAGATTTAGTTCAGGGTTTAAAATTCTTATTCCAAAATTATGGGCGACGCAGCACCCTTGAAAGGCAGGGTGATATCAGCAAGTATCTCCTACATAGGATGTACTGGGATAGTTTCTCAGCACAGATTAAGTTTAATCCGAGACTAAATTCAACAGAGATTCTCAGAAAAAACTCAAATTAGCTGAGGACTGAGCTTCATCCATGTCAGTGAGAGCAGCCATTATCTCCTACTGAGGAGATAAACTTTCCTGCAAAATTCTATTTCACCCTGTATTCAGGGTTTCTGTAAGACACAGATTGGTCGACTAGATTTTTTTATATTTCACATCCAATATGTATATTTGGAATTTAAAAAGATAATTTAGACAATGTCCTGTAAATCCAGACTGAGGGAGCAGTCCATCAGGAATAGTTTTAAAGATAGTCCACTGGACATAGGGTGACATGAACTAAGTCTCTGGACGCATGTGGACATACACTGGGGAGAAACCCGAAGAGAGGACTGGAGAGGACACACGTGAAAAAGACTAGAGAGGACACACGTGAAAAAGACTGGAGAGGACACACGTGAAAAAGACTGGAGAGGACACGCATGAAAAAGACTGGAGAGGACACGCATGAAAAAGACTGGAGAGGACACGCATGAAAAAGACTGGAGAGGACACGCATGAAAAAGACTGGAGAGGACACACGTGAAAAAGACTGGAGAGGACACGCATGAAAAAGACTGGAGAGGACACGCATGAAAAAGACTGGAGAGGACACGCATGAAAAAGACTGGAGAGGACACACGTGAAAAAGACAGGAGAGGACATGCGTGAAAAAGACTGGAGAGGACACACGTTAAAGAAAATGCATTCCATTCACATATATGGCGGTAGGACAAACTGGACATTTTAGGATTTTAGATTATCCCACTGGATATTTTTAGTTCCAGAAGTAGAGATGTCCCAGAAAGCAGAGTTTGGTCAGCCTCGTACGGGCTTTTGATCAGCGACATGAGCAGGGACACCAGCAGCCATGTCTCTTGGAAACATGTTCTAGACATTTAGACACTTTTTCAAGTGATGCAGCGCTCAGAAGCTGTAGCACCCTTGGGCTGCGTCCCAGTATCTACTCTCTCAGAGTCACACTGCGCACCAGCAGCAGGAGGTGCAGGAGGGCTGGAGACGAGACTGAGGAGCTGCGGTGACAGATGGGACAGACTGTTAATGAAGTTACCTCATCATAACTTTGATTGATGTCAAGCCCATGAAGAGTCCAATAACCTGCCATTGATATAACGTACAGACAGTCCATTTAAAGCTGCAGATTGTGTGTGTGTGTGTGTGTGTGTGTTTCTAAAATAAATACATTATAATTATATCCACAGAGCAGAGTCAATGACCTGACACTGTCATTATGGGCAGAGCTAATTGTTATGAGTCATGATCATTGAATTGATGATTTGCTCCATAGTATCTGGGATATTATTTCCCAGTGTTCATATGGGAGTGATCACATGAAAAGGATAAAAAATCATAGCCATGTCAGAAATCACATTTGTATAGAATAAAGTCCATGTAAATCATCAATTGAATAAATTCCTAATCGAATATTAACTTTCTCACATAATTGGAGCTGTCATGCTTACTTTTTTTTTAACTTGTGTTCATCCATCCATCCATCCATTCTCTATTCCCGCTTCTTCCTCACTGGGGTCGTGCGGGGAGCTGGAGTCTGTCCCATTTGACTCTGGGCGAAGGGCAGGGACCCACCCTGGGCAGCTCGCCAATCCATCACAGGGCGACACATCATTCACACACTCATACCTATGGGCAATTTAGCATGTCCAATTAGCCTGATATGCATGTATTTCGACTGTAGTCCTGGTAATTTTAGCAAAATTTATGTCAATACAAGCACGTACATAAACTTGCCTCTTTTTCTAAACTTGACTAATTTCTCTGTAGAATATTTATGACCCACAGAAACAAAACGTTATTCCAGGAAGTCTTCGGGTTTGTGTTAGAGGCTATGAGTGTGATAATATGGAACTTTAGCGTTAGTTCAGGCTCAGACAGAAGTCAGGTCTAGTTACACACCCTTTCTGTCCAATCATTCTGGACTTCAGCATGTCCCACCCAATAATGAGCTTTTACAACCAAGTGTTCGTTCATCTCCCCCGCTCCGCACCCTCGACACAACTCCTACGCTGATGTGCATCTCATCTCCCCCACCTCCTCCTTCATAATTAACAATGTACATCGCAAGCAGCATCTGCTCATATTGTGTTCATAAATTTAAACTTCTTGAATCTCAGGCTCTGCAGGGGGGTTGTGATCTCAGGGACTGTCTGTGTCATGTTTACTCAGATTGTTCTAGAGCATCACTCGAACAGAGTCACCGCCAAACTCAAATAAATGTTGTTCTATTATAAATGGTTAAATTAGATGTGAGTGTTCTGCCTGAAATACGTTTGTATAATAACCCGCAAAAGCTTGCACAGTGGAGTCTAAATCTATTGGATGATTGTGGAAATTCAGAGTCTCGCCACAATTTGAATGGTGATGACTTCTGTGGGATTGAATATCGATCTTTTGTCCGCATGAGTATGATGATGTCACTCTTCCACAGAGGGACACTTTGATGTGTCTTTCTTTGGAGGGAGACAAGAGTGAAGTTTTAAGCTGCTTCACTCATCTTACCCGATATTGGTGCAGTAAAGGAGGGTTAGGGTTAGGGGACACAAAGCTCAGTTTCTGGAGCGTGAAGGTGGGGGAAGTGAAAGCAAGGAGGATATAGTTTCAGGAGCTGTAGTCCACCTCTGATTTTGGAAGAGCAGAATTAGTCTTTACAAAAGCATTGCGGGCAGCATGGTGTGTGAACCTAACGGAGCAGGGAGAGGCTGTAGGGATAAGTCGTCTTTGATTACAGCCCAATTGGGATGGATCTTCAGCGCCAACTGGGCATCGGAAGGAGTTCCAGGCAGCTTTAGCTCTTCTTCCGGACGATTCAAATGCCAGAGCCTCTGCGTGTGCCTGTGTGCCGAAGGAGGGATTTTATATGTAATACTGGGGCATTCAATCCACATTCCCCTGTTGTAAGAACAAAATACTGCACACAAGTCTGGGGAATAGAGAGTAGGACCGATGATAAAGTCCCATGTTTGGACACTCAGTAAAATTCTTCTGTCTGATTTATTGACGGGGTCTGACGATGCTCAGGTAAAATCCTACTGAGATTCCTGTCACTTTATACTCTAACAACATTGTAGCCAATACACAGGCCTGATGAATAATCGAAAAACAAAAATTAAACAAGTGTTGCCAGGCAAAACAAACCTCGCTCGACAGCACTTATTTTAGTGCTTTTGATACTGTCTCAATTTTACAAGTGTGACCACAACCGTTTTCAGCATAGAGCTCTCTGAAGATCCATGACCTTGAGTTTGACCTTTCAAGGTCACAGGTCATGATGTCAAATTAAAACCCATATAGGAGTTCCTACACGCTCATAATAGTTTGAGTTGCAAGGGAGAATATATTTTCACCGATGACCTTGACCCCCCTGACATATAATCCCCAACCCCGACGGGGACTATCCGAGCTACGCCATCATGCAGCATAAAGTTGGAAGCAGAATTGAAAGATGTACATTTTGGTTTTGGTTTAGGATCAATGTGATGAATTTGAAGAAAGTTCTCGCAAAATATATGTATTTTGACCTTTCTGGTGACCTTGACCTTGACCTTTACCCAATCAGCACAAAAATTAATAAGGTAATCTACGGATCATTGCCCACCTACGCTGAAATTTTGAAGTCAGTCAGTGAAACAATGTAGACGCTAGAATGTAGACGCTAGAAAACACAGACACGCAAACAAACAAACAAACAGACAAACAAACCACATTGATTACAATACTTCTCCCTGCTGACGCCGTCGTGGGTAAGGTAACAATGCTTAATACCGCAAAATTATATCAATCTTACTGCATAACCTTTTGAATGAACAAGGGTAGGCATTATAAAGTTTGTTTTTATTCAGTCTCATTTTAATCCTGGACCTGTTTTCTTAAGACATGCATGAATCTGAGTTCAGTTCTGCGTTTCAGCTCATAATGAACAAAGTTATGCTCAGCCGCGGGGAAAGGTGATTCTAGATCAACGCTTCTTTGCTGAAAGATTTTGTGAATATGGTAACTGATGTATGAAATGTAGGTATAATTTTCATTTGAAAGGTAATGGATATGAAGCCAGACCTGGATAAGAGAATCATCGCTGAGCAGATTAGAATGAATGAGCTGAGATCCTGATGAAATTTAGATTAAATTTCATTTACTTTGGCCTAGAAAACTATGACTGGCAGGCTGCCCTCATACTCAACCCACCTCAACACCAAAATCAACAAATAACTAGTCAGACCACATGGGTGTAGCCCCCGAAAGCCCGCTTCTCCCCTTTTTTGCGCATTATTCGGCCAATAATGTCGCCATGGCAGCGCAAAATTGATAGGTGTTATAAGTAAAGTATATCACGTCTGTACCAAATATGAAAGTAATCGGTCCAAAATTGCAGCCTGTACTGCGTCCACAAGGAAATCTCTATGTTGTGCCACTAATGTGCGTATTATTTGGCCAATACTGTTATTATGGTAACCAAAATGGATAGGTGTTATATGTGAAGTATAACACATGTACATACCAAATATGACAGTAAACGCTCAAAAATTACAGCCTTTACAGGGTCCACAAGGAAAAGTGTATGTTTCAGCAGATATTCGCACATTATTCGGCCAATACTGTCGCCATGGCAACAAAAATTGATAGGTGTCTGAGTCAAGTGTAACACATGTTCATACCAAATATGAAAGTAATCGGTCAAAAATTGCAGCCTGTACTGCGTCCACATGGAAATCTCTATGCTTTCACGCTAATTTGCATATTTTTCGGCCAGTATTCTCGCCATGGCAACCAAAATCGATAGGTGTCATAAGTCAAGTGTAACACATGTCCACACCAAATATGAAAGTAATCAGTCAAAAATTGCAGCCTGTAGAGCATCTACGGACGCGGACGCAGCGGAGACGACACACGTGAATCCTTAGTAGCTGCCCGATTTCGTCTGGGGACTACAATAATCCAAAATATGGAAGCCACTGGAAACTGCATTGTTGTGCATTAACTCATTCCCCACGGTGAGCCGGTGCCAGCGGCGCGGGTGACCATTCGCAGTCCGATGAAAACACGAAATCAGTTGATGATCGTGGTCATGGGCCACCTGTGCTTCAGTACTTTATATTGTGTAATTTTCGGGAAAAGTATTCCCTACAAATGCAACAATTTTATATAAAAGTATTCCGTAGGGAATGAGTTCAAATGCAAGGAGAATAAATATTATTTAGAAACAGCACCACTCTTTTAGGTGTCCTACGGCAATGCAGTAAAGAATGCAGGAAAAAAGATCTCACTAAAAAGTGCAAGGATGTTGAATAAAGTTTAATGTGGCAACATTCATTACCATGAATGCAGTGCATAATGGAAACCTGCTCCACATTCAGCGGTGGCGCACGTGCTTGTTTACGAGCAGGATATATTTAGCCTGGGATAAACCCCTGCTACATATGCAGAGAGACCAGCTCCGCACATTATCCAGCAGGAAAATGAAAAACTCCAGCTATTGGAGAGAGGAGTCGATTGCAGTTCCAAGTAGCAAGAAAACAGGCATGGATTTATTTATTTATTTATTAAGCTTTGACAGAAGTCAGGAAATGATGGCACAGGTGGCAAGGCACCTATTATGAGGCAATCATCCCACAACATGTACAGATAACTGAACAAAGAGAAGAAAAAAAAATAGCAATAATAAAATAAGACAGTATACTAGCTAAGTAACGTCAGAGGGACAGACAGCAACGTAAACAATGACATTTGCCAACCCATGTACAGGAATCATCAGAAGAAAAATAGTTGTTAAACTTTTCTGTATAAAAATGAAATAGCTTCGATTTAAAAGCAGCTGTAGTATCAGAAATTTGATAGAGGTGACTGGCATTCCACAAATAAAATAATCTGTTAAAATAAGAATGGCGAAAAGTTTCAGTCCTAAATTTTGGAATTTTCATTAAAAATGTATCCTCATTTTGAAATGAAACAAAATAGTCGTAGTTGATGTCATATTCCCCCTTTAAGCATTTGCCAAGAATACACAATCAAATATATCACGTCTGTAGCCCAGCGGTAAAAGATCAAGCTTCATTAGTCGGGCTTTGTAATTGCTTCCAACACAATCATTATAACCAAGAATGTACTTTGTGGCTCTCCGTTGCACACCTTCAATATGAAGGAGAGATTTTTTTGATGAAACGGCCAAAGATTGGGTGGAGTGTTCTAAAAGTGGTCTTATAAGCAACATATACAGTTTTCATTTTGTTTGAACTGAACACGAATGACCGCAAGTTTTTGAATTAATCCAAGCATGCGATTTGCTTTACTGACTGAGACATTTGCATGTGCATCCCATAATAAATTTGATGACACCACAATCCCAAGATCACGCATGCAGTCGACTTTTTCAATTAAATTACCATTCATTGTGTAATGATGAAGAATGGGAATTTGCTTCCTTGTAACGCTCAATAGTTTACATTTATCAGTGTTAAATCTCATGTCCCATTTACGGCTCCAATCCAAGATGTTTTCTAGGTCGCACTGCAGCTGTGAACAGTCTTGCGTGTTTCTGATTTCTCTTTTGCATTTAGAATCATCCGCAAACAAGGCAACCCTAGTCTTAGGACTTACACAGTCTGGCATGTCATTAATATACAGCAGAAACATCAAAGGACCTAAAATTGATCCTTGTGGAACTCCTGATTTAACGGGAGACCAGGATGATAGGGCACCATCGACAGCAACTCTATGTTTACGATTGGATAGATGCGACATAAACCACTTTAAAAGATTGCCATGAAATCCATATGTCTGGAGTTTATATAAAAGTAAGTCATGGGGGACGGATCGAAAGCAGATGAAAAGTCTAGATATAAAATATAAATTTGTCCGGACTGATCTAAGAATTTACCAACTTCGTGAGATACCTGGATTAACTGAGTTGTTGTCGACTGACCCTTAACGAAACCATGTTGTAGGTGATGTAAAACAGACACTACATGAGGATAGACAAAATTAAGTATGCACCTTTCCAGCACCTTGCTACAAATGCAAAATAACGATAATTTGATAATTACTCACATTTTCTTTGTCAGATTTTTATGGACTGGAATAACATTTGCTCTTAGCCAATCAAGTGGTAATTCTCCAGTTTGAAGAGATTTGTTAAAAAGATCACAAAGTGACGGAGCCAATTCAGGAGCACATTCTTTTAAAATCCGAGCCGGTAACACGTCAGGCCCACATGCTTTATTTTTATCAAGGTTAATCAAAACTGATTCAACATCATGGACAGTAATCCTTAAATCACCCAAATGAGCATGTTTAAAAACGGTTATATCCGGATATGTTGGTTCTAGAGGCTGAGGGGTAAATAGGGATTGAAAATACTCGTTGAACAGACTAGCCTTTGTGCTAGGATCGGAGGCAGTTTTATCTCCATAAGCAACAAAACTGGGGACACTTTTTGTCTTTGTTTTACTCTTGAAGAATCCCCAGAAACGCTTTGGTGTTTGGGCAAGAGAATCACTGAGAACATCCAAATACTGATTGGATTCAGGGAGGTCAAAATTAAAAATGTAGAAATTCCAGCAGCACAGATTCAGAGAGCATAATGTTGATAGAGGTACTGAGTGTACTTAATCTAAGATGGATGACTGTGCAAATGAACATTGTGTGGAAGTGTGACAGGCTATTTGAATCTGAGTGGACCTACAGAGTTAATATAACAGGACTGAGCATGGGTTATGTGTATTGCCAGCTGGTTATGACCTCGCCACAGCTGACACCATTACATCAGAGGTCAAAGGTAAGTTGGAGTGCTTCAGGCAATCTTCACAAGAGCTGCTGATATCTGGTGCATTAACTTCATATGCAAAGAAAAAAATATGATATTAGGTGGTTCAATCACATTCACTGATGCTATTCATATTCCATTACACACAGTATTATACAATAAATCTAAGTAAGGTTTCAATGCAAAAGGCACATTACCAGCGGATAAAAGACATGCCGTTAAGATTCAATATAAACTCAGAATAAGCATAATCAAGGCAAATTGTTCAATACGCGCATGTGAAAGGGCAGGAATCTCTTCAGTAAAGTGCACATTAACTCTGGGACCGGAGCTGCTGAGAGATGCAGGTGACTCATCATTTCTACAGAAGAAGAACAGCCCTCTATCCAGATCTCAGAGGCTGTCACTTTAGATTTATGTGGGAGCATGTGAACACATATACACACACACGCACGTGCACACGCACAAGCACGCACACACACAGACATGCATGCACACATACAAACAGACACACACACACACACACACACACACACACAACACAAACACACGCACACACATGCACACACACAAACATGCACGCACACACACGAACACACACACACGCAAACATGCACTCACACATATAAACACACACAAACACACACGCACACACACACGCACACACATGCACACAAACACGCACACACGCACAAGCACGCACACACACAAACATGCACGCACACATACAAACATACAAAAACACCACACACAAACATGCACGCACACAAACGCACACACACACGCACACACATAAAAATGCACGTACACCTACAAACACACACAAACACACACACGCAAACACGCACGCACATACACACTCACACACACAAACACACACGCACACAAACGCACGCACCCACGCACACACACAAACATGCACACACACACATGCACACGCAAACACACACACGCATGCATGCACAGACATACACACATCCTTGTGCTTATATCTTTGTGAGGACATTACATTGACTTCCATTCATTCTTCCAGTGTCTCTACAGCCTTTCCCTAATCTTAACAATAAGCAATGTATGCCTAACCCAAACCCTTACCCTAACCTTAACCTGTCCCTAATCCTAACCTTACCCCAAACCCTTACCCTAACCTTAACCTATCCCTAATTCTAACCTTACCCCAAACCCTTACCCTAACCTTAACCTATCCCTAATTCTAACCTTACCCCAAACCCTTACCCTAACCTTAACCTATCCCTAATTCTAACCTTATCCCTAACCCTTACCCTAACCTTAACCTATCCCTAATTCGAACCCTAACCTTAACCTATCCCTAATTCTAACCTTACCCCAAACCCTTACCCTAACCTTAAACTATCCCTAATTCTAACCTTAATCCAAACCCTTACCCTAACCTTAACCTATCCCTAATTCTAACCTTAACCCAGACCCTTACCCTAACCTTAACCTATTCTAACCTTAACCCAAACCCTTACCCTAACCTATCCCTAATTCTAACCTTAACCAAAACCCTTACCCTAACTTTAACCTATCCCTAATTCTAACCTTACCCCAAACCCTTACCCTAACCTTAACACATCCCTAATAATCCCTAGACATACACATACACACACATGCACATACAAACATATCGAGTTTTTGTCTCAATTTGGTTCTTCATTTTTGTTAATTGAAACTAAGCCACTGTTAAAAGAGGCTTATTATCTATTTACATAGTTTCCCGGCGGTTTCTATCGTGACTGCTACTTAGGGCGTCTCAGGTTAATAAACTGGGGTTCCTGAGCTTCTGTCTTGGCAATAATAATTTTCTTTGTTATCTAGGGTGAGCGAGGTCATTAGGTAGGGAGTTCTAAATGTGGCCAAAACTATGTGACGGTTGCAGGATGATCGTACATTTGGAAAGAGATTTCCAGGGTGGGTTTGTCTGTCACCGGTGCCAGCTAATTGAGCATCTGGAGAGCCAGATCCTTGTTCTTCAGGGCCAGTTGGCTGCACACCATAGTTCGCAATCAGTAGAGTTCCTAGAGGAACTAAGTAGTATGTCGTTTAGAGAAATGTTGTGTACGCCAAAGCAGGGTGGTACAGGGATCCCAGAGCAGGCAGGGAGAGAAAGTTGGGTGACGGTAGGACGTCAGCGCAGGAAAGGGCGTACAGCGACAGCTCCTCCAGTGGTTGAGGTGTCCAACTGATTCTGGCCCTTGCAGGAACTCGACTTGGCCCCTGACCCTGAGAGTGGGGGGGATTGATGAGCATCAGGGCACCCTGTTGGCCTCTTCCCCTCAGAAAAGGGAGTTAGTGATAGTGGGGGACTCAATTATTAGAGGAATAGACAGCTTAGTCTGTTCGCATGACAAGGAGTCTCATACGGTGTGTTGCCTGCCTGGTGCCCAGGTAGAAGACATCCTGGAGTGTGCGGACAAGCTCCTGGCCAGAGCGGGGAGGGATCCAGTGGTCATAGTCCAAGTTGGGACAAATGTCATAGGTAAGGGTAGGTTTGAGATTCTGCAAGACAAATTTGTGGAATTAGCTGAAAAGCTTAGGAGCAGATCCTCCACGGTAGTTTTCTCTGGGATTCTACCAGTACCACGTGCAAGCAGAGGAAAGCAGAATTTTATCTGGAGGTTTAACACATGGCTACAAACCTGGTGTAGGAAAGAGGGGTACAGGTTTATGGGGCACTGGAACTTCTTCTGGGACAGGGGTGACCTGTTCAAGCCTGACGGGCTACACCTGAACCGAAGGGGTACCTTTGCATTGGGTCAGCGTATGTTGAGGGTAGCACAGGATTATTTAAACTAGGGACTTGGGGGACAGGGAGGTTAGTGAGTGTTATACATAGGGAAATGCAGACTGCCCTGATGGAAGCTGACAGTGTTACATGCACTATTGATGATATATTTTTAAAGCAACAAAGCGTAGTGGGGGGCTTGGAGCAGCAGGCATATGGGAAATCAAAGGGGAAGAGCATTCGTAATAACCTGAAATGTTTTTATTTAAATGCAAGAAGCATAAAAAATACATTATGATTAGTGAGGGTTATGACATAGTTGGGATTACAGAGACATGGCTTAGTGAAGAGGATGGAGATGAATATAATATAGAAGGTTATAAGCTCTTTAGGAAGGATAGATGTAATAGGCAAGGAGGGGGTGTAGCACTCTATGTGAACGAGAACATAAATATGCAGGAAATTCCTGAAATTGAACATTTCTTGGCCTGTGAAGATATCTGGGTCAGGCTCATTGGCAAACACGAGATAGATTTAAACACAGGAGTATGCTATCGACCACCAGCTTTGGACAGTACTGTCAATGAAATGCTCTTTAAGAGGATTAGGCAAGCTTGTAGAGGAGGAGTGACTATTATTATGGGAGAATATCAATTATCCTGGTATCGATTGGGAAATGGTGAAGGGACAGGGTAAAGGGGAAGAAGAAGATGTTATAAATGAAAATTTTTTGGTGCAGTATGTTAATAAACCTACAAGAGAGAAGGCAATTTTATATTTAGTGCTCTGTAATGACCTTGAAAGAATTAGCAATGTTCAGGTACTGGAGCCACTTGGGACAAGTGATCCCTCTACTGTTAATTTTGATGTTTCATGGGAAGTTAAAAAAGAGTCTTCTAAAACCAAAAATTTCAATTTTAGGTGGGCAAACTTAAACAGGATGCACTCATGTTTAAGCAAAATAAAATGGGAGACACTCCTGGACTGTGAGTCTGTAAATGAGATGTGGGAAAGATTTAAGGGGGTTTTACTTGATTAACAGTGTAAATTCATTCCAAAGGTGTCCAAAAGTAAGCTGAAAACGCATAATCCTCAGTGGATGACCATAGCGATTCGTAGGAGTTTGAGGGAAAAGAGGAATCTTTATAAGATGTACATAAAGGATAACAATGAGAATACTAAGGCTGAATACTGCAAAATGCGGGCTGCGGTCAAAAAGGAGCTGAGGAATGCTAGAAGACTGTATGAAAGGCAAGTTGCAGAGGGGGAAAAAACTAACCCTAAGCGCTTCTTTGAGTACTGTAGCAGAAAAAGGAAAGTCAAAGAGGAGGTTAAGTGCATAAAGAATAAATATGAATCGCTGCTATATGATAACAAGGATATTGCGGATACCTTAAACATTTACTTTGCTGAGAATTTTACCTCGGAGCGGGTTTTTATTCGGCCAGAGGGCATGTCCAATGCTCAAGATTATTTAGCGGAAATCAAGGTTAGGGAAAATGAAGTATTAGACAAATTGCGTAAACTAAAGGCAGATAAGGTGGCGGGTCCTGATGGCTTATATCCTAGAGTGCTCAGGGAAGTTAGTGAGATCATCTTTAAACCGCTCTCAGCTATCTTCAGACGGTCTTTAGAAACTGGAGAAATACCAAATGATTGGAAGCAGGGCAATATAATACCAATATATAAGAAAGGGGACCGTACTGAGCCAGGAAATTACAGACCGGTCAGTTTATCTTGCATTGCATGCAAAATACTGGAATCTATCATAAAAGATGACCTGGAATTATTTCTTGAACATAATAATATCTTAAGGGATAGCCAACATGGTTTCTGTAAGGGAAGGTCATGCCTAACAAGCCCTCTGGCATTTTTTGAAGAGGCCACCAAGACTTATGACCAGAGCAGGGCTTATGACATCATATACTTGGATTTTCAGAAAGCATTTGATACAGTACCGCATAAGAGACTAATTTTTAAAATGAGCTCCATTGGAGTTACAGGAGGTATTCTGGAGTGGATCCAAAACTGGTTACAGGCCGTGGCGGGTGGTGGACAGGGAACAAGGAGGGTGATAAACATGTCTTTAAACTGCTTATTAGTCTTGATCTGTTTTCAGTCAATTTCCCTGGTAAAAGGCACTTTAACCCTCCACTCTCAGGTGTAGCTAATTGTCTTCGTTAAGATGAGAAATCAAATGCATCAGTTGAACGCAAAAAAGAGCGCATTTCAATCCATTTCAATTAAACAATCATAATGCACAGGTTTGACAACTTGCTTAGGATGTGACAAAATTTTACGCGGAAAATCCACTGTGGTTTTTTCGTGAAGAGTTGCCTATTTAGGCATGTGAATTAAACATTTTTATAGAATTCATTATTCACTCACCTAAACATTTCATTATACAGGAAACAAACATGTTGACCAAGAACAATGATTGAAATCAGGTCACTAATCTCATCCGTTTCAAGGGATGTTTTCCGCCCCCCCAGTTTTCCGTCCACCACCTGCCACTGGTTACAGGAAAGATCACAAAGAGTGGTGGTCAGTGGAACCTCATCTGAACTAGGTATGGTGGGGATTGGCGTCCCTCAGGGATCGGTTTTGGGACCCCTGCTCTTCCTCATCTACATTAATGACCTTGATAGGAATATTGAGAGCAAATTGGTTAAATTTGCAGATGACACTAAACTGGGAGGTTTGGCAAATAGTTTAGAGTCCACTAAAGTGATTCAGGATGATTTGGATAGAATCCCGAATTGGGCAGAAATGTGGCAAATGAAATTTAATGTAGCGAAATGTAAAGTTGTACATGTAGATAATCAGAGGCGGACAGTAACGGAGTAAATTTACTTAAGTACTGTACTTAAGTGCACTTTTTGGGGATCTGTACTTTACTTGAGTATCATGTTGGGGGACGACTTATGACTTTTACTTGAGTTCATTTGAAAGGCAAATATTGTACTTTTTACTCCGCTACAGTTCTATCCATAACCCAAGTACTCGCTACTTTTTCTTAAAAAAAAAAAAAAGCGGGGAAACCCTGTGGATTCAGTATTTTGTGGTTGTTTCCTTCTCAAACGTGATTGGATTGTACAGGTGCCACTGACAGGACAGCCTATCAGCAATCACCTTCAGCTTTCCTACCATGCACCCGCGAACTCCATAGTTCAGTTGAGACGCAATCGCAGTTAAGCGAAGTCCCAAGTAAACATAGGGAAAGCATACCAACGTTGGAGAGAATACCGGGAGTTGAATGGTTTTAATTCTGATGCCCAGGTCGCCTTGTTTCTACTTGAGGTGAGTAGAGCTGGTGCTTAGCTCCCAAGTGACCCGCATCTGGCGGGTCCGACCCGCATTTGAATAGCAAAACCCACCGACCAGCAAGCAAGTGAAAAAACCCACAATTTGCGCATTGAGAGATTTATGCGTTATTCCTCCACTCCTGCGTAATACATGGGTCCTCAGAGTCCGTAATGTTACGGATTTCCGTATTTTTTAAATTTTCCTCTGTAAGAGCAAATCTGATGTTCAGTGTAGAACCCATTTTTATTTCGTGCAGATGTTGAGCCAGATCATCGATTCTCCCTTGCATCACTCCCTTGAACCACAGATGCAGCCCCCGAAATCCGCTTAACGATTTCAACTGGTTAAAGGTTTCCTATTCATTCAAAAATTTGTAGTTGATCATTTAAAATGTGAACTGCAAATTTTGTGTGCTTGTTAGGTGCTGTCCTGCAAATACTAAATAACAGCAACTCAGCGAACATTTTAGATCTTATATGACAAGTAGCTGTAAAGTTACGACATTGTGTCGAAGTCTACAATTAGTCTAAGCTGCTTTTTCCATCGAACGCAGCAACGATTTTTTCGTGCGACAGATTACATTCAAAAGTCACTGCAAAGATGCGAACACACGCGAGTTCACGGTATTTTGCGTCTTTGCATTGTTTTTGAATACAATCTTTTCGCGAAAAAATTCATTTCGCTCGTGGAAAAAACAGCTTAACGAAGGGGTAATAAGGCTCCATTGCTTTCTGTGGCCATTTGGAGCATTGCTTTTATTTCACTATCTTGCTTGTGGATGAGATAATGGATATCTGTCCAGATCGTGGACATAATCTACATCGCTTGGCAGTTCAGGAAGTTGCGGCTGATGATGATGAGTTGTAGATGCCCTTATTACAATGATGTCAGGACTGTCTGTCAAAGTTGATGTAGTTTCAGTTGCATAGACTTGTATACATATAATTGATTTTTGTGTTACACTGATGCATGTATGAGCATTAATGTATGAACATTCAATATTGTTCATTTTCGTTGTTTATGATGACTGGATGAATTTGAATGAAACACAAATTGGATTCCCAAAAAAAAAAAAAATCCAAAATGGTGATGTATGATAAATTGATATCAATACGATGTGATGTCAATACTTCCTTATTTTTATATCCTACCATGTAGAATTTCCTTATTTTTAAAAAATCTCTGAGCACCTTGTGGTTATGGACCAGCTTTTCGATCCCTCAAACTTGGGAGGTATGTGGTACTAACTCGGTTGGATGTGAATTGTAAATTGTCATCCCAAGCAAAATTGAGGGAAGCGCGTGTATTGTTTTTGTAAGGCTATCTTGCATAGATCATGCTGGTCTGAATGAATCAAACAGTAGAGAGATTGATATTTCCTCTTTGGAGCGAGTTAGGTTGGCAAGCTAGTGAGTTTGCGCATTCTGTCTGATCAAACCAGAGTTTGTGTTTGTGTAATAACATTTTTTCTCTGGTTAGTACTCAGAGTTGCAATTCGTTGATGAATGTATAACCGCGTGATAAGTTTAGCTAAAAGTGGTGATCTATGTGATGTTGTTAATACTCATTTTGTAATGCCGAGCTAAGATACTTGTCAGATACCTTGTTGTAGCTAGCACTAATGGTGTAAATTTATCGTCTGGCAATGGTGGTCATTGTTGCTACCGGGCGTTTATCACAACGAGCTGTACATGGTCATTTACCCAGCTGAGTGAGCCATTCTTAAGCTGCTTTCACACCGGATGCGAAACGAATTTTTCGTGCGACAGATCACTTTCAAAGTCAATGCAAAGACGCGAATACTCAGAAGTTTCACTTTAAGAAAAGCGCGTTCATGTTCCAAGCTTCTGAAGGGGAGGGGCAAGCGGCTCTGTTGTGTTTTGAGAACGTTTCAACTGTCAACAATAGTGACGTCATATCGCTGATACAGCCTTTAATGGTAAAGTATCTATAAAAGCTCCATCCAGTAGGTTTCTATAGGTAAAGGTAAGCACTGCGGCAGTAATAATACAATATTTAGAAAATTTACTTTTACTTTTGATACTTAAGTTTTTTGTTTTTTTTTTTAAAGATTTTTTTTGGGAATTTTTCCTTTATTCAATAGTTACACAGTGTAGAGAGACAGGAAAGTTGGGGAGAAGAATGGGGGAAGACATGCAGCTAATGACCCAAGCCGGATTTGAACCCACGTCACTGTGGGAAGGACACAGCCTTTATGGTACACGCACTTAGATCGATGAGCCATTGGGGCGCGATACTTAAGTATTTTTAAAAATAAGTACTCCAGTACTTTTACTTAAGTAAAAATCTGACTGTAGAACTTTTACTTGAACTTGAGTAAAATTTAACCAGTGGTATCTGTACTTTTACTTAAGTAATGAAGCTGTGTCCGCCTCTGTAGATAATAAAAACATTAGACAGGATTACTTCATGGGAGGTTTAATACTGGAATGTGCTCCACATGAAAAAGATCTGGGAGAGGTTGTTGACCAAACCCTCACAGGTTCTAGCCATTGTGCCGTAGCAGTTAAAAAAGCCAATCGGATGCTGGGATACATTGCCAAAAGTATAGAGTACAAATCCAAGGAGGTCATACTTCTCTTGTACAACACATTCGTCAGACCACATCTGGAGTATTATGTACAGTTCTGGGGACCTTACTTTAAGAAAGATATACAGGCTCTAGAAAAAGTTCAGAGAAGAGCCACTAAGCTAATTCCGGGTATAAAAGATGAAAGCTATGAGAAGAGGCTGAAGATCCTTAATCTCTTTAGTCTTAGGAAAAGGAGACTTAGGGGTGATCTGAATAAGGTCTTTAAATATGTTAAAGGGATTAACAAATTGAATTATGTTGGATTCCTTCGGCCAAGTTTTGCTAGTAGAACTCGGGGTCAGAAATGGAAGTTGACCAAGGGTAAATTTAGCACTGATATTAGGAAATATTTTTTCACCCAAAGAGTAATTTCGATGTGGAATAGCTTGCCTGACCATATTGTTGAGGCAGAAACCTTGGGAATTTTCAAGAGCAGGCTTGACTTAAAGCTAGATACCATTGAGTCTTTGAGTATCTAAAGTGATATATTCACAAAAGAAAAAAAAAAAAATGGTGAGCCTAGTTGGGCTGAATGGCCTGTTCTCGCCACTCATGTAATATTATGTTATGTTAAAAACACACACACGTGCATGCACACACATGCGTTCACACACGTGAACACATGCACACACATAAGCAGACATGCATATACAAACACACATACACACACTACAGAAATGTGCACTAACAGAGATGCATACACACACACCACACTAATTGAAAAATGCAAGTTTATTCAATATTTTTCATAGCTGGTTCGTCTTTCCACATATTTTAGATTATTTTTCTACATTGATTGTGTTATCTGCCTGCAATTCTACAGCCCTTGCATGGTGTGCAGCGTTAAATTGTACACAGTGTTTCACTTTACACTGATTACTTGGCTTGGATATCTGAGTATACGTATAGCAGTGTCTTTTGAAACATCAGAGCCAATGCACTTGGTAAATAGCTTTGCTCAGCTGGGCCAGAAAAGAATAAAAATAAAATGTGATAGATTGTAAGTCACAGAAGCTTCATATTTACCAGTGGATTTTATACGACTGTGCTCCAGAGAGTGACAAACAAATACAACCATATTTAAAGTGTACCACCTGCAATATAAATTATTATGGAAAACACATACTGAATCTGAGTCTGTCGCTACTCACTCTGTCTAGAACTAGCATTGAAATTCACAGGAACAAAAATGAAACTGCCAAAAATAAATTGCCTTCAATTCTATGTGATGCGTGAGATTTTTAATCTCTTCAAAATTTTAAACATATTTTGAACCCTCTGTCAGCGTTCCCTAATATGCAATTTGTTTTTGAATTTATTTATTTATTTGCCAAGTTCTTTCCCCTTGGATCATTCCACGTGTCTTTGTTTTCTTTCCTGCTCCCAGCCCGCCCTCCCGACTCCGTGCAGTAATGGCTCCTCATCAGCTTGTTCATAACCGCGCCCGTCACTCAGTCCTCTGCCGCTGCGCTCCTGCCCTCTTCCTGTGATTAGTTTTCTGTCTATTTAAGCCCTCATTCACAGTTTCCCAGTGCAAGTCTGTCTCTGTTTTCCCAGTTACTTGTGAGCCTTTATATTTCCCAGTGTTTGATTCTCAGTCCTGATTTTCTTTGTTTCACGGTTTACGCATTTGAATTGCCCTCATTATCTGTTTGGTTTGGTTCAAGACCTGGATGTCAATTTCTGATTTTGCCCTCTCCCTTGTGCTGCATTCTGCTCACCTGATTTCTGGATTACTGCCCGTTTCTAAAAACTGATTTTGCCTGCTGACTGACTCTGAGCATACCTCCAGTAAATTGTGTAAAACTGAACTTGAGTTTTGAGTCTCTGGTCTGTCGACCCTATGGAAAGAAAATGATTAATCGTTATAATAATCATTATGATTTGTGCTCATAATGCAGCAAAAACTCATGGCAGGAAACCCATGATATACATGAGGAGGGGCTGTGGCCTTAGTTTAATAAATATTAGCATTGTCCAAACTGAGCTATACATGCCGGCAGCTGATTAATGTTGCTGAGTGCTAAACCCATCTAATTATGTAAAAAAAAAAAATGTTACAGTACATTAATGTAAGAAAGATCTGTAGGACAAAGGGTTATTAAATATTTTTTTTTTTGGAAGGGCCAATATGGGGAACCTTCAGAGCTCACAGCTCTAATGCTACTGTGGGGTTTTGATTGAGATCTGCAGAGTACATTAGTGTTATGTGCACAATTTTGTAATAATTGCGGTTGGAGTGTGAAACGCTTAACCACATTCTGTACACCACTAGTGTGCAGTCCTGTAAATGATCTTAAAGGACATAATTTGCTTTTCTGTTGAGAATGGCTCATACTGAATTGTTGGTTGTTTACCCTGTAATAAGACAGTTGACAAACTGTTATGGTTCTGTGTTTTGATGTCTTGCCTTGTGTTCATTGTTAAGTCTTTCCTTTATTCTTTTTGCTTATTATACATTCCGGTTTTCTGTTTATGCCATTCCAGGTTTCATTGCACTTCTCTCCACTGTCTTGTGATCTAGTTGGTTCAGTCCGTCTCCCCAGTCTGTGTGCTTACCTGCTTCGGGTGATTTCACTGGTTTCTGGTGTTTCATATTATTGCTTCAATTCTCCTTTACTTCCTTCGCCTTGCTTTCCTAGATTACTAATAATACTAACGTTTATATTGTGTATCATAGTCTACTAACTTAACTAATCCATGTATATATTACTAACTTACTAATGAGCACTTTGGTTAATTTGTAAAGCTGCACCTCCACTAATTATAACTAATCCAATCTCAGCAATCGCCCTGTTCTAGTCTCCGCCCCTTGCTTTGCTTTCCCCTGTCTCTCCCTCATGTTTTTCTCTAGAGATCTCTCGCCGCCCTTATTTGCTATCCTGCACTTATTGTCAGTGCACTTAGAACTCCTTGACCGGAGCTGTTTATCTGTCATAGGTTGTCTGCGTGGATCCCGTCCGTGTCTTGGCTTTTGCCAATTGTTGTGGTTTAGGACTCTCCATGTGTGCTTACCTCTGTAATTAGTTCTCATCCAATTCACCTGTTCCCTGCATAGCATGTGACTTCCCTTCTGTCTATTTAGAGTCTTCACTGCAGTTCATTCTTTCTCAGAGCGTTGATCAGTATTCATGTGTGCAGAGCTCCTCGTATGCCATTTGTCTATCGCTTCTTCAGGACTGTTTCGCCCGACCTTGAGATTGCCTTGCCCTACTATTCCTGTTTTGTCTTTTTGGATTTTGACCCGTTTTTGCACGACCACGATTTCTGTTTTGGATGCCCTGTGTATGACCTACCTTTCTGGATTTCAACTACGAGTTTTGGCTTACCGTCTATGTACCGTTGCACATCTGCCTTACTGGTTTTGACCCCTGTCTAGTCGACTTCGCTTTTTGGACATTGTTTTTGGCTTGGCAATTCTTGTGTCTTCTGGTCCCGACCCTTTTTACAATAAAGGCTTACGATTTTTGGAATTCCTCTTCTTGCAAGTGGTTCCTGAACGCACCGTCACACAAACACTGCTTTCAGTGGAAAACATTGAGCACACAGCGGGAAAAAAAAGCATTGAACGCATCAACATTTAACTCAGTAAATATATTTCTAATGGGATTATTGGCATATTGGCAAATTTTCACCAGATGTCGGTAACAACCCAGGCAATCCACACATACAAATAAATCAAAGCAAATAAGTCATTAAATTATGTGTAAAAAAATTGGAATGACACAGGGGAAAAAGTATTGAACACGCTTACTGAAATTTATGTAAAACCTCTTGAGCCCTGAGCCTCTGGCTGGAAAATGACATGCCCAAAATGAAATGAGTATAACTCTGCAATTACTTGGTCCATTTGAATAAATGTTGGTATCATAATAAAGGTAACACCTTGGGGATTTTGTCGTGTTGTAAAAATCTGAATATACTGTATGTCACGGAGTCAGAGTAAATGAAGAGGGAACACTGCATGAATGAAAGATCTCATTTCCGCCTAACAAAAAATGGTAAAAGGTAAAAAGACCAAAAACCCCTGCAATTATTTATACAAGAGTAATGCTTTTACTGCCTAAATAAGCACATGCAAACCCAGGATTTGAACCCTGGTCTCACAGGGGAGAGTGCATCACCCATTCCACTAAGCTATATCAGCCGATTGTTTTCCCGCTATCAAATTGTCGGTATAAAGAGTGAGTCAAGAAAACACGTCATGCACTCCAATTTAGCTTTTGTACTACCACCTGTCTTCGTGCTTGTGTGAAATGGCGAAAGGATTTTCAGTCAGAAAACGACTTTTAAAATGACTGTTGAATATTTAGTGGATAATTATACCGAAAATACTACTAACAAACCAGTTAAGTGTTTATATTGTTGTGCTATATAAGTACATGCGAATGGCCCATGGACTCGGTTTGACGCACTGGGAACGCAAGGCTCTATCTCAGGCTAGGTTTGTGCGATTAATGTAGTTTTGGGCTCATTGTAACGTCAGAGGCCATAGAATCAAATGGCCACCCACAAAGTCTTACTAACAGCATCACAAGCCGATCACAGAGAGGAAAATACATGAGCGAACGGAATGCTCTAGAGCTGACATCCTTTGAAACAGTGTCCCGGAAAAAACATGCATGAAGATTGCCAGATCTCGTATCGATATAACACGGGCACGTTGGGCTAACAAAAGCGAGCACAGATTTACCCTCGAACACAGTTTTTTAAAGTACAAAATATCAAAGGTGAGAAAAAATTTTTGCTCATCGCTGTAGAATGTAAAGTGTATGCCTGCTGTTTTTTGAGTGTGGTGTCGGTTTAAAATGACATGGCTTTTATCGTTGGATTCTGTGGACTTTCCTCTTTCATTTGATGTATTGTTTGTATGCCAAGCATAAATTCAGTAGAAACGCTAGTGACTGAGTGCTGATATTATTTTATTGTATGTTTTGCTATATGCTTATTTACTTGCTTGGTGCTTGAATTGTGTTCAGTTGAGGTAAAAATGGTCAACATGAGCTTTTTGCCAGGTTTCTTCCCGTAAAGTTGATACACTGCATGACGATGTTGCTATTAGGAAACATGCTGTATTTATGATGCGTAATGATCACCTCTGGTACCAGGGGCATTCGGGTTTAAGAGGTTAATACTTTGTAGATAAGCCTTTGTTGGAAATGACAGTGTCAAGACGCCTCCTTTATGGAGAGGCTAGTCACATGCATTGCTCAGGTGTGATTTTGGCCCATTCTTCCACACAAACTGTCTTCAAATCTTGAAGGTGTTGAAGTTTATATTTCTCAACATATTCATCAGTAAATCAATAACCATAATTAATAACCATAATCAATAATCATAACCAGTAACTATATTATGTAAGGAGCAGTAACACACACACACAGACACACACACACACACACGCCCACACGCCCACACAAACACACACACACACACAGACAGACAACATACACACATACAAGCAGATCACACATGCATGAGCAGTGGACACACACATAAGCAGTTGGCTTCTGTAGCTTTGATTGACATCTATTCAGTTGATTCAGGCAATATCTGTTCAGTCATTAGTATTATTCATCATCATTCATAGCACAGCTATATGTGTTACATGAATTAGAAATATGTATAACCAATTTTACACTGGAAGAGAGTTGTTATCTCTTTTGGTTGCAGTTTTCAAGGCAAGTTGGCAGTGTTTTGGTTTGCCTGTCTCAAAGTCCTCTTAAACAATGAAGTAGCCTTGAAGTTGTTATTTTGCAAAGGATGCCAACTAATGATAAAAGAGAAAAACAAGTAACATGCAGACACCATGATATTGTACCATTGAAAAACAAGTGAGAAGCTGACATTACGTTATTGAACCATTGTAGCAGGAGAGGGCAGAAAAACCATATTTGGAAGAAATTTCCTGTGATGAAGGTATTAAAAAATGGGCGTGAAAAGCAGAATGTCAGTTCTTCTTGTACAAAAAGAACTCGACTTTATATTCATTAATATGCCTCAATAAAGCCTAATTTTCTGAAGAATCTCTCTCTCTCCAGTTGTTTGAGGATGGGGGGACCTCATAATATGAAAATATTGCTGAATGAAAACGACAAAGGTTCCGAGGGTCTCTTCTATGAACTCTGGTCTTCAGTTCTTTCCATAGATTTTCAATTGGATTCAAGTCGGGTGATTGACTGGGCCCTTCTAGCAGCTTTATTTTCTTTCTCTGAAACCAATTGAGAGTTTCCTTGGCTGTGTGTTTGAGATCACTGTCTTGCTGAAATGTCCACCTCATTTCATCTTCAGCATCATGGTAGACGGCAGCAGATTCTTAACAAGAATGTCTCAGTACATTTCTCCATTCATTCTTCCTTCAGTTATATGAAGTCTGCCAGTACCATTTGCTGAAAAACAGCCCCACCCCATGATGTTCCCTTCTCCAAACTTCACTGTTGGTATGGTGTTTTGGGGGTAATGTGCAGTGCCATTTGTCCTCCAAACATGGCGTGTGCAATGACATCCAAAGAGTTCAATTTTGGTCTCATCTGACCAGCCTATATTCTCCCAGTATTTCATAGGCTTGTCCAAATGTTGTGCAGCAGACTTTAAACAAGCTTCAACATGCTTTTTCTTCAGCAATGGAGTCTTGCGCGGTGAGCGTGCATAGAGGCCATGGCGGTTGAGTGCATTACTTATTGTTTCCTTTGAAACAACTGTACCTGCTAATTCCAGGTCATTCTGAAGCTCTCTTGGCTCTTGGAAAACTCTTCTGATTATTCTTTTGACTCCTCTGTCAGAAATCTTGCAAGGAGCACCTGGTCCTGGCCAGTTTATGGTGAAATGATGTTCTTTCCACTTCCGGATTATGGCCCCAACAGTACTCACTGGAACATTCACAAGTTTAGAAATACATCTGTAACCAATGCCATCAATGTGTTTTGCAACAATGAGGTTGCGGAGGTCTTGAGAGAGCTCTGTGCTTTTACCCATCATGAGATGCTTCTTGTGTGACACCTTGGTAATGAGAAACCTTTTTATAGGCCATCAATTAAGACTAAACCAGCTGATATTAATTTGTGCTGATAGTGGGCAGGATTGCTTTCTAAATACTGACAGATTTCAGCTGGTTTCTTGGCTTTCCATGCCTTTTTGCACCTCCTTTTCTTCATGTGCTCAATACTTATTTCCTGTGTCATTCCACTTTATTACACATAATTTATGGACTTATTTGTTTTGATTTCTTGTATGTGTGGATTATTTGGGTTTTTACCGACATCTGGTGAAAATTTCATGTCAATAGCCCCATTAGAAATTTTCTGAGAAAAATATTGACGCATTCATTACTTATTTTCCCCGCTATATATCTGTATATTATTCTACTACAGTGAAATACCTCCAGGCAAAATCACCTACTAAAGTAAAAGTACAAAGTGGAATGTTAATTTATGTATTTATTTACCGCAATTTTATAAGTTTTATTTGTATAGTGCTTTTCAGAGACTGTCACAAAGACATTTAGGGTGTTCCCGATAACAAAGGTAAATGAACAAGACCACTCCCAACGCGCCTTCCTATTCCTCCGCACGCCTATATATACCGCCTACATTCCCACAATCCCTGCTCGTCTCGCTTCTACGTCCCTCCCTTTCTTCCCCTCTCCAAGAAGGAAGCAAGAAACAGTCATCACCTGGGACCCCGGGGGACTTAGGAGCCACACGGACTCCGATGAGAGACGCGAGCCCCACCCTGAGTCTCGCCACCCGGGGGGCGCCCAACGTCCGCACAATCACAGACCAAGTCCATACAACATCGCCTTCCCCCCCGATCCCCTATCCATCGTTCCACTGAATACTCTCCTCCACTTTGGGAGTGGTCCAGAGTTCATCAACACAGAGCAAGATGCTTTACAGAGCAAATTTTATAGAATCAAACATTTAATATTATTTAAAATCCCCGGCACAAAGTACCTTTTGATGTTAAAAAAAAAAAATAAAAATGAGGTTGGTCATTTGAACTGGGCACTGACAGGGACTCAGTAGTTCATATATGTATGTATGTATATTTTATTTATTATCAGTGACATGTTCCATATTTAGTTAGATTTCAGCGTACAGCTCTGTCTCCTCACAGCAGGAAGCCCTTTTTATTTGGAGTTTGCATGTTCCTGTTCTCCACACATCGGTGCTGGTTTATGTGGGATATTTCACATTCTTCCCAATCCAAATGCACACTTGATTAATCAGGACTCTAAATTGTCCCTGCTTATGAGAGTATGACGCCTGTGATTGACTGATGCCCTGCCATGGTTTATTCCCGCCTCTCACGCTGTGCATGCTGGGATAGGCCCCTGCACGCCCCCTCTCCCCACCCTGCACCCCATCCCTACAGCTCAGACTAGGGCAATGGATGGGTGACTCTTTGTCTCTGTATTTTAATGGTTGTCATCTGTGACACAAGTGACATATTTGTAATTCTTAAACACTGTTACCATGGTAACATTTCTCTGTATTAAAAGTATTATTACCCAGGAACCTCGTTTCCTTGAACCTTGGTACTTTGTTCTACTTTGCCTTCCTGCATTGCTGAGAAGGCATAATAAACCCGATCCATCGTCGCACCGGAGTCCAGTTCTATTGTTTCTGCTTTCTGTGCACTCTTAAACGGAGCACACAGTAAAATCTTAAAAATTAAGATTTTTAGAAACTTTCTTTTCACTATTTTTGTGGACTGAGAAAATTGAGTTTTTGCCTAGATACGTCATAGTTTACGTGTCTTATATTGAATTTTCAAGGCTTTTGATTGGCCTACGATAAGCGACCCACAGGCCAAGTGCGGCCCAAAAATCAATTCAGACTGGCCTGCGAATCTGTTATGTTTACTAATAAATAAATAATCTGTCAGAAAATCTGTGCAATTATCAGACATTTTTGACATCAGAATACTGTAAACTTTCAAAAAGAGAGCAGAGGGCTTCGGCAATGCTGTAAAAAATAGCCAATCACAAGTATGCACCGTCACGTCTGACTGACTGGACAGTAGTGATCAGATACACTTGGAAAAACACTTCCTGTTTACTGGACACCCTGTGGTGCCAACCAAAGCTACTTAGTCCAACTCAGAGGAAAACTGGAGGCGAAAGAATGAGCAACAATCCAGCAGCCAGTGTAACTGTGAAAAAGAGGAACAGTGAATGAAAAACAGGACTGGTGAGATGAACACGTCTTTAACTGACCTCATTATTTTATCAGCAGTTTGTTTGATTGCGAAACCAGTTTGCTTATGCTGTTGCCATGTCTCTTGCAATAGCTGTTTTGCCAGTCTGATCCTATTGGAGCCTCCACTTATTTTATTTTATTTTATTTGAATGAATGTTTGCTAGTTAAATAACAAAATCTCACCATCAAATATGAAGTTGATAATCAAGATCATCAATTCAACCATCCATCCCTTGAAATTGTAGTGAGGAAACCAATTTGTCTGCTTTGCAGCAGATGCGTTTGTGCAGTAAAGGAGTACATTCTCTCATCTGAACAAGCGCAGGTCTGTCTGTTCATAGCTGTGAGATCTATAGTTCCTCTTTTTCGCCTACCTTTGGTTTCTTACTTCAAGATTTGGTCAAGGTAAAAGTGACATGGAAATAATTTTATAGTACGTTTTCATCGAAAACCAGAATTGCATGTGTGTGGCATAAAATATGTCTGAAGTATGCAAAAGTAAAAAAATAAATAAATAAATAAATAATGAATAAAAAAGATTGCATAAGGCCAAAATGTGTTGGATTTAGTTGATGATGAAATGTAAAAAAAAAAAAAAAAGCACATTTTTAATACCACTTATTTTTTGCAAGGTTCATTGTAATAAGTTGTTCAAAAAAAAGGTTTGTTGTGTGTGTCAAGGTTACATTTTACACACACACACACACACACACACACTGACACACACACACACGCACACATCATTTCCACAGAATTGTGAGATCTGCATCTCAAGCTTTGTATACTCAAAGAAAACCTTTTAGCGGCTCAGACACATTTTGCTTAAGCAAACGTTCGTTCCAGCGAGGAGGCCATTAATGTGGAGGTGTCGATTGTTACAGCAGGAACCGTGTCAGCAGCAGCTAACTCGAGAGGCATGATTAATTTATGCTGCTTTCCAGGCCTTTCTTCTCTATCACAATTATGATGGAGCACTTTACTGCGCAGGGAATGTTCCATGGTTTCTGCCTCGAAATAAATGATGTATAAATTTTTCGTTTTGGTTAACCCTCAATCTTCAATTTTATCTATTTATTCCACTGAATTTTAGAGATACTGATTATAAACTGTCCAAATGTGCAAAACCCTTAAGTGTATCTTTCACTGTGAAGATGTTTTTTAAAAATTATTTTATTTATTTTTTTTTTTATCTCAGTCAAGAAATAAAAACGCAAAGGAGATGGGGTTCAGTTAGGTATCAAATAAGTATCAGAATCTTTATTATGATGGAAATAGAGTGCTAATTGGTAAAATCATTTTAATTGTTGATTTGTTGAACATTAAATCCCCAAAAAATCACAGCATGCATGCATCTAAAGCTCATTTAAGTTCGGTATGTGGCACAGTAAAGTATTAATGATTGAACAGTCACAGCAGTCATGAGTAATTCTTAACCAAACCATAAAATAGAGACAGATTTTCTGCAGAACTAATATTTTCACAGCCCTGCCTTTGAATTAGAATATAATATAATGCCTGTAATACTGATTTTTGTTTTATATTTGTTGCTAAGAAATGATACTTTTGACATGAATATGCAGGGTCCAATGAATTTGTTTGGGTATCTCCGTATGAGGAGGTTTGGGCCTCTTAAATTACACCTGTCTAGCTGTTATGTATCTATAGTTAGCTGAGACAGATTGGTTTTTTCACTGATTATACTGTATCTCAGTTCTTTGTCATTAATAAGAGGAAAGAAAGAATTCCCAGGTTTTAATTGGAGAAATAACAGGGACAAAATAAGATTTAAAAAAAATACAGAACTGTTAACTATAAAAAAAAATTCTTGTCCACTGAACAGTTTGTTACTGTATGAGTCAAAAAATGACTTGACACAAGGACTGAAGTTTTTCCACTCATGAGAATGTTAATGTAAATTATTTTAGGCTATCCATTCAGCATAGTGTTAATTAAGCTTCTCTGTCTCTCAGTCCTTTTGAGGACAGTGTTAGTAAATCTGTCCATTTGCCTGCCTGTCGGTTAATTCAGGGCAGTAAGGATCCGTCTGTCTGTTTGCTCAGCACAGTGTAAATACTGTGTAGAGCCAACGCCCATAATATGTTGAGTGTTTATACAGGTTTTTTGGAGCTTCTCAGTGTTATTAATATTGCCTGTAGGTTAGATTGATAAGATTGTGACTCAGATCTCCATTGACAGTTAGCTTTTTACATTACTCAAGGGGTAAGTGAAGTGGAGGATGTAGCGAGAAGAATAATCTGATATCAAAAAGATTCCTGTCACTTTAAGCGGTGTGGAAAGGGATTAAATCCCAGTTGATTGCATTCCAAAGCTGCTTCCTTGTTTTCCACAGAAATTCATTCTCACTAAAGGCTGAACATAAGTATGTGCAGCTCTGACATTTCGATTGGTTTACATGTCAAGTCCCTTCTGCGTAAAATCAATTCAGATCAATGTGACCGTCCATTTCACCAAGTTCAAAAAGGTGACGTACCTGTGTAATGCATTATAATGAAGCAGATCATCTAACTAGGCTTTGAATGGGTCTGTTTGCACACATACACATTTACAATCTATGCATGGTGTTTTTACACACACACACACACACACACACACGCAAACACACGCAAACACACGCACACACACTCTGCTGCTTTCTGGTTGAGCTAATAATAATGGCCACGCCAATACAGGCGAAATTTCTTCTAATATAATAAATGTGTGATGAGTGTATGCAGTGGCCATCTAAAGAGAGATACTTTCTTTGATAACAAGAAACCACAATAGTATCAGCCAAGTAAACCATTGAACGTAAAACTCTTTGCAATATTTGCCTACATATAGGGATATTTTATGTGGCAGTTTGTTGATGGATAATACACCCAGTGTACGGTGGCTGGGAGGTGCAAACAAAATTACAAAGTGTGAAGCACTTTTACAAACTCGAAACAAATTTACATTTTAGAAAACATTTTTGCATTTTAAGAAAACAAAATTACATCAGCAAAACACTTTTACCAAGGACAAAACAAATTTACATTTTAGAAAACAAATTTACAAGACGCAAAACACTTTAACAAACTCTGAGATAAATTTACAAATAGTGTAACACTTTTACAAGTCCTGAAACAAATTTACAAATGACTGAATTCTAACGGAAAGGGAATGTACCAAATGTTGGAAGTGACTACGTAAGAAGCCAATCAGTTCGTTGCGGCGGGAACCAAATTATTATTTTTGTTCCCCATGAGAGTTCCGGACACCAACAGAAACTCATTTGCATACAGCCAATCAACGACCTTGTTCCAGACCACTGATGGAGTGCCCCGAGACAGTGACTGGTCTTGCCCCGAAGTACAATTAGGAGATAAACCTACAGTTTTTTTCGAACACGAGGTATTTATCATAGGATAGATATCTAGAAATTTCATTTGAAACCGACTGCTTGCGTGAGTTTTCAAATGTAAATTTCCAGGTATCTACCCTACGATAAATACTGAGTGCTCGAAAAAAACTGTTGGTTTATCTCCATTCTACCATGACTCTTGTCAACACCCCTACAAAAATACTGGCGTGCTAGCTATGACACACAGTTCGCTATCACTTTGGCTTGCTAGCTAGGAAGCCAACTAGCTCGCTAATGAGTATGACAGTGTACGCAATGAAAGCGAACTGCAGCCTTTTTAGCTCGCTAGCTAGTTGGCTATATAGCTAAATACATTGGCGCGCTAGCTATACTACTGCTAGCTAGGTAGCCAACTAGCTCGCTAGCGAGAAAGACTGTTCGCAAACTGTAGCCTTATTTTGTTGGCGTAATCATGACGAAGTCTTGACCAGGGTTGCCAACTCTGATTAGACAAATAAGCGACCGCAGCTTCAAAAACAAGCCCAAAACAAGCGCAATATAAATTAGACGATACTAAGACGGTGTAGACCTGGGGTGGAATCTCTTTCGTTTTGTTGAGCGGGGGGTGGGGGGCCTTAGATTATCTTTCATTTAGTTGAGCAAAGGGCGAGGAGAGACGGCAGGTTCTCTCACATTGCTCGTGAGGCTGTGAGCAGACAGAGTCAATCAATGAATCGGGGGGAAATAGCAACCATAAACGCATAACAATTAGGTTGCTTGTTACACTTCTCTAACAAGCAACCATATTTTTAAAAACAAGCCCAAAAACAACACAACCCGCGACCCGTAATTTTTTCAAGCGACTTCAAGAAAAAAGAAGCCCAAAGTCACATATTATAAGGAGACTTGGCAACTCTGGTCTTGACCCAGTGCAAGGTAGTTTACCGGTGAATAGATACCTGGTGTTAACCAATCAAAATGCAGAATTCGCTGGATTGAATGGTAGAATGCTATACAGTCCATGCTCGGAATACTGCAATTACGTCTTAAATGCCCGCCTTACCCTCAGCATAACTGTTGGCCAAATCATTTATCTTGCCTGCCATTTTGATACAGCGCCCTCCATAATTATTGGCACCCCTGGTTAAGATGTGTTAAAAGCCTTAAAATAAATTCAGTTTTTATTGCAGAAGCATACTCTCACACTGAAAATTGTAGAAAAATGTAACCTTTAACTCAAGTGAATTTTAAGGGGAAAAAAAAATCCCTGACTAAAAAATAATTATTTTTCATAAAATCACCTGTTCCACTATTATTGGCACCCCTAACAATTCCTAGGAAATAAATGTAATTGAAGTATTTCTGTCATTTCTACAGTAGTTTATAAAGTTGATCAGAGTATCTAGGAACATTTAATTAGTAATTCATCACTTCCTGTTTCCCTGGGGTATAAATATGACGTGACACAGAGGCCATTTCTCTTATCCACTCTTCAACATGGGAAAGACAAAGGAACACACCATTCAAGTAAAGCAGATGTGTGTCAACCTTCACAAGTCAGGCAATGGCTACAAGAAAATAGCCACTCGCCTGCACCTGCCCATATCTACTGTCAGAGGAATCATTAAGATGTTTAAAACAACTGGAACAGTGGTAAACAAGCCTGGACGAGGACGCAGGGTTATTTTGCCACCACGCACAGTGAGGAGGATGGTAAGATAAATAAAAAGTTCTCCAAAGCTCACTGTTAAAGAATTGCAACAAATGGTAGCATCTTGGGGTCACAAAGTCTCCAAAACAATCATCAGGCGCTATCTACATGCCAACAAGCTGTTTGGGAGGCATGCACGGAAAAAACCTTTTCTCACTCACAATCATAAACGCAAACGTCTGGAGTTCGCTAAGCGGTACTGGGACTTCAACTGGGACCGTGTGCTTTGGTCAGATAAGACCAAGAGAGAGCTTTTTGGCAACAAACACTCTAAGTGGGTCTGGCGGAACACAAAAGATGAGAATGCAGAAAAGCACCTCATGCCCACTGTGAAGTATGGGGGAGGATTGGTGATGCTGTGGGCCTGTTTCTCTTCCAGAGGCCCTGGGAACCTTGTTAGGGTGCATGACATCATGAACACTTTGAAATACCTGGACATTTTAAATCAAAATCTGGTGGCCTCTGCCCAAAAGCTGAAGATGGGTCGTCACTGGGTCTTTCAGCAAGATAATGACCCTAAACATGTGGCCAAATCTACACAGAAATGGTTCACCAGACACAGAATCAAGCTCCTCCCATGGCCATCTCAGTCCCCAGACCTCAACCCCATTGAAAACCTGTGGAGTGAGCTGAAGAGGAGAGTGCAGAGGAGAGGACCCAGGTCGCTGGATGATTTAGAGAGATTGTGCAAAGAGGAATGGTCGAAGATCCCTCTTTCTGTATTCTACCATCTTGTGAAACATTATAGGAGAGGATTAGGTGCTGTTTTGTTGGCAAAAGGGGGTTGTACAAAGTATTAACATCAGGGGTGCTAATAATTGTGGCACACATGATTTGATGTAAAAGAATTATTTCTTAATGTGGGATTTTTTTTCCCACTGAATAAATGCACTTGAATTAAAGGTTGGATTTTCCTCTTTTTTTCATTGTGGTCCTATATTATTTAGAAAAAAAACGAATTTATTAGAAGCTAAAGAACACATCTTAACCAGGGGTGCCAATAATTATGGAGAGCGCTGTAAATACATTGTTATGAATGTAGCCAAATTGTTCAAAATATTTGAAGGCGGTAAAATGAGCTAGTTACAATTAATGTAGCCTTGCAATACGCAGCTCACCGCTTTTTTATACTCTACCAATCTGTCATATTAATAAACTTGCTAGTGACACCTAAAAAAACCCGATGAATACAAAGTAAAAATAACCGAGATTGCGTCAGTTTATTCTCGACTTCTTTTAGGGGCTTCCTGGGGCCGGGGGGCTTTTACACTCCCCTGCCCTGGTAACTCGTAAACGACATGGCGTATGACCACCAAATTCGCAGGGGATGATGTACACATAAAACGAAATCATTAAAATCATTTTGGTATTATTATGACGTCATTATGACATCATGTTTTGAATTTATTGCCCAAAAATGTCATAGTAGGGTCATCTCTTACAAATTTAAGGTATAAAGCACAATTGTAACAGATAGTGTGTTCTAGAAAACTTTAATATCCACAAAGATACCTGTTGTCATTGGAAACAGCAACAACGTCAAAATGACATCTTTAAAATGATGTCATAGATGTTGCAAAATGGCTTGAACTGCTTGTAACATATGGTAGTCAACTGGAACATTTAATAGTACGCGTTTGAAACACAAAATTGCCTTCTTGGCAAAACTGCATTCTTGGCAATGAACTACAAATCACTATCAGTGTTTGTATTGATGTGATAATTAAGGTATATCACTGGTAAGGCTGCATACTTGTCAGGTCTGGCCTTCCCAGGGCCAGCACGCCGGCTGAGTAAGACCCGGAACAGCAGCTTCACTCATCAAGTCACCATCTCCACCTGTGAGCTTCCACAGCGGCTATTTAAACCAGAGCCGCACTATAGCTCTTCGCTAAGTCTTGTAAAGCATGTTTCAGCTGCTGTGCTTCTCCGTATTCGTGGTATCATGTATAACTCTAATCTTTGCTAAATGTGCTGTTAAACTTTAAGCACATCGTAATTCGTTAGAAGGAACCTCGTTTCCTTTTCATTTGCTTACTGTTTGTAATACCAGTGTTGCTATCTCGTAGCCTATTTTGTATTACTACAGTTCACTTTGGTTTTTAGGAATCTTGTTTCCTTTTTGTTTGTATCTTTTGTGTGCATGCCCCCCGCTTACGCGGTTGGCAGCAATAAATATAACAACCAAATCCACCTTTGCACTGGAGTCCAGTCCATGTTTTCCTGGCCCCCGTGCCATCCATTATAATACTAAATCATTACTACTACTACAACTACTGAATAAATTAATTCTACTTAACAAAGCTGACATTAAATTATGTAAGATATTGTAAATATAATGGAATAAGTATATGTTAAAAAGAAAATCGGGAAACTACATTGATGAAACTGAAATCGGCGATTTTTTTGTCAGACATACCTGTTAGAAAACTGTTGCCATGAAAACAACGAAGATGGTGGACTTCACTTATTGATATAAAATTGTTCCCAGACAAGTTTTAGGAAAATTCACCAAGTTTGGTGGTCCTATCTCAAGCCGTTCAGAATTATACGTCGTGAAAACTGGCTCGGGCATAAAAAGCCCCACCCGGTCTAGATAGGGTTAAGCCAGCGAGGGCAGGTGGGGCTGGCTGAACATCTGCATTCAGAACAGTAGAAACACTCTTCTTCCTAGCTTGGAACACTTGTACTTAGCACCAGTACTATAACCTTCTGGGTTATTTCAATAATAATAGTACAACAAAAAATATTGGATACAGGAATTATTATCCCATCACTGCTTGAATCACAAATAATGTCAGGGTTATGCGTTGTATAGGCTTAAAGGATTCCTAAACACTAATTTCAATAACGCCAGTTTTGGTTGTCCTACCTCAGAATAACATAGATACAGATGTCAAAGCTGTTTTAAAATGCAAATACTTCCTAAGGATTTTTAATCACCATTTTTCATAAGCCTGTCAGAGACAGCAGGGGTCAATTCCGAGAGTTAATGAGATAGCCGGGCACGTGTCACAGAAGCATCCTGGAACCATATCAAACCAGTGCTTACCACATGAAGGTCGGTGGCACCACATATGATTCACCTTTATTTGCGTGGCCATCACAACTTTTTGTCCATGATATGGAGTTGAATAACATTCCCGATGTAAATGATGTGATTAACATGCAACCATTTAAGTCTGATCCTCTGAGGAGCCAGATCTCGAGAGTAAGCGAGGAAGATTCCGACAACTCAGACACTTCCGATGCTAGTGACAGTTCAGACATCGAGGCGAAAAATAAACAATCTCTATAAATTCAGCCTCACTTGTAGCTGGTGTGATCGGTTAAGCCCCTGTCACACTGCGCCGTTGAACGACTCCGTCTGCCTCCATCTAAATATTTTCGTCAGACGGTGCCATACGGCGGCAAATTCAAATTTTTTGGCCATGGACAGTAGATAGAACAGCAAGAGTAACATTTAAATACGTCTGAGAAACGTCTGCTTAAGTATGAGTGACGTCTTCATTGAGCCCAGCTTACGGAACATCGGACGCCTGAGTACCGTCTGCTTAAGCATGAGTAACGAATGAAAAGGCTGATAAACGTCTGAATAACGTCTCTCAACATCTGGTTTGCGTTTTATAAAAGGCCAAGCTCCGTCCATCGCTTCATCACAACAGTCGTAGCTCCTGGACGGTCCACATCGCTCGTTTTGAGATTATATTTGGATCACTATTATCTCGCTATACTATTATTTTAGAGCACTATCACACTTCATTTCATCATGCCAGCAAAGAGAAGGGGAACTACAGGCAAGGGCAGTGGAGCGAAAGCCCCAGCCAGGCGAGCCCAGAAGCCTCCCACTCCACCTCCCAAGGAGGAATCTTCGGACTCGGATGCCTCAGAGGTTCCGTGGCTGGAGGCGCCCAACAGCCATAAAAGTCTCAAAACCGGTAAGATTCCGCCCGAGTAACGGTGAAAACGTAAAAAAAACACCAGAGTAACATATGAGAACCGCCAATCGCTATCCAAAGCTGGCCATCGGAAATTTTGAACATGTCCAAAGTTTGAAACGGCTAGTGCCGTCTGTCAACGTCTAGATACGTCTGTAAACCAGCCGAAAAACAAATAAAAAAAGTCCAATAAACATACGCCTTCGTTTTTCAGACGGAATCGTTAAATGGCGCAGTGTGACAGGGGCTTTAGGGACAACATGGAATCAAGGTCGTGTGCACGTTGCAATGCATATGACGCTTGAGCTATATGCTGATTGTTACCGATTAAAAAAAGCATTACAACCCAATGAATGGACACTTACATGGCCCTAAACATGATCACTTTCCATTGGCACGCAAATAAAATCACCGAAAGTACATATTAGAACAAACCAATTCTACTTACATGAACACACACCGCTTGTTGAAAGCCCCTTGTTTGCCGACCGGCCGAAGGTCACTACATTTTTTTTGGTCCTATATCGTGTGGGATGTCAGGTACTGCATTTTCGCGTTATATGGGCCTTGCATCCCTGCAACCATATGTTGCCATCTACTTTGGGTCTCTCGCTAACTGATTTGTTGAAAAATGTTTCAAGCAAAGACGACTGTAATCCGGGGCAGTCTTGAAGTTATCTTGGCGACAGTAGTTGACTCATGCCTTCTGGCAAGGTTCATCGCTCGAAATCCTTTTTGGATCTCGAATTATAACTTTACAGGCCAGCGCCAGAACTGAACATTTGGGGGCAAAGATACTTTCCTTTATGACAAAAATTAGTCCTTGCTAGTTCTCAATCGTTTTCCTTTATTATCACGTTTTCAAATTATATTAATATTCAGGTCGCAATTGAAAACACAGCTTCTCTCCCCCGTTCGATCTAACAGCGACCAAATAATGGGCTACGTTCAGCACAGAAAAATAATTTAATTATGATTAGGTCTAAGCACTGGCACTCAGCAATGGTATTTTTTTTTTTTCCAGCAAGAGTGGCATTTCAGAACTCTTCAGCGAATGAAGGTAATTCTGGTGACAAGTGTGTACTCCTATTTTTGCAGCATGGTCACCACAAATTGATGTAAAAAAATAGACAGCTGTCTGATTGGAAAACGTAAAAGGACGGCACCGCGTACTCGTCACAAAAATTATCTTCCAATACTTTCTCTGAATTTTGTCTCTGGTTTTAGAAAATTTTTCCAACGGTGCAACCTAATTTATTTTAAGATTGTACTGATTCAAAATTTTTTTCAGCATTCAAAAGAATTGGCTACATTTGTGGAGAAGAGCAGTTGCACACCCCTTGCCGCGATGCGATAATAATTTATTAAATTAACAATGCTTCTTACATCGAAGTGTTGGTAATTGAATAATTTAGTAAATTGGTTATAAGTGCATTATGAAAGTTCCCCACATGGCATACATTTAACATCATTTAAAGGAAAAATTCACCCAAAAATGAAAATTCACTCATCATCTACTCACCCCAAGGCTAATCGAAGGGTCCATAAATTTCTTTCTTCCTCAGATCACTTTTAGAGTTACAAAGAAAAACAGCATTCAAGACAAATGCAAATCAATTGAAGTCATTGGAGACCACTTTCTCAAGCGTAAAAAACAACATTTAAAAACGACAAAATGCCTCCATACTACTTGTACGGCGTAATCCAAGTGTCCGTAAGCCCTGACATTCAATTTGACTCGAAAAGACGTCTTTTCACTATATTTTTAGCCTAAATGTCCAATGTAGCCACTTAGCCAAGAGCCCTGTTTATTTTCGCGGAAGAAGTTGACCTCGCTAAGTTGGCCGACCATAAAAATGGGCTGTTCAGTCAGTGAAAAGTAACATTCAAAACTGCAGCGCGTTTCTCCAGTTGGAGATATTTAGGGCCGTTGCAGCATTATTTACCCTCGTTGGCCACCGTAGCTAGAGGTCTTGAATTTTGAACTTCTTCCGCGAAAATAAACAGGATTACGGGCACTTTGATTATGCCGCACGAGCAGTATGGACGCATTTTGAGGTTTTTACTCGAGCCGGTAGGCCACGAGTCTAAGTTCGGCTCCGGACCTTCTTTTTCTTCTTTTTTTTCGGGGTCGCGATTGCCCTGCTCATGCGCACGTGCGGTTTCGCGATTGGCCCAAGACTACATTGCTGATTGGGCACGCTCAAGTGAAGCATCTGTTCCAGGAGCGTATACACTGGGAAGTTAAATTCGCATGTACACTTCCATTCATTTTCGCCTACTGTAAAATTATATTTTCAAAAACACTTGCGTGCGAGTCGGGGTTGTTTTGGTATCGCTGTGCAGAGCAACATTTTCTCTCCCTAAATATGTGCTTTTTTGGAGGATGGAAAGCGGCGCACTTACTAAAGGGAAGATCGAAATGTTACTCGATGTCAACGTGCAAGTGCGAGCAGAAAAGTTCAGTCACAGTGGCCAACGTTTTTAATGACCCTCTGATAAGATAATTGCTTCAAAGTTTTCGCCGTTATAAGCAACGTCGATGAATGTCCGTATCCGTTATCAAATTACTCTCTGGTTTCCTCACTTCATTGTACCCTGATTGAGCATATTTGCCGTTGACCGAATTGTTCATACTGAATCATATGGCTAATGCCAACGTTGTTAAATGGAAGCGCTAGTTAACTCTGGCTACTCCTTTACTAAGCGTCATCTTTGCCCCTGTCCGATTATAACACTGCTCTCAAAAAATGATCACTGCACAGCACGGATGAAGGGAATAGAGAAAGGTTTTTTTCTCCTGATTTCTAGCAGTCAAGCCTTTCTCCCCTCCTTGTCTTTTGGAACTCTGTATAAACAGACAAAGCGACTTGTCCATTGTTTTAAATATTATGCAGGTAAGAAATATTGTCCATGAATGTCAATTACAAGTAGCTAGCTAGTTAGCCACCTTGTTCATTTTATTGACTGCTTAGTCAATGCAGTCCCCACGACGGTAAGGGTACCAAGGTAGCTCGCTGGAGACCATTATCGATCGCCAGCGTTTGCTTTAGTCAGCGGTCTATTTAAGTCAATGGGACGGCTAATTAGCTAGCTAGCAAGCGAACGCGATTTTTTATATTAAAGTGACAAATTTGCGTTTCTACGTTAACTTATGCATGAAGCGTTTTATTACAGCCCTTCAAATTACTATTGCTGCAAAAGACAGCCGCACATCTCGGCATTTTAATGCTTATATTGACTTATTTGAAATTGGCCTCATAGGAAACCATTCATTTTTATGAAGACGTTGGGTGTATCAATATGGCGGCCGGGTGCTTCACTTTGGATAATGTAAGTATGACATCATCAGCGATCTAGTGTTCTAAATATATATGTATATGGATTGGCCCAGGCCTAGACCCGGCCCGAGTACAGGCTCTGAGGAGCCTCTTGTTAAAGGTTGTTTTTAACGCTTGAAAAAGTGGTCTCCAATGACTTCAATTGATTTGGATTTGTCTTGAATGCTGTTTTTCTTTGTAACTCCAAAAGTGTTTTGAGGAAGTAAGAAATTCATGGACCCTTCGATTAGCCTTTGGGTGAGTAGATGATGAGTGAATTTTCATTTTTGGGTGAACTTTTCCTTTAAAATGTATGCCATGCTTCAAACTTTCATGATCGCAAAATCATTGATGAGGTCTTTATTGTCCAGCTTCTGGGAAAGTTGTAGGAAGGCTATATGTTATAGTAAGAATGGCAATTATCTAATTAATTAATAACAAGTGAAAGCTAAACTTTACCTAATATCTTCAGTAGCATGGACTACATAACATTCTACTTTAAGCTGGAATTTCAAGAAATTTCAGTGATTGCCATCCATGCAATCTCATATTGTAGCTTTCCTCTAACGCAAAGCTATGTGTCTTATTCAGTTAACAGCTACACAGGTTATTGGTAGCCTATTTGCTCAGTAAATTAATCCAATTACTTGCCTCATTCTTAATCAGAAACAGATTGAGAGTTAAGCTGCATTTTGGTTGCTAATATTACCGGTAGTAGACAGTTTTTATTTTTATAAAAGTAAAATTCATGCGCAGACCTGAGCGAAAACCATATTTAAAAAAAATATTTACTTAGCTGTAACTATCCGATCTGACAATAACCCAGAAAAAATATACCATTTTGTGGGCCATGGGAAATCAGTAGCTTCGAAAGACATCGGCGTTTTATGTCACTATTAGTGTGGATGGGAAAATGCTTGATAACTATTGCAATGAACAATAATGTAAGCTGAGGAGAAATAGTAATTTCACTGATTGATCCTTGCAACTGAACAAATTAACGCTTAGTTGCTAATTAGAAAGCGTGAATGGGAAAATGTTTGAAGAAGTAATGCGCTTTAAGGCGAGGTGAGAGCCAGGCATTAATCTCTCCGATGGCAAGTCCTGGGTGGAAGAGATCAAATTTGCCCCTATTTTGAAGTAAGACACATTTTTATGTTCTTACAATAGTGGTTTCCTGGCCAACCCAAAATTTCCACTGGTCCCACCCTGGCCACCCCATCGAAAATTGTCCGGTTCCACCACTGATGGCTAAAGGCCTAATACAAATAATTAATGAATCCAAATCTTTCTCTCTCCAAATCCATCTCCAGTTTTAGCATTTTTTCAGCAGTATAATTTATTTTAAGATGACAATTCACTTATTCCAAATGTGCTCCGGATTCATTTAAAGTTGGAAACTTGTAGGAAGGCTGCATTATGATAGTCTGGATTGAAATTATCTTATTAATTAATTAATTAAAAACAAAGTCTAAACCTCACCTAAATACCATCTTCAGCAGCATTTACTACTACTTCAAGATGGAATTTCGAGAAAATTCAGTAAATTGCCATTCTTGCAATCATCTCATATTCCAGCCTTCCTCTTTGACGCTAGGCTATTTTTTAAAAATCATTATTGGCAATGCCGTTGATTGCTAGCCTATTTGCTTGGTAAATTAATTTATGTAATTGTCTGTTTTTTAAAATGGAAACAGGTTGAGAATTAACCAGCATTATGGCAATGTCATCGGTTGCATACGGAGTTTCATTTTTTTTAAGCAAACTTAACATGTGGACCTGAGTCTGCATAAATACATTTTTAAAAATTTTTTCTCAGGTGAACCGAAACTGATTGAACATTGATGCAGAAAAAAATAGAGTTTCTTAAGCTCCAGGAATTAAGAAGTTTCAAAAGACATTCATGTTTTATGTCATCATTGATGAGGACAGGAAAATGCTTGATAACTATTGCAATGAACAATAATGCCAGGTAAAATGAAATGGCCAGTGCCAATTGGTCCTCGCAGCTGAACAACCTAACACTTAGTTGCTAATTATGAAATGTAAATGGGAACAGGTTTGAAGGAAAAATGTGTTTTAAGGCGAGTTGAGAACAGGGCATTTATCCCTCCAATGGCAAGGAACTCGACTTGGCCCCTGACCCTGAGAGTGGGGGGATTAATGAGCATCAGGGCACCCTGTTGGCCTCTTCCCCTCAGAAAAGGGAGTTAGTGATAGTGGGGGACTCAATTATTAGAGGAATAGACAGCTTAGTCTGTTCGTGCGACAAGGAGTCTCGTACGGTATGTTGCCTGCCTGGTGCCCAGGTAGGAGACCTCCTGGAGCGTGCAGACAAGCTCCTGGCCAGAGCGGGGAGGGATCCAGTGGTCATGGTCCATATTGGGACAAATGACATAGGTAAGGGTAGGTTTGAGGTTCTGCAAGGCAAATTTTTGGAATTAGCTGAAAAGCTTAGGAGCAGATCCTCCACGGTAGTTTTCTCTGGGATTCTACCGCTACCACGTGCAGGCAGAGGGAAGCAGAATTTTATCTGGAGGTTAAACATGTGGCTTCGAACCTGGTGTAGGAAAGAGGGGTACAGGTTTATGGGGCACTGGAACTTCTTCTGGGACAGGGGTGACCTGTTCAAGCCTGACGGGCTGCACCTGAACCGGAGGGGTACCTTTGCACTGGGTCAGCGTATGTTGAGGGTAGCACAGGATTATTTAAACTAGGGACTTGGGGGGCAGGGAGGTTAGAGAGTGTTACACATAGGGAAATGCAGCCTGCCCTGATGGAAGCTGACAGCGTTACACGCACTATCGATGATATATTTTTAAAGCAACAAAGTGTAGTGGGGGGCTTGGAGCAGCAGGCACATGGGAAATCGAAGGGGAAGAGCATTCGCAATAACCTGAAATGTTTTTATTTAAATGTAAGAAGCATAAAAAATAAATTTACGGAACTTGAGGCCATTATGATTAGTGAGGGTTATGACATAGTTGGGATTACAGAGACATAGCTCAGTGAAGAGGATGGAGATGAATATAATATAGAAGGTTATAAGCTCTTTAGGAAGGATAGATGTAATAGGCGAGGAGGGGGTGTAGCACTCTTTGTGAACGAGAACATAAATGTGCAGGAAATTCCTGAAATTGAACATTCCTTGCCCTGTGAAGATATCTGGCTCAGGCTCATTGGCAAACACGAGACAGGTTTAAACACAGGAGTATGCTGTCGACCGCCAGCTCTGGACAGTACTGTCAATGAAATGCTCTTTAAGAGGATTAGGCAAGCTTGTAGAGGAGGAGGGACTATTATTATGGGAGACTTTAATTATCCTGGCATCGATAGGGAAATGGTGAAAGGACAGGGTAAAGGAGAGGAAGAATTTCTAGATGTTATAAATGACAATTTTTTTGGTGCAGTATGTTAATAAACCTACAAGAGAGAAGGCAATTTTAGACTTTGTGCTCTGTAATGACCCTGATATTATTAGCAATGTTGAGGTACTGGAGCCTCTTGGGACAAGTGATCACCCTACTGTTAATTTTGATGTCTCCTGGGAAGTTAAAAAGGAGTCTTCTTAAACCAAAATTTTCAAATTTTAGGCGAGCAAACTTTAACAGGATGCGCTCATATTTAAGCTAAATAAAATGGAAGACACTCCTGGACTGTGAGTCTGTAAATGAGATGTGGGAAAGATTTAAGGGGGTTTTACTTGATTCACAATGTAAATTCATACCAAAGGTGACCAGAAGTAAGCTGAAAAATCAGAATCCTCAGTGGATGACCACAGCTATTCGTAGGAGTTTGAGGGAAAAGAGGAATCTTTATAAGATGTACATAAAGGATAACAATGAGAATACTAAGGCTGAATACTGTGAAATGCGGGCTGTGGTCAAAAAGGAGTTGAGGATGCTAGAAGACTGTATGAAAGGCAAACTGCAGAGGGGGCAAAAACTAATCCTAAGCGCTTCTTTCAGTACTGTAGCAGAAAAAGGAAAGTCAAAGAGGAGGTTCAGTGCATGAAGAATAAATATGAATCACTGCTACATGATAACAAGGATACTGCGGATACCTGAAATAGTTACTTTGTTGAGAATTTTACCTCCGAGAGGGTTTTTATTCGGCCAGAGGGCATGTCCAATGCTCAAGATTATTTAGCGGAAATTGAGGTCAGGCATATTGAAGTATTAGACAAATTGCGTAAACTAAAGGCAGATAAGGCGGCGGGTCCTGATGGCTTATATCCTAGAGTGCTCAGGGAAGTTAGTGAGATCATCTTTAAACCGCTCTCAGCTATCTTCGGACGGTCTTTAGAAACTGGAAAAATACCAAATGATTGGAAGCACGGCAATATAATACCTATATAAAAGATAGGGGACCGTACTGAGCCAGGAAATTACAGGCCAGTCAGTTAAACTCGCATTGCATGCAAAATACTGGAATCTATCATAAAAGACGAGCTGGAATTAGTTCTTGAACGTAATAATATCTTGAGGGATAGCTAACATGGTTTCCATAAGGGAAAGTCATGCCTGACAAACCTTCTGGAATTTTTTGAAGAGGCCACCAAGACTTATGATCATAGCAGGGCTTATGACATCATATACTTGGATTTTCAGAAAGCATTTGATACAGTACCGTATAAGAGACTAATAGTTTAGAGTCCACTAAAGTGATTCAGGATGATTTGGATAGAATCCAGAATTGGGCAGAAATGTGGCAAATGAAATTTAATTTAGCAAAATGTAAAGTTGTACATGTAGGTAATAAAAACATTAGACAGGATTACTTCATGGGAGGTTTAAAACTGGAATGTGCTCCACATGAAAAAGATCTGGGAGTGATTGTTGACCAAACCCTCACAGGTTCTAGCCATATTGCCATAGCAGTTAAAAAAGCCAATCGGATGCTGGGATACATTGCCAAAAGTATTGAGTACAAATCCAAGGAGGTCATACTTCTCTTGTACAACACATTCATCAGACCACATCTGGAGTATTGTGTACAGTTCTGGGGTCCATACTTTAAGAAAGATATAGAGGCTCGAGAAGAAGTTCAGAGAAGAGCCACTAAGCTAATTCCGGGTATAAAAGATGAAAGCTATGAGAAGAGGCAGAAGATCCTTAATCTCTTTAGTCTTAGGAAAAGGAGACTTAGGGGTGATCTGATTGAGGTCTTTAAATATGTTAAAGGGATTATCAAAGTGAATTATGTTGGGTTTTTTGTTTGTTTTGTTAGTAGAACTTGGAGTCACAAATGGAAGTTGACCAAGGGTAAATTTAGCACTGATATTAGGAAATATTTTTTCACCCAAAGAGTAATATTGATGTGGAATAGCTTACCTGACCATATTGTTGAGGCAAAAACCTTGGAACGTTTCAAGAGTTGGCTTAACTTAAAGCTAGATATCATTGAGTCATTGAGTATCTGAAGTGATAGATTCACTATATTAATAAGAAACTGGCGAGCCTAGTTGGGCTGAACGGCCTGTTCTCACCACTCATGTTATGTTATGTTGAGTCCAGGGTGGAAGAGCTTAAGCTTGGTTGAAATCTGGTCATCAGTGGCTGCACTGTGTGTTTAACTGTCTTACCTTGCAGCAGATAATCCTCGTTGGTCACTTTGTAATAATTTTGTCCATTTCACATCTTTTTAAACATTTGGTCATTAAATCCCTTGCACCTCTCTTTTCGTTTTCTCTTTTTCTTTTTACCAGCGCCAAAAAAGTTGGGGCGGAGGTTATGTTTTCGCCCCTGTCTGTCTGTCTGTGAACAACATAACTCAAAAAGTAATGCACGGATTTGGCTGAAATTTTGTGGCTTCATTGCTATTACATCAATGATGGACCCTATTGATTTTCAACGCGATCAGTGAAACAATATGGCAGCCATCTTGAAATCGTATGACACGTGATAAATCAGCTTTGCTCCCATTCATGAAGATTTGGACTGTGCTGCCTTGGTGGAGGTTTGCACTCTTTGAGTGCCTCTAGTTTCCTATCTGTGCTCCTGATTTTTGGTGGCTGGTCATTTTGAGAGCTAACAGTAAGAAGAGGAGGGCAGGGGCTAGCCAATAGAATTTTTGAATTTATGCAGTGTAATAGGCTGAACCATTTTCATCTGGCGGGAAAGTAAAAATGTTTTTGACCACTCTGTCAAGGAAAATAATGAAACTATAAAACCACAAGCATTATATGTCACACAAATTCTATGCTTTAAAAAAAAGAAAAGAAAAAAAAATTCAATTTTGACAAATCATTCCAGCATATTTTTGAACAGTCAGAGGGCCTCCTTCTGCCCCCACCCCACCCCACCCCAACACCTCCCCCCCACCACCACCCACACCGCCCCCATCGGAGAGCCTGGCCTGGATCATAACAGCGAACAAATAATCTCATCTTCTACAGCTGCTGTTAGTATGATGTGAAATAGCATGGCTGATTACAAAATACAGCAACATTTTAATGCAACCACCATAGTAATGCCACCATTACTATTCATTCCTCTGATTTAATTAAAACTGTTTGGAGAAAAAATGGTAATTTCCATATTGACGTTCTTTCATTCAGACCCAATATTTTTATCAGTCCAGCAACAAACCATCCCACATGAGAATTTTAGCGTTTACGTGGGACTGGCTCTGGAGAATGATATGCACTCTCTAATGACCAGAGGCTTGTAATTTAATGGAATACATGCGTCTCTGGGGACCTTCGAGATGAAGGGAGTGACTAATTTAGCTGGAATAAAACATCTCTGAGACATCGCAAGTCCTCCATCTCCACAGAGTTCCCCCGCAGATTCAGCTGAACTCATACCTCAATGAATTAATAACATGCTGATACTATAAGAGCATCATCTTAAAAGTATGAAAATTGAAGGATATTCTCCTTTATTGAATATGTTCTGTAACATGACTGAATTTATGTGTTCCTTTTTGATGTATGTAATTATGGAAATGACTAAGTTGCAAATTATGGGACAGGCTGTCCATAATAACAGGACTTGTTATGAAGATGAATTGTGACATAGCAAACTATCAATGCATTTAATTATTTTCCTTTGGTTTTTGCTAATAAATAAATAAACAAACAAATATGCTAAAATATAAACATGCTAAACTCCTCAGATCACAAATAGTATTGTGAATAGTATTTATAAACAATACTGAGTTTTGGAAATTTTCATTTTCATCAAAGATTTAATCAAAATTTCATTAAAATATGTAATTAAAAATTGATACCAGTGTCTGCATCACATGTTGCCAGTGGTACTCGCACAAAGACTGGATGGGAAGTGGGTCGTCTGTAACTCTCTCTGAGATCCTCACTCTCTGTTTCCTCAATTTCAGGAACCATGGTGAGCAGGGAGGTCAGCAGATGCATGCTCACAAATTCAGAGTCAGACTCAGAAACAGCGCCCTCTGTGGGCTTGGAGGAGAAGTACGCCCAGGACCCCAGCAGGCAGGTGAGGAAGCGGAACAAGGCCCTGCAGGTGCGCTTTAAGGACATCTGCGAGGCCCAAAACGAGCAGAGGGAGGCGGGGCCAAAGGAAGCTCGGCCAATGTCCTATAAGATGGCCTACCGGAAGTATATGACGGTCCCTGCTCGCCGTTCCATCCCGAACGTCACGCGGAGCACGGGAGTGCAGACCTCGCCAGATCTCAAGACACGCTACCAGACATTTCCCTTCGAGCGTAAGAAGGGACACGCCTACAAGCACTCAGCCGCAGCGGAGAACTTTATGGGACAGGATAATGGTTTCCTGGTGGATGCATCAGGGATGAGGGATGGCGAGAGATTAGGGGGGTCCACGGGGTGTGTAGCTCAGGTGAGGCACCAGACACGAGCACTCTTTCACGCCTCAGACTGTGCAGACACAGCTGAAGACCTGCTGAACTGCTCAGATAGCGCCGTGCGTTTGGAGTCATCGCTCGTCAGCTGCTCCCAGGATTCCCACGGTTTTCCCAGCACCTCTGACTCCAGCGTTGATGTGGAATTTGGGATGCACAGTAACAAATCAGAAAGCCATAGTGCACTGCTACACCATGGGGATGGGGACCTGGATTTGTCCAGCAGACATCAGACTGTGCAGGGCTTCAGAGAGACCACCTCCTCCAGGTCTCTGGAGGACTCAGGCTCCAGTGTGACAGGCCCCATTGCGTGGACCTCTCTAACCCAGGTGGAGTGCCTGGAGAGCCCCTCTCTGCGTAGGAAACGCAGGCAAGCTCTGGAGCTCAACGGCCTGCAGACTCAAACCCAGACCCTCCTGCACGCTGGCTGCTCTTCAAGGCCGCAGTGCACCTCCGGACCTCTAGGGGCACCAGAGGACACGGATGCAATGTGTCTTGGGAGATCGGGCTCCTCAGGTGACAGCTGTAAGCAGATAGTGGCTGTAAATCAGGACGGGAAGATGGAAGCACAGCTGCAGGTGATGGAGAACATGATCACCTCCAGCCAGGCAACCATCCGTGTGCTGCTGGGGGTGATTCGGGAGCTGGAGAGGGGCGAGGCACAGAGGGAGGGGTAAGAGCTCCGCTTTATCCCAGCAAAATCTCACTCAGACAAATAATTTACAATCTTTGGGAAGTGCAGAATATACATGTAAATGCATGCTAAAATCCTGCTATAGCATAACTTAGGTAAAAAATAAATAAATAAATTGTACAGCACTGAATCATTGAAACATTAATTTACTCAACTGTTTCATCAGCCTGTTTTCCAATTACTGACTAAATATGGGGAAACTATTTTTGCTCATTGTCATCTGCAGTATTAGGGCCGAACTGTGATAAATATTCGTCCAAGTTGAGAATAAATACAAGAAAAAAGCGAGCAAAGCTCACGTACCCCCGCTCCCCATTTGTCGCTCAATGAATGTCAATAGCAAATAACGCTTCTATGGAAATGTAATATGCAGTCATGTTCAAATCAAGTACCAAAAAGGTCCATTTAGTGTACAAACTTGTCTCCATTGATGCCTCCCTGCCGATTTTCGTACTAAGTTGAATTAAGATTCAAGGGCAATAACTCCGTAAAAAATACAGTTTAAGTAACTTGGTTTGAAAACTCGTTCGAGAGTATCGTCAGGAGTACCCACAAGCAAAATGTCATTCATCTAGGTGTAGTAATTTCGAGTAAACTTGTTCCCCATTGACGCGTCCCAGCCAATTTTTTCGACTAAGTCGAATCAAAGATTCAAGGGCAATAACTCCGTAAAAATAAAGTTTGGGAACTGGGTTTCGAACTCGTTCAAGAGTATCGCCAGGAGTACCTACAAACAAAATTTCATTCATCTAGGTGTAATAGTTTCCGAAAAATTTGTCCCCATTGATGCATCCCGGCGGATTTTTGCACTAAGTCGAATCAAAGATTCAAGGGCAATAACTCCGTAAAAAATAAAGTTTGGGAACTGGGTTTCGAACTCCTTCAAGAGTATCGTCAGGAGTACCTACAAACAAAACTTCATTCATCTAGGTGTAATAGTTTCCGAGAAAATTTGTCCCCATTGATGCATCCCAGCGGATTTTTTGCACTAAGTCGAATCAAAGATTCAAGGGCAATAACTCCGTAAAAAATAAAGTTTCGAACTGGGTTTCGAACTCGTTCAAGAGTATCGTCAGGAGTACCTACAAACAAAATTTCATTCATCTAGGTGTAGTAGTTTCCGAGAAAACTTGTCCCCATTGTCCACTATAGAATAAAGTACAAAATGTGACGTTTCCATGGAAACGTCAGAAAATTGACATCCCAGAAAGCTGAAAATGAGTGGATGCGTAGTTTGTGACATGGTTCACGATTGTACAAAGTTTGGTCGAAATATTTCCAACGGTTTTTGAGATATGACCCCGGACGGAAGGACGGACGGACGGACGGGCGGGCTGCTATATACCCCCGCTTACTTCGTAGCGGGGGTACAATTACATATATGACTGAATAACATAATGAAGGAGCAATGCATTAAAAAGTGTGTTATCAGAGCGTATAACTACATTTTTACTGTATTAATTACAATGGATCTTCGTCATATCTTTGCACTCAGTGCATTAGTTCAAGAGGGGAGGATTGTCTCTATCTTACATCTTGAATGTAAGATTCATGCCTTTCCAAAGCAGTCAAGAGTTTCTCTGAAATGAACCAACAGTCTATTTAAATCAGACAATATTCACTACCTATTTCAGAAACAAATACACCGGTGATTTAAATTACGACAGTCCCCAGCCGAGAGATCAGTGCCTTGAGACTTTATGACAGTGGACTTAGCTTTAAAACACTGAGCTGTGGGAGGACCTTTCTCCTGCACTTGGCTGAGTGGAGCAAAAAACTCAATCACCCAGTACTTCATTCTACAGCCCATCCAACTACCCTTTCCCTCACTCTTCAATCCACCCAATCACCCTGTCCTTCAACCTGCAAATCCACCAATCACCATGTCCTTCACCCAGGCATGTGATTGGGCCATTCTGAAAAAGTCTGAATAATAGCCGGGGCTTTGGGGTCCACAGGTCCCCAGCCGGGTCCAGGGTGGAATCCTGGTGGGGGGACAAGGGGGGGCAAAGCCCCCCAAACCTTCTGGGTTTTCAACATTTTTCCATAAAAAAGTACAAAAGATCAGAATGTTTATCACTAAAATGATGTTCATGAAATAGAAATATCATTTTAGTGATAAACATAGGCAATTCTGATCATTTTTACACACCTGACAACATAGCTGAATCTTGTCATAACTTTTCTTGATGGGGCTTTTATTTCAGTGTATTTCCCAGATATTTTAATTGACTATAAACAAACTCATCATGTAAGGAAAAGATATACTTTTGATTGACATTTTTAATACTTTAATGGTTGTAAAACTTGTTTTTGTTTTTAATTTGTGCAGTGTCTTTGTAGCCTAAATCTTAAATGTAGCCTATGAAAGACAAATTGCAGAAGGGGCAAAAACTAACCCTAAGCTCTTCTTTCAGTATTGTAGCAGAAAAAGGAAAGTCAAAGAGGAGGTTAAGTGCATAAAGAATAAATATGGATCACTGCTATATGATAACAAGGATATTGTGGATACCAGTTACTTTGTTGAGAATATTACCTCAGAGCAGGTTTTTACTCGGCCAGAGAGCATGTCCAATGCTCAAGATTATTTAGCGGAAATTGAGGTTAGGGATAACAAAGTATTAGAAAAGTTGCATAAACTAAAGGCAGATAAGGTGGTGAGTCCTGATGGCTTATATCCTAGAGTGCTCAGGGAAGTTAGTGAGATCATCTTTAAACCGCTCTCAGCTATCTTCAGATGGTCTTTAGAAACTGGAGAAATACCAAATGATTGGAAGCACGGCAATACAATACCTATATAAAAGATAGGGGACCGTACTGAGCCAGGAAATTACAGGCCAGTCAGTTAAACTTGCATTGCATGCAAAATACTGGAATCTATCATAAAAGATGAGCTGGACTTATTTCTTGAACGTAATAATATCTTGAGGGATAGCCAACATGGTTTCCGTAAGGGAAGGTCATGCCTGACAAACCCTCTGGAATTTTTTGAAGAGGCCACCAAGACTTATGACCAGAGCAGGGCTTATGACAACATATACTTGGATTTTGGAATGTACTCCACACGAAAAAGATCTGGGAGTGATTGTTCGCCAAACCCTCACAGGTTCTAGCCATTGTGCCGTAGCAGTTAAAAAATTCAATCGGATGCTGGGATACATTTGACTAAGGATTCCTTTGACTAAGTGTTGTTAGTAGAACTCGGGGTCACAAATGGAAGTTGACCAAGGGTAAATTTAGCACTGATATTCAGAAATATTTCTTTACCCAAAGAGTAATTTCGATGTGGAATAGCTTGCCTGACCATATTGTTGAGGCAGAGACCTTGGGAGTTTTCAAGAGCAGGCTTGACTTAAAGCTAGATACCCTTGAGTCATTGAGTATCTGAAGTGATATAATAACAATAGTATAAAGAAACTGGTGAGCCTAGTTGGGCTGAACGACCTGTTCTCGCCGTTCATGTTATGTTATGTTATATGTTACATCAATTACTTATTATTTACAAAGGAAGCAATAAATAGGTTGAAGGCCAGACCTTAACCAACTCTGCACAGGTATAGTAGATTAATTTTGTTGATAGCAGTACTTTGATGGAAAACTGCTTTTTTTGTGCTTTTTGGGAATTCTGCTCATGGTGGAGAAAGCCTTGAGTTACTAAAGGATAAAGTTACTGAAGGGCTTTCACTGGTTACCCCAGACAAAATGCCCGGTTAATGTTGAAAACTCAAATCACAGCAACTGCAGTAAATAAAAAGTAACATCATGTACACGGTGGTCATTAGTTAGCATGCATTTGCCATATCTGAATTTACTTGCAAGCTATCGACCATATTCACCCCAAGCCGCGGGGTGTAGCTACTACGAAGCAAGTTAGACTTAGCCAGGCTTTCTTAGCATGAGCTGGCGGGACACACCACAAGCTTGGAGTCAGATACCATTGCTAGGCTTAGTTAAGAGTCACGTTCATGAAAAAAAAAAAAAAAAAACCATGGCTTTAGGCCCAACATAATTCGCCCAGCTAGATAACCCCTGAATCTTGCTTCATAGTCGATACCGCTGGAGTGCAATTAGCAAGCTCCTCATGCTTCCTCAGTGACCAAACGTTATAGCATCACATCCTAGCGATCACTTTCTGTGCAATGTCTGAGAGTAGACATAGCTAGGTAAAGTAAAAAAACATACAAGCAGAGCGAGTTTTACACACAATGAGGAATTTATTTGAGTGGCATTCTAGCTAACATTTTTACGGATAAGCTAGCTAAGTCAGCTGAAATACTATCAGCACCGATACAATCAGAGACAGTGTCTTATCAACTGCTCTTCCGTTCCAAAACTGAGAATAATTAATTAACGCATGCTGCTATTAAAGCCATGCCTGTTTACCCTGCAATCCATAAATCACCTTGTCCTTCACCCAGCAATCCACTGATCACCCTGGCCTTCACCCTCTAATTTACCAATCACCCTGTCCTTCACCTTCCAATTTACCAATCACCCTGTCCTTCACCCTCCAATCCACCCAATCGCCCTGTCCATCACCCTGCAGTCCATTTCACATGGAATTTGTTGTGTTCATGCTGAAAATTTGAGCATTTGTGATGAACATGCACTCAAACACCAAAAATAAAATCCACCTGCTTTCTTTTCAATGCCACCCACCTGATTTCTTCTTTATCATGTACAAAAACACTTAATTTCACCATTAATTTCAAGTTAAAATTTGCACATTTAAAAGTTAGGCTTTAGACTTTACCTTTCACTTCTTGAGTACTGTTCCCAACAGAAGTGCACGTGTCAGGTCTCGCCTTCTGCGATCCAGCACGCCCGACTAATCAAGACCTACAGCGCAGACCCACTCACATCAACTAGGATCATGTTTCCTGTTAATGCTCATTACGCTGCATGTATTTATGCCACAGCCTGCGCAGTTACCCTTCGCTAGATCTCGTAAGCTACAAGCCTGTGCTGTTGGTGCCTTAGCAGGCTCTTACTTTTGCGTATTGCGTTGTATCTAAAAACCTAAACCCACTTACTTTACTTTATCCGACCGGTTCTACCCTATGGGGCGTCGCGGGGAGATGGAGCAGACGGTCTTGGGCCAGACGTGTTGCCTGTTGCGGTGTCAAGCCATAGGTGCACAGGATCTCTGCCACACCGTCGATCCAGCGGCAGCGTGGTCATCCTCTGGCCCTCTGGCCAGACCCTCTGGTGTTGTAGGCTCTCAGGGTTGGTTGAGTAGGGGACATTCTGGTGAGGTGTCCAAACCATTTAATCTGTTCGTGGGCCATGTACTTCTGGATGTTTGTGACACCAACCATTTCTCTGATTACTTTATTTCTGATTTTATCCCTTCTGGTCATGCCTACTGTTCTTCGTAGGCACCTCATCTCAAAGGTCGTGAGTTTCCTCTGCTGGGTTTTGTTGAAAGTCCAAGTCTGGCACTGATAGGTAAGGGTGGGGATGAAGATGGTGTTGATTAGGCTTGCTTTTGTGTCCATGGGTATATTCGGGTTCCTGAGAAGGGGGGCTAGCTGGTAGCTAACAGTGTAAGCTTTCTGTACTCTGGATTCGATTTCCCTGTCCAGCTTTCCATCCTCAGAAAAGATGCTTCCCTAAGTATTTAAACCCTGATGTTTGCTTGAGCAGCTGCCCGTTGATGAAGATATCAAGCTTCTTTGGAGTTCGCCCTACAGACATGACCTCTGTCTTCTCAATGCTGATCTTCATTCCATGGTGTTCGCATTCTGTGTTCAGGCTCTCTGTGTGTTGCTGTAACTGTTCCTCGCCGTCGTTTATGATGCACTGATCGTCTGCGAAGAGCAGTTCCTTCAGGGCTAATGGATCCAGATTGGCATTTTTTGTAATCTTTTCCATGTAGACGATGAACAGCAAAGGTGAAAGCACGCAGCCTTGTCTCACTCCAGATTTGACACTGAACCAGTTGGAGAGACCACTTGTAGTCCTCACTGCACTCCCAAAGTCTTCCCAAAGTCCAACCCCTCATCCTCGTCGTGGGAGGTGGTAACAGATGGAGTAGGACAGCCCATACTATCGGCATGCTGAAACATCTGGCTAACAGGGCTCTGGCAAAGCTGCTGCGACAGGCCTAGCAAGCCGGCAGCAAGCTGAACTCTTGTTGCTACATGCCATATAAGGAGAGGAAAAAAGATGGATCTAATCTTCGTGCTGCGTAAACCCAGCACTTTATTTAGGAACCTCGCTTCCACCTTGCTTTCTATACCGTGCTTTAGTTATTGTTTGTATTGTACTGTTTGTTTCTCGCGCCATGCGCAAGATGGCGTCAGCGTGGGTAGCTGGCCGTCCACTGCTCTCTTTTTGGTTTGTGTTTTCGTGGTTCTTAAACCTTGGCACCCTACAGATCATGTCTCTGCTGGTGTATGATTGCCAATCTCTCCTGGATCTCCGACATAATGTCAGAGATATAGTTCCGTTTAATCACAGTGGACAAAAGGTCTTGCCTCCGCTCCAATCAGGAACCCCGACTCACCTTTACCAAGCCTTAGCTCTACCCCCTCGATCCCATTGACGTCACCCTGGTACCTGTCGTTGGCTTGGATGAGGGACTCCTTTTCCGCTGCCCCCGCACTCCTCGGCACCGCCAGTGAAGGGTGAACCTCCGCACTTGAGGATGCTGCCCCGGGCTCCCGGATCCACCGAATCACGGGCCCCAGCTGCCGCCAGGATTTGCCTGGTGAATGCCAGATCACTGGCAAACAAAATTTTTATCCTGAGGGATTCCTTCTGCTCCAGTAGCCTGGATTTCCTCTGTGTGACAGAGACTTGGATCAGTGCTGGTGAGTGCAGCGCTCTCGTTGAACTTTTATTGGCTGGTTGTTCTTACTTTAACTCTCCACAGACATCGGGCCGTGGAGGTGGGACAGCGAGTGTTTATAAACATAACTTTAAATGTAAGCAGTGCGCTGTATTGTCATCACTTTCTAGCTTTGAAGTGACTCTATTTGAGGTGGGTCGCTCCGACCCAGTGTTGTGCGCTGTCATCTACCGACCCCCCCAAATACAACAGGGATTTTATGAATGACTTTTCTTATTTCCTGGCCGAACTATGATTGTGACCTCATTGGCGGGGATTTTAATATTCATGTGTGCTGCCCTGATAAGCCGATGGTGAAAGACTTTTTAACCCTTATTGACTCTTTTAATTTGGTGCAGATGTGTCTGGTCCTACACACAAACATAGACATACATTAGACCTTGTTCTCTCTTGTGGGTTGTCTGTGTCTAACCTAGCGATCTGTGACAGTGTGATCTCTGATCAGAAAACTGTAATATTTGACGTTGGTCTCTTCTGAACCACAGTTAAATCTCCAGCTCCTGCTTGGCGTTGTCAGATTTTTTAACCCTCTCACTGCTGGTCGGTTCTCTGCTGCTTTCAACCAGCTCTGTGTTCCCTCTGATTCAGCCTCTGCTAATCCAGAGGAGCTCAGTTCTTGATTTTACTCCTCCTGCTGCACCATACTGGACTGTGTGGCACCATTAAGAACAATGCAGCCTAAAGCTAAACCGAGCCCTAGTTCAATGACAGAACTTGTGCAGCTAGACGGGAGTGTCGTTAAGCTGAATGCAGGTGGAAGAAGGACAAGCTGCAGGTTACACTTCAAATCCTAAAGGGCTGCTGGCGTTCTTACCAGAACACTGTTAAGGAGGCCAGGAGAGAATACTTGACAAACATTATTGAATCTAATTGCCAAAACCCACAAGTGTTATTTAAAACTATTGACTCCTTTCTTAGTGCCCCACAGTTTCCCCGTTTGGAAGCATCCCCAGATATGTGCAATAACTTCCTGCACTTTTTTATTGACAAGGTTGTTACCACAAGGGCTCTCATCTCTGCCTCTGACCCCTCCAACTGGCTCATTCCACGTCAAGTGTACACACCATATTCACATTGATGTCACAGATTTTCTTCATATTTTGCATAGAGGTAGACCCTAGCGAAAATATGCAGAAGTCCCACTTTTTGGACCAAATGGATCATTTTGGACCATGTTATGGACTGTCCAATTTTGGGGCCAACTGGCGGTCCTGAAAACTTGACTGGCTGTATCTCAGCTGCCCACAGACCGATTTTCACAAACTTGGTATCAAAATAATTAGGAGATCAAGCTCTTTAAAATGACGGAAGCACGACGTTGCTGGAGCAATATTTCATTAAATGGCAGTTGACCTTAACCTTTGACCTTTGACCTCTACTGCTTCGCCACTTCAGATTGGTCCAAATTTTCCTGTATATGAACCTCGTATCCCACCCAATAATCCTACCCAAAACTGGAGGGGATCTCTGTGGGATCCAGAATTACAGCCGATCAAACTATGGCGGTACCACTGGGTCAGAACTCAGTAGCCGCTGACATGGGTCGCTTTTGGTGCCATCATAATGGCGGTGATGTCCAACCACAAGCTTGTGACATCACGGAGGATTGTGTACGACTTTGTCATCATTTTCTCAGAGAATTCAGAGATCACACGTCACAGCAGATTGCTTATTTCAGTGGGACAAAAATATTAAAAATGACGAACTGACAGTCATACTATGTACGTTTTATTACTTCAAACGTTTTTTTTCGTGTTGCTAACAATCAAGGCCTTGTTTGAGTCATTCATTTCCCTCCTAGTTAGTGTGTATGTTCAACCAGTGGCTGTTCTGGGCTCCACTGATATCAAGAGATCGCTACGATGTAAACTTTTCTTTGAGACCTTCGACGACCAACATATTGACGTCCGGCTCGGCAATTTCCTCTTCTCTCGAACACTGTCCACCAGAATCAGACATCAGATCCAGCAGCTTTTTTACAGTGTTTTCTACTTTCGCCCGTTTCACATTCACATATTTCTGCGACCTGCTGGCTTTACGTTTATCGAATGGGCTCTCACCCAGTGCCATCAGTGAGGTGTTCAAAACATCAACTTCAAATCCCGGTGGCTCGAACACTTCATCACTAAAAGAAATCTGTCACCGAATTGCCTGTATCTGGACAAGGTATGCGATGAAGATCTTTTCTTCTATGGGCATTGATGATTCACCTGACTCCTCTGCTCTCATTACCGTCAAAGTCTTCCTGCATTTGCTACACAGCTTTTGGTCTGGATTCAGCATCAATGGGAATTTCTTCAACAGTGAATCTGGTACCCATCGTAAATCTTTATGCTTGCGGTAGGGTGATTATTCAAAGGATCCGCACAAAACTTGTGATCGTTAGTTTTCGATGCCATAGCAAGCATAAGATCTACAACAGACGGAAATTACACTTTGAATCATCACAGAAAATCATGGAAATCGATTTGAAGTGCCATGCCCTGCTGGGCCACGCCACAACGACAAATTGCGCTTTCTGATCACATTGACCTTGAAGTGAAGTGAGGAGCATTATGTGCACTGGAATGGGAATCTCGCGCAATCAGAACTCATTTGAGCTCCACAACAGCAAAACAAGAGGAAAAAAAATCAGTCAAGACACCTTGGTTGTCGCCGCTCATCGAAAAAAAGTGACAGTGGGAATCCCAGTTTTAGTTTCGCTTTTCGCCGTTCTCCCCGCTCACTAGCCTGAGGCGTCTGGCCCTGAGAGACTGACTGGTCAGTCTACCGGCTTATGAAACGATATGTGACAGTGGGAATTCCAGTTTTAGTCTCGCTTTTCCGTTTCATGGCTCTAGTTTTACCGCGACTCTATACTGCAAACGTGAACTCTAGGGTCGTTGCTACATTGAAACCATACTGTTTGAAAATGATTTTACGCGAGGCATGCGAAATGTGACATGTGAAAGGTAGAAACGTGAAGTGTATGGCCAGGCAGTCTAATGAGTTCTGATACAGTGGTACACCGCCAAGGTTCGACGCCCATCACTACGGATCCCATGAAGATCCCACTCCAGTTTTTTGTTTGATTATTGGGTGGGATGCGAGGATCATATACAAGAAAATTTGGACCAATCAGAAGTGGCGAAGCAGTAAAGGTCAAAGGTCAAAGGTCAAGGTCAAATCCCATTTTATGAAATATTGCTCCAGCAACTCACGGCTAGCATCATTTGAAAGAGCTTGATCTCCTGATTAATTTGATACCAAGTTTGTGAAAATTGGTCCATGGGTAGCTGAGATATAGGCTGTTGAAGTTTTTTGGGTCAGACGGTTTGTCCAAAAATGGATCATCCATAAAATGGTCCAGAACGGTCCGATTGGTCCAAAATTTGGTATTTCTGAGTTCTTCATTACGGTCAATCGTTGTGCAAAATATGAAGAACATCGGTGATATCAGTGTCAAATTTGCCTCGAAACTGTGTACACTTGACATGGAATGAGCCAACTGCGTCCCTTGCCCAGCTCTGTTTGACAAGTTTACGCCTGTGACTATGTCGCTTTTAGAGGATGTGGTAAGACACATTAGGCCATCAGGCTTCCCTTGTGATGCTATCCCTCCTTACTTTTTCAAAAAGGTTTTCCCTAGCATAAAGCACACAGTCCTGTCCATCAGCAACAGTAGTCTGTCTTCTGGTGTTGTTCCTGCAAGTTTTAAACATGCAGTAGTGCAACCCCTGCTCAAGAAACCTGGCCTTGATCAATCTGTGCTGGCAAATTTAGGCCTATCTCTAAGCTGCCTTTCCTCTCCAAAATTTTGGAGAAAGCTGTTTATGATCAGTTGAAGTCCTCCCTAGACAGGCAAAATATCTTGGAGATTTTTCAGTCTGGATTTAAAATGCAGCATAACACAGAGTCAGCCCTATTAAGGGTTTTTAATGACATCCTCCTGGCCAATGACACTGGTGATTATGTAATTCTTGTCCTGCTGGACCTAACAGCTGCCTTTGGGTTCCATTCTCAGAAAGCATGGTATATCATTCCACTGCTATGCTGACGAGTCAGATTTATGTACCACTAAACAGGGAAGATGCTTTCTCGATTGAGCCACTTCTGTTATGTCTTGATGACATTAAAGCCTGGATGGCCCTAAAAGTTCTAATGAAAATAAAACAGAAGTGATGGTGTTTGGTCCCAGTGGCTCCAGTGAACCCCTCCCTATCCACTTAGGTCCATTGGCATGCTATATTAATCCAACAGCTTTAAACTTTGGTTTTAAGATGGACAGTAATTTTTAAATTGGATCGACTAATTGGTGCAGTGGTTAAGTCTAGCTTTTTTCATTTAAGACAGTTGGCAAAGGTGAAGCCTATTCTTGCACGTCGGCACTTTGAGACAGTAATCCATACCTTTGTTACCTCTCGGCTGGATTACTGTAACGCACTTTATTTTGGAGTAGCCAGTCCTTCTTCGGACGTCTCCTGTTAATAATAATAATAATAATAATAATAATAACTTTATTTATATAGCACTTTTCCAGCAGGAGCACAAAGTGCTTTACACAAATCAAAACAAACAGGAGTATGAGTACAAAAGGAGTGAAAAATTATAAAAAAAAAATAAAAGTCGGAAAAAAACAATACAATCAGTTAAGACCCAGGAAAAGCCTGCCGATAAAAATGTGTTTTAAGACGTGTTTTAAAAATGGACACTGAATCAGCTGACCTGACGCTCGGTGGTAGACTGTTCCAGAGTCTAGAGACCATAGGCATGGTCCGCCTTGAGTTTTAACCTAGACTCTGGAACAGCCAGAAGACCCCGACCAGAGGATCTGAGAGGCCTCGGTGTTTCATAGGGATTTAGCAGCTCTGTAATGTATTCAGGTGCAAGACGATGTAGCGCTTTGTATCTGATTAATAAAATTTTAAAACTTATTCTAAAATTTACAGGCAACCAGTGTAATGAGGCCAGCACCAGGGTGATATGGGACATAGCTGCTGTCCTTGTCAGAAGTCGGGCAGCTGAGTTCTGTACTAGCTGGAGGCAAAACAATGTCCTATGGTTCAGGCATGAAAGCAGGGCATTACAGTAGTCCAAGCGAGATGAAATAAAAGCATGCATAATATGCTCAGCGTCCTTAAACGACAAGGCTGATCTTATTTTGCAATGTTTCTAAGTTGGCAAAAGCATAACTTTTGCCAACTTAAGAAACCGAGAATTGTGAAAATTAGTTGCAATTAAATCTGAAAAATACTTAAGCCCCGTTCCCACCTTCACGATTTTTTACGCCGATTCACGCCGATGTCAAATCGTGGCAAGTCATGGGGGTGTCGTAGTTGTAACCGGGGGAGTCCTGAACGGACGCAAAAGTTCGCAACAAAGTCGTCGTCTCGTTTTCGTTGTGGCGCAAGTTTCAGAATGTTCAAAAAAATCATGGTGGTTCGCGAGCTCGTCACGGATCGTCATATGTCTTAGCAGTGTCGTAGTGGTGTCGTAATAGTGTCCTGAAAGGTTGTGTTAGTGTCGTGATGGTTCATGAATATTCCTATGCAGTCATCTTGTGGAAAATGCCCACGAATGTGGAAGATTTAGTCACGATATGCTACGAATGCCCACGACATAACACGATGTAAACACGAACGGAATGAGACAGACCCACGATGAACAAAGATAATGTGATGTCAAACGGCTTGGATGCAAATAGGCACGACGCCACCACGACTCTATCGTGAATGTGCCACGAAGTCAACATCGTGGCCGTGACAGAATTTTGTGCTTTTTCAGGCGGACGGATCATGACTCACTACGATCATAGGTCTTGGTACATCGGCATGAATTGGCGTAGAAATCGCGAAGGTGGAACGGGGCTTTATCTCTAGCATTTTTTTTTATCATGGCATTATAAGAGGCCATTAAATCCTTCATCTGCTGGTAATGAACATGGAGGTTTGTCGCTTTCCATTTTCGTTCAATTTTCCTGCAATATCTTTTAAAATGACGAATGTCATCATTTATCCAGGGTGAGTTGTTAACCATAGACTTTAATTTTGTTTTAATTGGGGCAACTGAATCTAGAGTTGTTTGACACATGCTATTGAACATTTTTAACATCACATTTGGGTGAGAGGTTTGCGCAAAATTTGCACTTGAGCTCATGAAAGCGGAGGAAGACTTTGATGCAGTTTGGGAATTAATGAAGCAAGAGTGAACTGTGCGCCTTTCAACTATGCGAATAATGGGGAGGAACACATCAAAGATTAGGCAGCGGTGATCTAAAATGCACAGGTGCTGCATGGTGAAATTATTTAGACTCAAGCCAAGCGAGAAGACGAGATCTAATGTGTGCCCATGATCGTGAGTAGGACCGCACACGTGTTGCACAAAATTGAAAGACTCAGTGACCTTTAGGAATTCTGAAGCTAGGGGATTTGATGACAAGTCAATCTGCAGATTGAAATCACCTGCAATAATGACTTCATCGTATTTTAACACAAGAGAAGATAAAAGTTCTGAAAACTTTGAGAGGAAACAATTATTTGATTTGGGGGGTCGGTAGACTACAACACAGAGAATGGGGTCGTCATGGTTGAAAATAGAGAACATTACTATCTCAAAGAAAGTGAATAGACCAAGCGATACTGAGGAACACCTCCACTGTTTTTTAAAAATCACAGCAATGCCGCCACCATGGCGAGATTGTCTTGGTGCGCACATAAAATTGTAGTCGGAAGGGCAGGTTTCAATGAGCGTAGCCTGTTCGTCGTTCTTAACCCACGTTTCAGTGAATAGAATAAAATCCAAATCATAAGTACAGATTAGGTCGTTAATAATAAAACTCCTGTTGGAAAGAGATCTCACATTAAAAAGTGCCATCTGCACTCTGGTACTGCGCGGATACTGGTTCGAACAGGGAGAAGGTTTGATGCACACGAGATTATGTGGATTTGAACTCTTAGTTCTGACTGACAAAGGCCTGCGCAAAGTAGTGACTATTTCTATGCATTTCTCCTCAAGGAACGACCTATTTGCAGTGCACATAATAGTAAAATTTGCATTCTGAACAGCAACACTAGGTTCATCCGAGTCTTTGCGGTATGCATCAGTAGAAATGAGTCATTTGTAGAGGACATTCTGAATGTTCTCAGATAGCAACTGGGAGCCTTTGAAGTTTGGGTGAAGGCCGTCTCATTTAAAAAGAGCAGGGTTTAGCCTAGTCAATAAAACATAAATGCTCTTTATCAAACAGTGTTCTTAACCAGTCATTAAAAGCGTAGAGTCTAAAAACTAAATTTGCCATAGCCATACCCGATGCAAGGAAGAGGGCCGGAGATGATTAGTCGTTTATTGCTTGCACGTAGTGTGGAAAGTAGCGTGATAAAATCTTGCTTTAAAATCTCCGACTGGCGGTTTGAGGTGTCATTAGAACCGACGTGCGTGACAATAGTACTCACGTTGTGGATATTCAATAGGGATGGTAACTCTTTGTCAATATCTAAGATTCGTGCTCCAGGATAACAACACACGGTAGTGGGGCCAATAACAGAAGTTTTGAGTGAAACGCCACACAGGATGGAATTGGCCACTACCAGAGTCTCAGGCAAACGTGCCGGTTGAGGTAGCCCTGGGGGGACGGGCACAAGCCCAGGGGAGACCAGGGCGAGGACATTGAAACGGTCAGAGAGCCGCAGCTCCTCTTGCCGCGAAAGTAGTGACTGCGGGGCGCCTCCACGCTGCTCCTTCCCTCACCCAGATTTCTTCCCTCTCCGACGCACCATTACAAACCCATCGTTTGGTGCCCGTGGAGTGGAGCATGAGGAGGTCGAGGCAGGAGGCAGTGGTGGAAAGTGCTCCTCAGGGCCGTTGCCGTTGCAGGAGAGAGCCAGTGCAGGAGGATGTTCCTCCGGAACAGCACCGGTCACAGTAGAGACCTTCTCCGGCAGCAACGGAGCAGTTCCCAGCTGCGAGGGGCAGACATGCCCCTTGAGGATGGAAGTTTCGTATGCATCCAAGGTACACTTAGTTTCTTTAAACGCTGCGAAGCGATTGTTTAAGATTTTTAGCTCAGAGAGGAGATCAATAACTCTGTCCTTCAGTTGGACGTTCTGTACACATTTGGTACAGACGTATGCTGAGATGAAGTCAGCTTCCTTAACTACTGGGAACATGCCACAGGACTCACATTTCATTGCAATATCTCTCTCTGAGCTGATGGACATACTATTGCGATTATCTGACGAGTTATTTTGTATGATTGGAGGGCTGTTCTGCGTGAGTACAGACTGAACTCCGCCACCTAGATCGTACAGTTGGTTCAAAACGCTGCTGCCCGTCTTTTAACTTGGACACGCAAGAGGGAGCACATAACGCTTGTTCTGGCTTCCCTCCACTGGCTGCCTGTGCAGTTTAGAGTTCATTTTAAAATTCTTTTATTCATTTTTAAATCTTTGAATGGTCTTGCCCCGCCCCACCTCTCTGAGCTCCTCCATCCCCTTACTCCTTCTCGGTGCCTCAGGTCAGCTGATCAGCTGCTCCTGGAGGTGCCGAGGTCAAAGCGGAAGCTCAGAGGGGACAGAGCCTTTTCTGTTGCTGCCCCCAAATTATGGAACGGACTTCCACTGCACATTAGACAGGCCTCTTCACTGTCCATTTTTAAAACTTGTCTTAAAATGCACTTTTATTCCATGGCTTTCAACTCAGCATGAGATTATGTTTTTGTTTTATTGTTTTTATTGTTTCTATTGTCCCTTTTGTTTCTACTCTTTTTATTGTTTTTATTATTCTATTGTTTCTTTTTGCTTTTCTGTTTTTATGACTACTTATGTACAGCACTTTGGTTCAGCTGTGGTTGTCTTTAAAGTGCTCTATAAATAAAGCTGAGTTGAGTTGAGAGTTGAGTATTACCCCAGTATTATTTTGAGGAACCTCGTTTCCTTTTTGTTTGCATTTATTCCCGTTTGTATAATAAAATACAACCAAATCCACCTTTGCACTTGAGTCCAGTCCAGGTTTTCCTGGCCACCGTGCCAAGCCTTACAGCACGGTACATTTTTAGTGGAAGAAAGGCTATGTTCTGACATTAAAGTGCTTGTTCATCAAAAAATAAGATTTAGACCACAGAATCTTTTATGTAAATACATCCTTTGTGCACTGGTCATTTCGAATTCTAATCAGCCATTACAAATTTGCTCGCATTTTAATCACTGCAAATCGCTATCACCTCATTAAGACTTTATCTTCAGCCATCTTCAATGATGACATTATAGGAAGAACTTAGCCATAGGAAGACGGCTAAGGACATTGAATGGCACTGCACTCAGGGATTTGTAATTGTGGATTACTCCCTTGGGAAAATGCCAAATATCTGCCTTGTTTACGGCTGTAACAATAAGGCCGATGCAAGCAGAAGCACCATGGTCCATGAATTTCCGAAACAACCCCACAATTCGAAAGGCGGGGGTTGATTTTGTGAAAAGGAAATGAGCAGATGTCACAGAGCTCAGTGCTGTGTCCAATTCTGCTCCCCCGTAAAATCATGTCCCTCGAGAAAGTATTGTGATGCTGTTGCTGATTTAAGAAAATCATGGGAGAAATAATGTAACAGGCATTGATGAATCAGCTCGCTCTTACGAAAGTTATCACAGATGAGATCTCATAAAGCAATGAATTTTGATACTCTGCCATCTCCGGCGATTTGTCCTTCGGCAATATTGAGCTCTTCTGCTCGGCAGTTATCACACAGTTACCCTATGTTTTAATGATCTGTTCTGCCTTCAAACTCAGAGTAAAGCTTACATTCACTCTCCACACTACTTAGGGATGTCATTGCATCGCGTTGTTCGCGGAAACACGATTTGACAGGGGAATGCAACTGGACACAACACCGGATCAGGATCGGTCATCCGCTCTAAACACTTCGCTGATGACTGCTTTTATCAGCCAGATCCCGAGTCACAGGAAAAGTCTGGATACTACTGCAGGTTGGTAATTACTGAAATAGCCTCTTAATAAGCCATCGGTCAATAAACTGAGCCCAAACTGCTCTTGTCCCCAGTCTTCCCCATCTATTCTGTACTCAGAAAAGCAGGTTAAGAAGCCCAGGCGCTGCTTAATAAGCCCATTCTAAAATGAACGTAAATACTATTTTATGCAAAAAATGACTCAAAACTGATCTAAATCCATCCTCTATCACTAGACCTCGAGTAAAATCGAAACTTCGGTCATGACAGCGACGCCAGAACGAGACCAGGAGCTGCAACTGGAGGATGAAAAAGCGTAAGCTTCTAGTTGGTTCAAGTCAATGGGATGAATAATTCGCTAGCTAGCATACTAACTCTTTTTGCCACTGAATTAATAAATTCAGGTTTCAGCGACAACTGTTACACGTGTAACTTGATACTTTATTAGCGAAAAGCTTGAGCATGCTGGCCAGCCGGGGGTGAGTTTCCCAAAAGCATAGCTGCAAACTAACTTAGCAGCTTACATAATTCGTGCTCAGTCAGTGGTTTCAACAATGTAAGGCAGCATCTGTGATTTCCGGAAACGCACCCAAGCTGCGCAAACAGGGCCTCATTTGACCTGCATGGGCCAAGTTGTTTGTCGAATGTGCACAGTGGAATCAGACTTAATAGACTCTGAAGGTCTCATGCTGTCATCATGTTCAGGCTACCTATTTTCGAACACTTGCTCGTCATGGCCCAATGAAACTCTCAGTCAGTAGTTTCAGTGCAACATTGTTCCTTTTCAACTTCTGATGTGAAAAATATTTGTTCTCATCAATTTATGTAAATAAAATTTCTTAACAACATCATGTTTTCTTATTGATTTCAGCTTCACTTCTGCGTTTTGAACACCTCCCGTTACGCCACATCTGCTAATTGGTAAATTTCGGTCAATCTTCAGTTTGTTTTCGGAAATCTTTGCTCGGACCTCAATAAAAGGCTCATTTTTGAGAAAAAGCAGCAAATTTGGGGCATTTAATCAGCAGGATACTGTGCATGAACTGTTCAATCAAACGTATACCAGATTAGTTCTGTTTCGAGGAAATACGATGAATTTGCACTTTAAAGAGAAGGCCATGGTCAGCAATATTGATTTTGCATGCTATGGCATTTATATGAACCGTAGGGGTGTAATGTATATACCAACAGTAAATTCCCCAGGCCGTTACCCTACTGTCACCACCATAATCTGCCTGAAGCATTGACTGGTCATGGCTGATAGAGCTCATGAGCTTCTGGCTACAATGTGTTTAGCATTCAGAAATGCCCTTCTGCATGCCACTGTTATGCAAAATAAGCAAATATTCATGCATTTGCGCTACTTCTCTTTGCTTCCACATGTCTGACCTCCCTCAGGTGCAAACAGCCTCAGAACTGCTACTCAGTGAATGTTTTTTTTCTAAATTTAACTACTTTTATGAAAGCTCCCGAGGATGTGTTGTATTATAATTCAAGTAAGGCAACAATTTCTGAGGTGTGTGTGTGTGTGTGTGTGTGTGTGTGTGTGTGCTTACTTATTTGTTTCCAATATCCTAGGATTGGGATTTACTTTTTAGTTAACTGATAAATGGCCAAAGGTTGTTTCAATTTTGGGCACTTTGATGTTCTTAAATTTAGCATATGCCAGGCGCATGCAAACACACGTTCATTACTAGCACATTAGGTATCAGTATTGAGATAGTCTGCTATTCTCTGCAATGACAGCTTCCATTCTTCTATGAAGGCTTACATTTGAATGTTCGATGATTAACACTTCTCCAATCAGAATTCGCTGATCTTTTGACTCCTCCAGAGCATTCAGTTCCACTAATATGGAAAGAGAAATAATGGATCTTCTGGTTTTAGATGCAAGAAGTTTAATTTTTCTACTTAATTCATTCCTATTTCATGAAGACTTAAATATTGAGCATTTTCCTGAAAAAACATTTTTGACAATAAGCTGAGAAAAGCATATGAATGTTATCTCATATTGTCCAGCTACTTTGTTTTGAGGGTTTTTTGTAAGTACCAAGGAGATTGATGACAGCTTGTGAAAAAGCTTGTGATCATGGAACTTCCCCAAGAAAAAAACAATTTCTGTCTTTACGTGTTTGTGAGGTACACCAGAATGCGTCTTTTTTTTTTTTTTTTTTTTGCCAGACGATTCGTATCAGTGCCTGCCACTGCATAGCAGTGAAAACGTTGATTGAGGGAAAATGCAGTCAATGGTGGGGAAAGTGGTAATACATTGATGCAGGGCTTTCATTTCACTAAAAGCATTAGTGAGGTCAGGCAGTGATCCTGGGTGATCAGTCCTGGCTCAAAATCAGCTTTCCAATGTTTAAAATGGCTCTGAGGAGGTCAGGCTCAACAAAATGTAAATAGACCTTGCCCTGTGTATGAAGCATTGTCAGTCAGGCACTGAAAATTGATGTAATCATGGAATGAACTGAAATGAAACTGTGTGCTGCAAACTGAAGATTTACCTTTCGTTAGAGGGAGAGGTCAATCACAAACCATGAAAAACAGCCCCAGACCAAAGGGGTGTCCACATACTTTTGACCATAACCAGCACACATGATGCGGTCTAAGGCATGTCGTTGTACTTCCAGGTATAGCAGCTCTAGAGTATTTTTACATGGTTTGCTGGGAATGATGACTGTCTGATCTGGTCTTAGATCTACCATCAAATATAGCCAGGGCAGCCAATTCAGCCTTCTGTTTAATGAAAACATTGTTAATGTTAGATATCAACTCAACAATAACAATATCTCGAGTACAAAAAAATATGCTTGGATTATCTTTACTTCTGCTATGCAAGTTATTATAAGTTCTTTTCCTGGTGTGAAAAAATAAATAAATCTGCGAATCTGTGCTTTGTTCTTACGGAAGGGTAATATAAGTGAAAGCCTGACTTCTGCTCTGGTGCAGATGGAGACCTTATGTAGCTGTGTACATCATGGACCTATAAGGAAAACTGGACGAACAGCGAAGGCTGGAACGCACGCCGATATGGGCTAAGCGGTCAAGCTGATATAGGCGGTGGGCCAGATATGGCTACCATGCACCCCCCCCCACCTCCCAGCGAACCAATATTTTTTTGAAGCCTTATTATGTCAAGAATGTGAAAAGGGATGTTAATTTTAAAAATTTTGGGATGCACTACTTGTTTTGGCCGTTTGATTAGAGGTACCCTAAAATTACGTTTTCGCGACTTGCATCAATTATGATTTTACATCAAAGATGATGGGGTGGCTGGGGGCTTCTAATTTCATGCAAATATGACTTGTAATACCTTATTGGAAAGATTATCATATTCTCAATGCAAATACATCGTCAATATTCACGTATCTTGCCTACTTTTTACAGTACACACTCAGGTATGAACATACCCAATTTTCAGAGACTCTCTCTGATTACATATCTATGATCATAAGTGCATTTTATTTTACGGAAAAGTTTGTACAGATACCGACCCAAGGTTACTACCAGGAAACACTACTACAAGGCCTTCACTCTTGAGAAGAGTGTGAGCTCTCGCCTTCAAAGGTTTGTCACTCGTCTGAGTCAGACTCCTCATCAGTGGCTGCATCCTCAGCTATATCTGCCAACTGCTGGGGCAGAACAGATCCCTCGCACCACAGCGGCTCCAGCTTCCCATCAACACACGTCCTTGCATGACCATGACTTGGATCTGGGATGTCAGGTTTGGGAATGTGCACACGCTTCCAAATACCAACCCGGAAATTCACACGTCTCATATGTTGCTCAAGACTCTTTCTACAGGGTGGCACATTACTCATGTCTACTGCATGAGCCGCTGTGAGATTATCATCCTCCTTATAATATAATAAGAATTGCTTTAAGAGCACAAGACATCGCATCACACGCTTTCTTAGTCAGCTGATCTCATGCCGACTTTTCAAAATGCAAGAGGATCAAACTCGGCGTACCTGGGAAGAAGCACAGTCCTTCCAAAGCGGGAGTTTTAAACAGAACATATTGCGTCTCTAAAATACCAGATTTTTACCCGATGGATATATTTGCTGCGCAGGACTTACCGAACGGTAGGAAATGAAAGACTATCGCAAATTCCGAATGTCTGCATAAAGTAAGACCGCAATTATTTCCTTGAATGCGTCACTGTACAAAATATCTGAGAAATGCACCTCCATGTCTCATTAAGCAGTAGGCAAAAGTTATATGAAGGGTGAAATGTGAATAATTGTGTCAGTGAGGGAAACTCTCACAGTGTGCAATAACACTGCCTGGACTGATAAAAAAAAAACTCTCGGGGACAGAATTGGACTGCATTCTTGGGGATTCTGGAGAGGAGTTGGTTGTTTTTTTTGTTGTACTTTGTCATTGAGATCTCCGTGGAATTGTGGGATTGGGAATGATTCACCGTTTGTATAATACACTGTCTTGCCTGTGAACTCTAGAGCATTGGTTGTTCTGTTTTGCCATCTCCTGATGTTGCCCAGTTTGTGGCTGAAGCTTTAAGGGTCATGCAAATGTTGGTTTTTTAAAGCACTGGCCCTGTGTAGGTTTGGCTGGTTTACTACCACTTATTATATTTAACTTTTTTCATACTTAACTCTGACTGGCACCGCAGATCCAGTCAAACCGCTACAAGTTTCATTGAGCAGAAGGTATATGTCCTCAGCTCTGTAGCAGAACTGACCCTGGGCAGTGCGGCCCATGGTGTTCTCCCGCACCGTTCACACACAACTCCTCTCCGCGATGAGTCTGACACAGCTCACCGAGCACAGCGAGTGTGTTCATTGGTTTATGAATATCCACAGGCAGTTGGAAGCAAAGTTGTTTACTGGATAAACCCTAATTTTGGGAAAGCTGCAGCGCAGTGAGACTGGTGAAGGAGCCTGTGACCCAAGTAAACACTTCATCAATGCCTAATTTTCACATACTATTTCTTGATTATTTGCAGTCTGAGGCATGCGACACATAACACCCAATAGGGTGCAAGTGTGGATATACTACACTTTGCTTCAGGTGAATCCTCATATTTAACAAATAGATGCCGTGTCTTTTTCTTTTGAGAAAAAAAAATGAAGGCAATGATTAAATAACAATGATGCTTGACAAGATATGAAGGGTTTACATTTCAGTGCTTAACATGAATTAGTTCACACATTGTGAATATTAACATATTGGTAAGTCGGCAGGCCACATGCCGACAACAAGAGCCCGATACATGAGCCACTCCTCAAATGCTCCGCAGAAAGCAGAGTGAGCACAGAAGCGTTGCATGCATTGCTCAATATTAACCCCAGCTATAAAATGCCAGGCTTGAAAACTTTATGTTTGTGAAAAGTCAGGATACAACGATTGACACAAGAGCACAGGGATCAGGCGATCAGAATGCTGACAGTGGGAATGAATGCAGCCACAGGTGCGGCACACTTTGGAGAGCAACGCGCTACTTTTTCATGTCTGCAGACGGAATATAGGCAGAGAGAAAAGAGCTGAGATCAGCCGTGGCCTGGGGAGCCACGTGACCAAGTGTGTGAAGCGGATCTGCCAACCGGGGGGGGACAACTGGGTCAGCTGTCCCGGGCCCTGGGTCGGGGGGGCCCAGAATTGGGCCCTCTGTTCATTAAAACATATGATGGAATAATTTGTCAAAAATTGTTTAAAAAAATGTATGGAATTTATGTCACAAATAATGCTAAAGCTTTTTTTTTTTTCCAAATTTTCCTTGACATCGTGGTCAAAAACATTTTTACTTTCCCTCCAAGCAAAAATGGTTTGGCCTATTACACTGCTTAAATTCAAAAGTTCTATTGGCGATCCCCCGCCCGCCAGATTATTTTTCATAAGCAAGCTAGGGAAACAATCCAGTTACGTACAATATGATTGTTTTACAATTCCAGCTAGGTACAATCTGATTGGCTCAGAGCGGAAGTGGGACCACAACTTGGTTAGGAAACATAAGCACCCCCCCCACTCTTCTCTTGACACTGTAAGCTGTCAAAATGGCCAGCTGCCAAAATTTAGAAAAAGACAGGAGAAAATAAAAACAGAGAATACAGCGAGAGGTGCGAGGGATTTTATGACCAAATTTTAAAAAAAGGTACGAAGTGGGCAATGACTACAAAGTGACCAACGAGGATAATTTATAGCAAAGTAAGACTGTTAAAGCCCTGCTCTTCGCTCGCCGTAAAGCGCATTACGTCTCCAAACTCATTCCGATTAACGTTTCCGGATCCGCAAATAGGTGTTAATTCGTTCAGTTGCGAGGTTTTAGAATTACTAGCCATTTCATTTTTTTCTGGCATTATTTCTCATTGCAATAACTCAGGTCATGAAATTGACAATGATTGGAAATGGATGTCAGTATTTGTTAAGTTATTCAGTTTTTATACTGTATTTAGATATTTAGCTTGATTGCTGTTTCTTTGTCTTTTATTTCCTCTTCCCCATGTTTCCATGTATGTTTGTCTTCCATTCTCCCCTGGTCCTGCCCTCCCTGCTCTGTTTCCATCATTGTTTATATTATATACTATATTATACTCTGCGTCATGTCCCTCTCTGCTCTCTCCTGCCTTCTATTTCTCCTGTCTCGTCTCCTCGATCACCTCCTCCTCTGTTTACACCCTCTGTTTTCTCCCTTTGGTTTTACGTTTGTCTCAGTCTCTGTTTTTCTGGGAGTGTACGCTGGCGTGTCTGTCTGCCGCTGCTCGCTGGATACGTTTTTTTGCAACTTTCCCTGCTTGTTTGGATTTTTTTCTGTGAACTGCTGATCAAGTCACGGCTACAACGACTGGTGTTGGCTACAAAAGTACCGGATTGTATGATCAGCTGGCTGGGCTGTCCTTGGATTTTGCGCTCTCTCATGCTGGGTGGTGCGAGCATCTTATCGGCTTAACTGGAGCCCTCTCTGCCGCTGATGCCTGACACTGATCAACATGTGTGCATGAGTCTCCACTTTCTTACATTTGTATGGCATAGCATTTAGCTAGAGGGGGTAGCTTTGCTTATCCTCCCTGGCTAATGCCAGTCCCTGCGCGTCTGTTGGCTGATGGTCAATTGAGATTTGCTCTACTTGAATGTGTTCATGCTAGCTAGCCTGGTATCCATGGGGTACTATGATGCGATTCTGCATCCTTGTTTTGAGTAACATCTTTCTTGTCACCCTATACTGTGGTTAAATCACACCTACCTCTCCACTGAACTATATTCCACCATGGGCTCCGAATATTCACTAGCTGAACTCTTAAAACTGAACTTGCCATCTCTCCATCTGTCTGCTGGAGTTTACAGACATTGTATTAGCCTAAATATCGCTTGACAACCTCGCTATTCACAACGAGGTTGCCGTTGGTTCCATTCATCTGCTGAAGTTTGCGACAGCATCATTTCCACTGTCTGGACTGCATCGCCCTCTTGTTTTTACACCAGACAGTACCGAGGAGGAGGTGTTGAGTTCGCTAACCTCATAACCCTCTCTACAAACCCCTTCAGCGTGATTCCTGCAGATACTTCTGTCAGGAACCCAATCCTTATACACTGCTCACGCTGCTCCTTCCCCGCTAAAAATTCTATCTTGCGTGGCGGACTAAATGCTGAAAATCTTCGCCCGCTAAATTTCTGTGGGAATAAGTCATCGGCGATAGCCTCTCAGGAAACTCAAACTGCTAAATTTGCCCTACTGAATGCTTGTTCTTTGTCAAATAAGACATTCATTTTAAAGAACATCTTTTCGTCTCATCAGCTGGACTATCTGTTTATCACTAAGACATGGCTTAATGTTGGCAACCTCTCAGCATTAATTGATCTCTGACCTCTTAATGGCAGTTTTTTTTAACTCTCATAGGACTTCTGGCTGAGGAGGAGGCTTAGCCACTATTTTTAAAAACCGTTTTAAGTGCTGAATCATGCGTATAGTTGCTTACTCTAGTTTTAAAGCTCAGCTTTTAAATATTAATGCCACCACACCAATTTTATATGCCTTAAAATTCAGGAATTTTCTGATCTGCTTTCCTTTATGCTTTCTCGCTCTGATGGATTGTTGATTTTAGGGGATTTCAATATTCATATCTGCTGCCCATCAAAACCTATGGTTAAAGAGTTTTTAAAGCCCTTGTGGATTCTTTTAACCTTATTCAATCAATATCGGGCCCAACACACCGTAATGGTCACACCTAGATCTTGTATTGTCGTCTGGTTTCTCTGTCCCTGAGTCTGAGATTGTTGACACTGGTGTTTCTGGTCATTATATGATCGTATTTGAATTGTCATGACCTTGTCCTCATCCTGTACCCGACCAGCTTTACTTTCCAATCTGATCAATAAGCCCAGCTACTTCCATTCTTTTTTCTATCACATTTACAAGCAGTCATTTACCTCAAATTGCAAATGCCCTTCCAGCTTGCACTGACACTGAGGAGCTAGTTCCTCTTTATAACTCCTCATGTTCAAACACACTGGATCATGTAGCGTCTTTAAAACTGAGAACACCAAAGAGTAACTTGAGGTCCCCTTGGCTGAACAATTCCACTCGTGCTCTGAGACAGGGTTGCAGGAGGGCTGAGCAGAACTGGAAAAATATTTCATATGAAATAAAATGGGTGACACTCCTGGACTGTGAGTCTGTAAATGAGATGTGGGAAAGATTTAAGGGGGTTTTACTTGATTCACAATGCAAATTCATTCCGAAGGTGTCCAAAAGTAAGCTGAAAAAGCAGAATCCTCAGTGGATGACCAAAAGTATTCATAGGATTTTGAGGGAAAAGAGGAATCTTTATAAAATGTACATAGAGGATAACAATGAGAACACTAAGGCTGAATACTGTAAAATGCGGGCTGTGGTCAAAAAAGAGCTGAGGAATGCTAGAAGACTGTATGAAAGACAAATTGCAGAGGGGGCAAAAACTAACCCTAAGCGCTTCTTTCAGTACTGTAGCAGAAAAAGGAAAGTCAAAGAGCAGGTTAAGTACATAAAGAATAAAAATGGATCGCTGCTATATGATAACAAGGATATTGCGGATGCCTTAAACAGTTACTTTGTTGAGAATTTTACCTCAGAGTGGGTCTTTATTCGGCCAGAGGGAATGTTAAATGCTCAAGATTATTTAGCGGAAATTGAGGTTAGGGATAACGGCGTATTAGACAAGTTGCATAAACTAAAGGCAGATAAGGCGGCGGGTCCTGATGGCTTATATCCTAGAGTGCTCAGGGAAGTTGGTGAGATCATCTTTAAGCCACTATCCGCCATCTTCAGACGGTCTTTAGAAACTGGAGAAATACCAAATGATCGGAAACAGGGCAATATAATACCAATATATAAGAAAGGGGACCGTACTGAGCCAGGAAATTACAGGCCAGTCAGTTTAACTTGCATTGCGTGCAAAATATTGGAATCTATCATAAAAGATGAGCTGGACTTATTTCTTGAACATAACAGTATCTTGAGGGATAGCCAACATGGTTTCCATAAGGGAAGGTCATGCCCGACAAACCTTCTGGAATTTTTTGAAGAGGCCACCAAGACTTATGACCAGAGCAGGGCTTATGACATCATATACTTGGATTTTCAGAAAGCATTTGATACAGTACTGCATAAGAGACTAATTTTTAAAATGAGCTCCATTGGAGTTACAGGAGGTATTCTGGAGTGGATTCAAAACTGGTTACAGGACAGAACACAAAGAGTGGTGGTCAATGGTATCTCTTCTGAGCTAGGTATGGTGGGGAGTGGCATCCCCAAGGGATCGGTGTTGGGACCCCTGCTGTTCCTCATCTACATTAATGACCTTGATAGGAAATTTGAGAGCAAATTCGTTAAATTTGCAGATGATACTAAATTGGGGGGTTTGGCAAATAGTTTAGAGTCCACTAAAGTGATTCAGGATGATTTGGATAGAATCCAGAATTGGGCAGAAATGTGGCAAATGAAATTTAATGTAGCGAAATGTAAAGTTTTACATGTAGGTAATAAAAACATTAGACGGGATTACTTCATGGGAGGTTTAAAACTGGAATCTGCTCCACACGAGAAAGATCTGGGAGTGATTGTTGACCAAACCCTCACAGGCTTTAGCCATTGCGCCGTAGCAGTTAAAAAAGCCAATCAGATGCTGGGATACATTGCCAAAAGTATTGAGTACAAATCTAAGGAGGTGATGCTTCTTTTGTACAACACATTTATCAGACCACATCTGGAGTATTGTGTGCAGTTCTGGGGACCATACTTTAAGAAAGATATAGAGGCTCTAGAGAAAGTTCAGAGAAGAGCCACTAGGCTAATTCCAGGTATAAAACATGAAAGCTATGAGAAGAGGCTGAAGATCCTTAATCTCTTAAGTCTTAGGAAAAGGAGACTAAGGGGTGATTTGATTGAGGTCTTTAAATATGTTAAAGGGATTAACAAAGTGAATTATGTAGGATTCCTTCGACCAAGTGTTGTTAGTAGAACTCGGGGTCACAAATGGAAGTTGACCAAAGGCAAATTTAGCACTGATATTCGGAAATATTTCTTCACCCAAAGAGTAATTTCGATGTGGAATAGCTTGCCTGACCATATTGTTGAGGCAGAGACCTTGGGAGTTTTCAAGAGTAGGCTTGACTTAAAGCTAGATACCATTGAGTCATTGAGTATCTGAAGGGATATATTCACAATAGTACAAAGAAACTGGCGAGCCTAGTTGGGCTGAACGGCCTGTTCTTGCCATTCATGTTATGTTATGTTAATTCATATGAAATTTTAAACGACATGTTACAGACCTACCAGCATGCAGTTAAGATGGCCAAAGCTGAATATTTTGCAAATTTAATTAAGATGAATGCTCATAGACCCAAACTTTTGTTTCAGTCTATTAACTCCATTCTATATCCTCCTGCTATTTCACTAACTACTGTCTCCTCAATCAAACTCTGTTAGAAATTTCTAAATTTTTTCGTGGAAAAATTGGAGATTTGGGTCCCAAATCTCTCTCTCAGATTCTGATCCTGCTGGGATACCTCATCCATTGAGCCATCTGCGGCAGTTTGATTTGGCGTCATCCTCTGAGCTACTTAGGCTGGTCTCTCACATGCATTCTGCCTATTGCTCTCTTAACGTTTTACCCTCACGCCTTTTTAAGGAAGTTTTATTCATTATTTGCCCCATTATTTTAGCCATAATTAATTGCTCTCTAAAACATGGAGTCGTCCTAACCTGCTTGAAACAAGCCATTGTTTAACCCCTGCTTAAAAGGCCTAGCCTTGACCCTGAGGATCTAAACAACTATCGGCCAATCTCTAAGTTACCTTTTCTTTCTAAGATTTTGGAAAAGGTTGTATTCTCTCAGGTCTTTTCATATCTAAAGAGATTCAAGATTTTTGACAAATTTAAGTCTATATTTCGAGCTTTGCATAGTACCGAGTCTGCATTGGTGAAGGTACACAATGACAACCTCCTCACCATAGATTCTGGTTCTTGTGCCATTTTAGTCTTGCTCGATCTCAGTGCTGCCTTCGATATAATCGATCATGGCATCCTCTTAAAAGACTTGGAGGACGAGGTTGGTTTGCAGGGTCCTGAACAAAAATGGTTTTCAACCGATCTGAGAGGCTGAAAATTTTCTGTCAAAATAGGCAATAGCCTTTCCTCCCCCCTCTCCCATTACATGTGTTATTCCTCAGGGGTCAATCTTAGGGCCTCTTATATTTTCTTTATACAAGCTGCCACTTGGGTCTATCTTCAAAAAATACAATGTTTTATACCATTGCTATGCTGACGATACAGTTTTATTCACCAGTCACTCCTGATAATGTCTGTTCTCTGAAGGTACTTTTCAATTGTATGGATGACGTTAAATGCTGGATGTCAAGGAACTTCCTTCAACTCAATGATAGTAAGACTGAAGTTATTTTATTTGGCCCAGCTAACTCTATGGCCAGTTTGGTCCTCTCTCTGCAAATTTACACAGCTTTGGTAAAAACCTAGGTGTTCTCCGAGACTCTTCCCTGAATTTTAATAAACAAGTCAGTAATGCTGTAAAGGGCAGCTTCTTTCAGCTCAGAACCATTGCCAAATTAAAACTTGTCTTTTCTCGTAAAGGCCTGGAAAAAGATATCCACTCCTTCATCACAAGCCGCTTGGATTACTGTGACTCTCTGTACATAGGTTTGACAAACTCCACCCTGTCAAGATTACAATTGGTTCAGAATGCAGCAGCCAGATATTTAACGGGCACAAACAAAAGAGAACATATTACTCCAGTTCTGGCCAAACTGCGCTGGCTACCAGTGAAGTACAGAGTCGACTATAAGATTTTACTCTTCGTTTTTAAAGCCCTCACTGGCTTAGCTCCTCAGTACATTACCAACCTGTTAACTCCTTATTCTGGTCCTGTTCCTCAGGTCATCCACTCAGCAATTACTGTCAGTCCCTCATTCACCTTTCAAAACGACACGTGGTCGTGCATTTTCGGTTGTCGCCCCCAGTCTGTGGAATAATCTCCCATTACACATCAGAACCTGCTCTTTAATTGATTGTTTTAAATCAGAACTAAAAACCCATCTTTTTTACGCTCGCTTTTAGCTCTATTTCAGGCTGCACCGTTGTTTTCAGTCAAGTTCACTTTTACTGATGAATGTCTGCTGTTTCATTTTTATCTTATGTATTTTTTTAATTTGCTGTCTTATTCAATTTTATTCATTTTATTTATCCATTTCTACTTTTTTTACTTTTACTTTTTAATATGCTTTTATGTTTTTAGCTTTACTATTGTTTTGTTTCATTTTTGCTTCTTTATCTTAGTTAGTTGTATTTCTTCTGTATCTGCCTCTTCTGTAAAGCACTTTGGGTCACTTCTGCTGTTTTTAAATGAGCTTTATAAATAAATGTGACGTGACATGACTGTTGTGTTATTTACAAGCCCTTATCCAGAGTTGATTTCCAGCTCTTCAGGTTTACGGGTTTGGACTGTCCCTTGTGTCCGTTTGTCCTCTGGTCAGGATTTTGTATGATCAGCAGTTATTTGGATTCTGCTTCCATTCTGTACTGCATTCTGCCCAGTTGGTTTTTAGATTTCTGCCAGTTTACAACTATGATCAGAGCCCAGTGATTTTGCACCACAATCCTACCTCAGGTTATTGACTTGTACCGTCTGACCTTCATTTTTTCCTCATTAAACTGTGTGAAACCTATTCTGTCCTGAGCCCCTCTTTTTTTTTTTTTAAAGATTTTTTTTTGGGGATTTTCTCCTTTATTTGATAGTCACACAGTAGAGAGAGACAGGGAGGTTAGGGAGAAGAATGGGGAAGACATGCAGCAAATGACCCGAGCCGGAATCGAACCGGGTCGCCGCAGGAAAGCCACAGCCTTTATGGTGCGTGCGCTTAGACCGATGAGCCACCAGGGCGCCCCCTGAGCCCCTCCTTTTCAATGGAAATGCATGAGAATGCAGTTTGCTTATCTCCTGGATACCGATGTACAACACATGCATTTATAATTGTGAAATGCAACTGGGTTGACCAGTCTATATTATAATAGCGTCGCTCACGTTATGCTGCAGATATGCGCCGGCGGAGTCTGGCACTGATTGGCCGGACACAGTAGCCTGCAAGACGGAGCCAAACAGCGTCGCTCCCACTATGCTGCAGATACGCGCCCGGTGGAATTTAGCACTGACACGCGCCCGGCGGAGTCTAGCACTGATTGGCCGGACACAGTCGCCTGTAAGACAGAGCCAAATAGCGGCGCTCACGTTATGTTGCAGATACGCTCCCGGTGGAATCTAGCACTGAGTGGCCGGACACACACACACGCACACACACAGAGGCCACTCGGCTATTATAGATATATTTAGGATGCTAGATTTCTGATGACAGTATATTTACAATATACATATGAAGCACCTGCCCGCCATATTGATACACCCAACCTCTCCATTAAAATGAATGGTTTCCTATGAGGCCAAATTCAAATAAGTGAATATAATTGTTCAAATAAAAAAAAAATTAAATAAATTATTTAAAATTAAAAATTTTCATGCGTAAGTTATCGTAGAAACGCAAATTTATTACTTTAATGGATAAAATCGCGTTTGCATGCTAGCTAGCTAATTAGCCATTCCATTGACTTGAATAGACCGCTGACCAACAGCAAACGCGAGCGATTGTTATCGGTCACCAGCTGACTAGCTACCTTGGTGACCTTGCCGTTGCAGAGACTACGTTGGTGGCAAACAAGCTAGCTACCTGAAATTGACATTCAACGGCAATACTTCTTACCTGAAAAATATTTAAAACAGTGGACAAGTTGCTTTGTCTCTCTATACAGATTTCCAAAAGACAGGAAGGAGAGAAATTCTAGGCTGTTAAAGTCAGGTGGAAAAACTTATCGCCATCCCCTCGATCCGTGCTGTGCAGTGAGCATTTTGAAGAGCAGTGTTTTGATAGGACAGGGGCAAAGATGAAACTAAAGGAGTTAACCAGCTGGAGTTAACCAGCGCTTCCTTTTAACAACGTTGGCATTAGCATATGATTCAATGTAAACAATTCGGTTAACGGCAAATATGCTCAGTCAGGGTACAATGAAGTGAAGATACCAGAAAGTAATTGGATGACTCCAACAAATGTTCATCGAAGTTTCTTATAACAAAGAAAACTTCCAAGCAATTATCTTACCAGAGGGTCTTTAAATGCCTCGGTCACCTTAACTTGTTAACTTTTCTGGTCGCACGTTAACATTGTTGCCGAGTCACATTTTCGGTCTACCCTTTGGCGAGTGTGCCTTTTCAACATATTTAGGGAGACAAAATGTTGCTGTGCACAGCGATACCAAAATAACACCGACTCATACGCAAATGTTTTTGAAAATGTAATTTAAAAGTAGGCGAGAATGAATGGGAGTCTACGAGCGAATTTTACTTCTGGGTGTATGCACTGCTGGAACAGATGCTTCACTTGAGCGTGCCCTGTCAGTAATCTGGTGTTCTTTATATCTATGTATGATACAGGCTATTTAATTCGTCAGTGAACTTGTTCCATCAGGTAATATTTGATTCAACATGTGCGGTTACGGCATGTAGGTGTTCGCAAATTCTTCAAGATAAAGCCACGACTTCTTGATATTGGCGAGCTCCCTCATTCCTGCTGTTCTCCAGATGATCTCTCCTTGGGTGGCTGTTCGGGGAAAATCATTACATGACACGTCATCTAAAACAGTGCATGGATTTTCCTTCCATCACACAAAACACGAACTGTAACAGAATGAATGTTTGAAGTACTGAAACTGCACCTCAGATCTATGGATAAGTCGTGCATGGGACAACCCATTGTCCACAGTTATCTGAAAAAATCTATTCTGAATCTGATCCATTAATACAATACCTGCAACCCATCTGTCCCACTTCTATGAAATGCCATCATTATTACTTTCCCACCCCATTTATTATTTCAATAATGATTTTCCACATTACTTTATGGTATCTATCGCAAGTTTCAAGTCTCCTTCGATATATCATGATGTTCATTTTAGTTAATTATGGTCCCAAATAGACTAGAATAAAGGATAAATCCAGATATGCTATAGGGGCGTGGCTATCCTCTGGTCCTCTGATCTGATCTACGGTCCGATCCACCTGTAGATCCACCCCTCGCTCCTCCCTGGACCTTCAATTCACGCTCTCGTCCAATAAGAATCACATCCGGTTTCAAAATGACAAAATAGCGCTATTCAAATTGTCAAAATTGAGGCTTCCTTAATGGTATGCTGAAACCAACGGGTGACTTCACGGTTGCTTCGTCCATCTTTTAATACTGTCCATGTTCTCAATGCATCGATAAACCAGATGTCCTGTGATGCAGGCAGCGTAATTGTGTGTGTGTGTGTGTGTGTGTGTGTGTGTGTGTGTGTGTGTGTGTGTGTGTGTGTGTGTGTGTGTGTGTGTGTGTGTATTTGCGCGCGCGCGTGTGTGTGTGTGTGAACATAATGAAATGGAACCCTTTAGACATCACTCTAGACTTTAAAGAGGGACAAAGAAGGGGTTAAAAGTTTCTATTTTTTGTGTATGTTTTATTGGTAGATTATAGATTGAATAATTATTAAATTCAACTGGAGAGATTTGGGTGAGAAATACATTTTTAGAGGCACTTTGTTTCTGCGCCTGTGTCAGAAATCCGAAAAGCGCGATCATGTTTGTGAATATCGTCGGCCTGCTGATAAAACCTCGTATCCTCAAAATGATAAACTTTACAGGAGAGCATAAAAAATGTTTAATTTTGCATGTAAGAATGCAGTTGAGCTGTGTTCGGGTAGGATGACTATTTTTCTTCCAAAATGTATTTTGTATTTTGCAATGTTTATGTTATTATCATGGACATACAAGTTTTTGTTTCTTATCAAATTTGGAGATACAAGGTTTTATCAGCAGGCCGACGATATATGACATCATTCTGAGATTTGGAAGCACTGTGTGCAGTAGCTTTGCAGTGAATAAGTAAGCCTTCATCTGGCGACGGACTACATACAGTCACAGAACTGCCTGAAACTGAGCCGATATCTGACTGTTCACGTTGCTCCTACGTCTTGTCTTCACAAAAAATAAATATCAACAAAAGCTTGAGACTACATTGATTTTTATGCAAAATAATGTTTATGTTGCCGCTGTAGCTGCTCGTCAGAGTCAGAAGTAGAGACTGCATTTGAATTGCGGGATGGTGATCTATTTACACAAGCATGAAGACATACAGAGAGGAAGAGAGAACACAATTATAACAAATGATAGTCTGCACTTGTATATCCATGTCCAATATCCAATGGAGAGCTGCAACAAGTCTCAGAATGACGTCACATGCTTATAATTAATATGTAATTAGCTTTTTGGAAGTTGGGGAAATCGAATTGTAGCTGGGCTGGTTTTTGATCTTCTTTTTTCAACACAAATTGGGCGATTGAGCTCCGTTACTAATGCAGCCAGGTAAATAGTAATGTAAAGTACCTAAAACTGCCAAAACTGCGAAAAAGTCAGGTATGTTTGAGTTCCTCTTTAAGGACCAAACTTTGCTCTTAAATGCTCTCCACTGAAATGCATCACAAGGTCATTGCATTGTATGCTGAATCAGTGCTTACCGCTTGATTGTGATGCAATTTTTTTTTTTTTACCTCAACTGACCAGCCACTTAATTTGGGGCCAATATTGAATCAGCAAATTGGTCAAGTTTTTCATTAAATCTATTATTGGTAAAAATGCATTGCATCAATTTCGAGAACAACCTTGATGAATGCAGTCGTAGTTTGACATGGTCATTCCATGTTTGTTTGACTTGTACCTGGCTTTATGACATGTCATGAGATATCTGTACTTTTGGGTTTGAAAAGCAGGGGAGATGGAAAATGAGATGCTCTCCAAACACACTCTCAACCACACAAGGTGCACTTTCACGGTGGGTGAGAGTGAATCGCAATTCCAGTCAACCCATTATGGTTATCGATCTTCAGCAACGAATCAGGCCACAGCGAGGGTCACCCTCATGACCGCATGAAATTAGGGTTCAACTGAATCTCACTGTCATCAGTCAGGAAGTGGATGAGCCTAACGGACGCTCCACCAACTCCTGCTCTCACGGACGACCTCAAAGTGAAATAATGCAATCGATTTTTGATCAGTCAATGCCACTGACAGCAGTATCTGAATCTGATAGGCAAATAAATTTCCTAACAGCCCACTGAGAAAAGTGGGTCATTCCATGCCAAATGAACCAATTTTCAGAAAGGTTCCAGGGGGTCCGTCTCCGATTTGGCTGTTTGCCCTTGTGAGTCGGTTCCAACGCCGGACAGTGGTGAGATCCAGACCACGGTGAGGACGCCGAGCGTGCAAGTTGGCTTCTCGCAGGCGTTACGGACTGTCTGTGGTGTGATGCGTCTGTTGTGCAGACCAACGATCTCATCCGCTGTGCATGTCGCTGATCTGAGCCGATCCGCAGGTGGACGAGCGGATGTAGCGATCTTGTGCTGGTGTGGTCACACGTGGCCGACGTGGATGAGGTCGATTTGCAGTACTGCCCGTCTGTCAGAAACGAACTCTCAAACGTCCTATCGTCTGATGGTTAACATTCAGCTGCACAGCGACCGCTCTGGTGGACATCCCTGCATCCAGCATGCCAATGGCACGTTCCCGCATGACCTGAGACATCTGAGGCATGATGACTTTTGACAAAATTTGACATTTTGGGGTGGCCTTTTATTGTCCCCAGTATAAGGAGTGTCTGGGTACTGCTCATTCTGTCTGATCACCGTCTGGAAATGCCACACCCATGTACTGAGTGAAATCACTGCATCACTGAGCAAATGCTCAGTGACAGAGAGATGGATTAAAAAATGGTACACAAATCAAGAGAAATATCCCTATTGTACAAGTTAAAGTCAGCATATGCTCAGTTAAAGTTGTTCACTCCATGTGGCATCAATATTTGACATGGGGCGTTTATATTTTTGTTCAGTGTACATATGTATATGCACGTTATGTACACAGTAAGTGCATGTTCATTAGAGTGCGTTTAGACAAAAACAACTTTATTTCAAAAATCTAGTTTATGGTGAAAAAAGTTGAGATATTAATATTTCTGCCAAACATTGCCAAGATGTGTATCTTTAAGCGGTCAAAATTTCATTAGGTTGTCTAAGTATCTACATGGTGAACCTCCACCCTGAATGTAGGGGTACCGCAAGCCTTTTTACACTGTGACCATTTCCAGAGGCCCATAACTTTTTCATCGAAGGCTTATTTTGTGTTATATCGCTTTTGCCTATCATTTTGTTTTTTTTTTTTACCTAAATATCATGAATCTTTTTGATATTTGGGTCGAGGTATAATAGTAATATAATAACCCTAACCCTAACCCTATCCTGACTACAGATATCTTCGGCTATAGTGCGAAGCTAAACACAGACACTAGCGAAGGAGGCGTGCCGGACTTCCTGCTTATATAGATTCTGGGGAAGCGCCACCCCAGCTCAATCAACTAGCTGGGTAAAGAATTCGATGGCCCAGGAATTCGATATCATCCCGGGACGAAAGCCGCAAAGAAAAGTCCAAACAACACGCATACCTCACAAACCATGACAGGACCCCCCCCCTAAGGAACAGCCCCAGAAGTTCCCAGAGAGCCCCGTGCACGGAATTCCAAAATAAGGGTAGGATCCAGGATATCCTGAGAAGGGACCCAGCACCGCTCCTCAGGACCATAACCCTCCCAGTCGACAAAATACTGAGCTCCACGACCCACGCGCCTCTCGGCTAAAATATGACGCACAGTGTAAACCGGCCCCCCCTCAATCATCCGTAGCGGCGGCAGGGGGTTTGTCGACCGGAGCCAGGACGCAAGTGCTAACCGGTTTGAGCCCGGAGACATGAAAAGAGGTGGATCTGAAAGGATCTAGGGAGCTTCAACCTGACTGTGACCGGATTGATCCTTCGCACAATCTTAAAAGGACTAATGAAGTGGGGAGCCAATTTCCGCGACTCCACTCTCAAAGGCAGGTCCCGCGTGGAAAGCCAGACCCTTTGGCCAACCCGATAAGATGGGGCTCAACGGCGCTTTCTATCTGCGGCGGTCTTTTGTTTCCGTCCAGAGTGCAACAAGGAGAAACAGACCCTGGCCCAAACTGACCGACAACACCGAACAAAGTGATTAACTGAAGGAACCTCTGAATCCCTGTCAGTCTCAGGAAACAGTGGAGGCTGATAACCCAACTGAGCATCAAACGGAGAAAGGCCTGTGGAGGAGTTACCCAGTGAATTGTGGGAGTATTCGGCCCATGCTAAAAATCGACTCCACGAAGATGGGTTGTCAGCCGCCAAACATCGAAGAGTATTCTCCAAAGACTGGTTGGTTCGCTCTGTCTGCCCGTTAGTCTCTGGGTGGAAACCAGAGGAAAGGCTCACGGTGGCCCCCAACTGGTTGCAAAACGCACGCCAGAATATGGCTGTAAATTGAGGGCCCCGGTCAGAAACCACATCTTGAGGGAGGCCATGCAGCCAGAAACATGGTCCACAACAAGAAGGGCAGTCTCCTGCGCCGAAGGCAGCTTGGGCAGCGCGATAAAGTGGGCGGCCTTAGAAAAACGGTCAACCACGACCAGGATGACCGTGTTGCCTTCCGAAACAGGCAGCCCCGTAATAAAATCAAGTGCGATATGGCTCCAGGGGTGCTTAGGGATGGGCAACGGCCGCAGCAGACCAGAAGGGGGGGAGGTGGGAAGTCTTGTTCCTAGCGCAAATACAGCACGCCGCCACAAACTCCCGGATATCCTCAATCATGCTGGGCCATCAAAAACGTCGGGCCAAGAACTACTCGGTCCGATGAACCCCCGGGTGACCTGCCAGACGAGAAGAGTGCCCCCACTGGAGAACTTGGGACTGCACTGCCAAAGGAACAAACAAACAGCCAGGCGGCTCCCCACCAGGAATGGGATCATTTTTCAACGCCTCCCGCACAACAGACTCAACGTCCCACTGAATGGGAGCCACAATCTGAGCTGCTGGGATAACCGGCTCAGGAATGGGGTCACGACCGGAGCGGTTGTGAATCCGTGACAAAGCATTGGGCTTGATGTTTTTAGACCCTGGGCGATAGGTTAACCTAAAGTTAAAGCGGTTGAAAAACAACGACCACCGCGCCTGCCCGAGAATTACGTTGTTTAGTCTGTTGGATGTATTGGAGATTTTTATGATCCGTCCAAACCACAAACGGATGTTCAGCCCCCTCCAACCAATGGCGCCACTCTTCTAACGCCAACTTGACAGCCAACAACTCCCGGTCACCAATGCTGTAATTCCGTTTAACCGCCGACATCAACCAGGAGAAGTAGGCACATGGGTGCAACTTATTGTCCCGAAGGGGGCTCTGGGACAAAATGGCACCTACCTTGACTTCCGACGCATCCACCTCCACAACAAATGGGAGGGAGGGGTCGGACAAAACGAGAATGGGTTCTGAGGTAAGTCATTTCTTTAACTCCTGAAAAGCAGCCTCAGCTGCTGGAGACCAAGCAAACGATGAGGAGGTATTCTTCTTAGTGAGCGTGATAATGGGGGCAGCTACTGCGCTAAAATTACGGATAAACCTCCTATAAAAATTAGCAAACCCCAAAAACCGTTGCACCTCCTCAGCGTTTTGAGGAGCAGGCCAATCCCTGACTGCTGCCACTTTGTCAGGATCCATGCAGACCGACCCTTCCGAATCAATGAAGCCAAGAAACGAAACTGTCTTGGCATGAAAAACGCATTTCTCAGCCTTGACAAAAAGCATTGCTTTGAGGAGGGCCTCAACCACTTGTCTGGCGTGTTGTTTATGCTCCGAGAGAGTTGAAGAGAAAATCAGAATGTCGTCAAGGTAGACAAAAACGAATCTCTCCAACATCTCTCGGATGACGTCATTAACGAGTGCCTGGAACACAGAGGGGGCGTTAACCAATCCAAACAGAATAACCAAATATTCGTAGTATCCGTCATGCGTATTAAATGCCGTTTTCCACTCGTCCCCCTCACGGATCCGAACCAAGTTATAAGCATTCCGGAGGTCTAGATTTGTAAAAAAACGATGTCTCCTGCAGCCGTTCAAATGCAGAGTTCATCAACGGAAGTGGGTATCGGTTTTTAATAGTGATATTATTCAAGCCCCTGTAATCAATATAGGGTCTCAAGCCGCCATCTTTTTTTGCCCACAAAAAAGAACCCCGCTCTGGCAGGAGACGTGGAGGGCCGAATAAATCCATTAGCCAGACCCTGCTGAATATATTCTCGCACGACCTTGCGCTCAGGCCCTGACGGCGAGTATAATGAACCCCTGGGGGGAGTGGTACCGGGTGGAGATTGATCTCTACAAATCGAGCGTGCGATGAGGAGGTAAAGTCTAGGCTCATTGCTTGCTAAAACCTCCTTGAGATCAGCATAATCGTCAGGAACATTAGGAGGCAGACAAAAGTTCAGAGCAGCCCCAAATTCTCACCCTGTTCGAACCTGCCCTCTCTCGTCCAGATTCGAGTCAGAGAAATCCTCCAAATAGCAATCCTCCTCTGGCTGCCGCCAGTCAAATTGAGGATCCCACTCCAACCCCTCCTCCGCCCCTTTCTGTAGATTAGGAGGGTTGTGTGAGGCAAACTCCTCAGAATCACTCCAGGTGTCAGCCACCCCCATAGGTCGATGTCTGGGATGACCGGCCAAACTCTCCTTACTGTGGGACCTACAATCAGTGCCCCACTGGACGATTGGGTTATCCTGACTTCCCCGAATGATATAAGGCCTATGTTCCCGCAGCCAAGAGTGTCCTAAAATGACAGGGAAAACAGGAGAACTGATAATAAAAAACCGGACCTCCTCAGAATGGCCACCAAAAGAGATGAACATAGTCAATGATTCAGAAACTTTGGTTATAAATCCAGTTCCCAGCGGGACCGTCCAAAAAGATCTAACAGAGCGTGAATGTAAAAGAGGGCGGATAGGAATGGAATGTCTCCTAGCCCACTCTGCATCCATTAAACAATCCACGGCGCCAGAGTCCACAAAAGCTTCGATAAATATTCTCTGTCTCCCCACAGTCAATTCTACAGGGATTAAAGTTCGGAAGGGAAATTGGGTCTGTCCCTCTAGCGCCCCCCATACTGCTAGAGGGACTTCCCGTTTCCCTGAAGCTCAGACCAGCGTGGACGAATATGTCCCTGTTTGTTACAATTATAGCAGATTATACGTTTCCGAACGGGCCTACGAGCCCGGCTCTCATATGAGCCATCAACCTGCATAGGCTCACCAGGAGTGGGAATTTCAGTGGGCGGAATGGGAGCTGTATGCATGCTGCTAATAGCATTAGCCCCGTTGCAAGCAAGAGCCAATGCAGTACATTTCTCCCTGTTACGTTCGCGGATGCGATTATCAATTCGCACCGCAGTGCCAACCAACGAATCTAGAGACAAACAAGGCTTCAATGTAGCTAGAGCGTCCTTAACCTCCTCAGCCAAAGCGTGAACGAACACTGTCATAAGAGGCGCTTCTGGCCAGCCTGTCTCTGTCGCCAAGGGGCGAAATGTGATTGAAAATGCAGCGACACTCTCAGAGCCCTGCCTTAGATGCATTAAACGCATAGCCACGTCCTGACCACAAACATCCTGATCAAACACCGATACTATTTCTCTAATGAGAGTATTCACTATCGGTGAATTAGATCGAATAAGTGGGCCGACCCAAGTGAGTGCTGTGTCGGTTAACGGGGATAAAATAAATGAAACCCGGGGCGCCCCGGGGGCTCGTCGGTCTGAGCGCGCGTGCCATAAAGGCTGTGTCCTTACCGCAGCGACCTGGGTTCGATTCCAGCTCAGGTCGTTTGCTACGTGTCTTCCCCCGTTCTTCTCCCCGACTTTCCTGTCTCTCTACACTGTACAACTGTCGAATAGAGGAAAAATTCCCAAAAAAAAATGATCTTAAAAAATAAATGAAACCCGAGACTCTTCATTCACGAACCGTGAAGGCTGCGCTTTAAAGAATATCTCACATTGGGCAATGAAATCTTTACATCTTCCTGCCTCGCCTCCATATCTTGGGGGTAACTGAAGCTTTGGCTCTCAGGGAAGATGTACGGACTGTGCTTGTGCAACATTTTATGTGATTTGAGTGGACAAGGCTCTAATACTCTCAGTGAGAGTTAACAGAATGTTCTCCTGTCTCTCCTTGGCATTCGCCTGAAGGCGGACTCTTTCCGCCAACTCTGCCTGTTGATTGTTCAGGCTAGCAAGACCCTTGCCATAACCAGAGAGAGCAGCTTGTTGGTTAGCCACAGCTTTCTCTAACACAGCCGTTGCAGACGACTCCATGTTGGCTAGAGTGTTCTGTAATGGCCGGTAGTATACGGAGGCCAAGCGCAATGACAGAGAGAAAGAGAGTAGCATGAACACAGTACAAACACAGAGAATAATATAGACCAAACGCAAGAAGTACTTTCGGCCTCCAAACGACGTATAATAGTCCGAACCACGGAAGCAAAAGCGAGATAGAAAAAGGGAGAAGAAACTCCAATAATTAGAAGATAGAAAGTCATACAAAACCTGACTACAGATATCTTTGGCTATAGCGCGAAGCTAAACACAGGCACTCTAGCGAAGGAGGTGTGCCGGACCTCCTGCTTAGATAGATTCTGGGGAAGTGCTGCCCCAGCTCAATCAACCAGCTGGGTAAAGAATTTGATGGCCCAGGAATTCGATATCGTCCCGGGACGAGAGCCGCAAAGAAAAGTCCAAACAACACGTACACCTCACAAACCATGACAATCATCAAGATGTATTTTGGAAAATGTGAGATGAGCCTTTGTGCTCTTTTTGGTCAGCAGCGGTTTTCGCCTTGGAACTCTCCCACAGATGCCATTTTTGCCCAGTTTCTTTCTTATTGTTGAATCATGAACACTGACTTTAACTGAAACAAGTGACGCCTGCTGTTCTTTAGATGTTGTTCTGGGTTCTTTTGTGACCTCCTGGATGAGTAGTCAATGCGCTTTTGGAGTCATTTTGGTAGGCTGGCCACTCCTGGGAAGGTTCCACTGGTCCAAGTTTTCTCCATTTGTGGATAGTGGCTTTCACCGTGATTTGCCGGAGTCCCAAAGCCTTAGAAATGGCTTTGCCACCCTTTCCAGACTGATAGATGTCAAAAAATTTGTTTCTCATCTGCTCTTAAATTTCTTTAGTTCACGGCGTGATGTGTTGCTTTTTGAGATCTTTTAGTCCTCTTTACTTTGTCAGACAGGTTCTATTTAGGTGATTTCTTGATTCAACAGGTCTGCCAGTAATCAGGCTTGGGTGTGGCTAGTGAAATTAAACTAAAAAAAATGTGGTTAATCACAGTTAATTCATGATTTAACAACAGGGGGCAATTACTTTTTCACATAGGGCCAGGTAGGTTTGGGTAGCTGTTTCCCCTTAATAAATGAAATCATCATTTCAAAACTGCATTTTGTATTTACTCGGGTTAGCTTTGTCTAATATTAAAATTTGTTTGATGATTTGAAACATTTAAGAGTGACAAATATGCAAAAAAATAAGAAATCAGGAAGGGGGCAAATACTTTTTCACGGCACTGTATAAGATGCTTAGCTATTCCTGATTAAGACACATAGCTTTGCGTTAGAGGAAGGCTACAATATGAAATTGCATAAAGGGCAATTAACTGAAATTTCTCAACATTGCATCTTAAAGTAGAATGTTATGAAGTAAATGCTGCTGCAAATGGTTTAGATTTTGTTTCTTATTAATTGATTAGATAATTACCACTCTTATAATCTCATATTGTAGCCTTCTTGCAACTTTCCCAGAAGCTGGATGATAAAGACCTCATCAGTTATTTACCAGGAAAGTTCGACATATGGCATGGATTTTAAATGATTTTAAATTCATGACATGCGTCAAACTTTCGCGATGCACAAATAACAAATTTACTACATTATTCAATTACCAACACTTCAATGTAAGAAGGGTTGTTAATTTGATGAATTAATTATTACAGCATAATAATTGCAAGGAGCGTGCAACAGCTCTCCCCCACAAATGTAGCCTATCTTTTGAACGCTGAAAACATTTTAATTAACGGAAATTTCAAAATAAATTAGGTTGCACTGCTGAAAAAAATGCTACAACAGGAGATGGAATTCAGAGAAAGTATTGGATTATTTATTTTTTTAAATGTATTTTTATGCAATACCACTATTAAGTACATAGTCAATGTGTAGCCCATGTGTGATCTCTGTCATCTCTTGATAATTTCTTAATAATGACCGGGTTATACTGTATATTGGTATTGATTATTCAGTAAATAAATTGTGTGATTAATAATCAAGCAATCTGAGACAGGAACAGCTTGAAAGTGGTGAGGCATTGAAGGGTCAGAGACTCACTGCATACCATTGAAAATACTGTGACACCGACGTTACAGCTAGGGGGACGTTAGGCATAGAGAATTAAGGTTTCCAATGAAAAATAATGCGTGATGTTCATTAGGGGGTCTGTTTTCTGGGAAGAAAATGCCCCAAGTCATCATGGGAAGTGATCATCTTATAGTCAACTGAGTCATCTTTATGATGTAAAAGTGGATAATGAATCAACTCAGAATAATGGTGATTGGGTTTAATTTTAATTTAATTTAATTTATTGACTTAATATAGCGCCTTTTAACATTAAAATGATGAAAAGCACTTTACAGTCAAGCTAAAATATCAAAAAATGAATCTACTATTGATAAAAACCCTACATAAAATTTCTAGACTACTATACATGGTGAAAAGAAAAAAAAAACTAGTATTAAAACCACTTCAAAGAACTAATTATAAGCTAATCTAAAAACGTGTCTTGACATATTTCTTGAAAGCGGCAAATGATTCAATTTCACGGATTTGTGCTGGCAGGCTGTTCCACAAGGTAGGGGCGGCAATGTAAAACGATTGAGCGCTTAAAGTTGTGAGCATCCTTAGGGCGTTCCAAAAAAATTGTAGAATATGACCTTAATGAATATGTAGAACAGGGCCTAATGCTGACTAAATTACTGATATATCTACATGACAAGCCATGAATGCCTTGAAAGTAATAATTAGTATTTTAAAATGGATGCGCTAAAACACTGGTAACCAATGAAGCTTAAACAAAACTGGAGAAATGTGATCACACTTCGTATTCATTATTAATCTAGCGGCAGCGTTCTCGACTCGCTGTAGTTTAGAAATCTGATATTTAGGCAGCCCATAAAGTAAACCATCACAATAGTCCAGTCTTGAAGTTACAAAAGCATGGACTCATGTCTGAAGGCACTCCTTAGATAAATATTTAGAAATACGACAAATATTGTGAATGTGATGGAAAGAAGCTTTACACAGTTGGTTAATATGATTGTTCATACTTAGTGAGTCATCAATAATAGCCCCCAGGTTCCTAACATGTAACGAAAGATCAATATCATGATCACCAACTTGTAGACTAAAGGGGCTAAGTTTACTGAGCTGTTGACGAGTCCCAATGATAATAAGCTCAGTTTTATCACCATTCAGTAACAACCTCCCATCAATCAGCCAGTTCCTTATATCACATATGCGCTTCGGCGTCGCGCGCAGCGCCACATCCTGGGCATCATCATGATCATCTGGTCTGAAACTAAGGTACAATTGTGTGTCGTCACTAATAGTCAGTGAACAGTCTAAGTTATAAATTCAATTTTCTCCAAAAATATCATATGTGACAACACTCATTCTGCCATGGGATCTTCACATAGTTTAGTTAAAAATGTGGTATACTTCACAGCTGTTTGACAGAGTCTGTGATATTTTGTATTTCAATTAGGTTTCATCTGATTTTCTCTCATGAATTAAGCACTTAATTACAGCTAACTGATGAGACAGACAGATAGACAAACCATCAAAGAAGGCAGAACACAAACACTGATATGTTGAGAAGCTCAAACATTCAGTCTAAAGCCAGCTTTTGTGTTTGCCCATGTCTTCAGTTTTTGCCAATTATGACCAAAATGAATTTGAATTTGACATGAGCCCAGAATATGTGAAGAAAGTATCAGGTGAATCCACCCGGCTGATTTAGGGATAAAAGCAACTGTATGCTCACACTGTACACATGGACCTGATTTAGGGATATAAGCAACTGTATGCAACTGTATGCTTTACAACTGTATGCACACACTGACCTGATTTAGGGATATAAGCAACTGTATGCTCACACTGTACCTGATTTAGGGATAAAAGCAACTGTATGCTCACACTGTACCTGATTTTAGGGATAAAAGCAACTGTATGCTCACACTGTACACATGGACCTGGTTTAGGGATAAAAGCAACTGTATGCTCACACTGTACCTGATTTAGGGATAAAAGCAACTGTATGCTCACACTGTACACATGGACCTGATTCAGGGATAAAACTGTATGCTCACACTGTACACATGGACCTGATTTAGGGATATAAGCAACTGTATGCTCACACTGTACCTGATTTAGGGATATAAGCAACTGTATGCTCACACTGTACACATGGACCTGATTTAGGGATATAAGCAACTGTATGCTCAACTGTATGCTCACACTGTACCTGGACCTGATTTAGGGATAAAAGCAACTGTATGCTCACACTGTACACATGGACCTGATTTAGGGATATAAGCAACTGTATGCTCACACTTACACATGGACCTGATTTAGGGATATAAGCAACTGTATGCTCACACTGTACCTGGACCTGATTTAGGATAAAAGCAACTGTATGCTCACACACTGTACCTGATTTAGGGATAAAAGCAACTGTATGCTCACACTGTACACATGGACCTGATTTAGGGATATGCTCACACTGTACCTGCAACTGTATGCTCACACTGTACACATGGACCTGATTTAGGGATATAAGCAACTGTATGCTCACACTGTACACATGGACCTGATTTAGGGATATAAGCAACTGTATGCTCACACTGTACACATGGACCTGATTTAGGGATATAAGCAACTGTATGCTCACACTGTACACATGGACCTGATTTATGCAACTGTATGCTCACACTGTACCTGATTTATGGATAAAAGCCTGTATGCTTGTACCTGATTTAGGGATAAAAAACTGTATGCTCACACTGTACACATGGACCTGATTTAGGGATAAAAGCAACTGTATGCCACACTGTACCCTGATTCAGGATATAAGTATGCTCACACTGTATGAATTTAGGGATAAAAGGCTCACACTGTACATGGACCTGATTTAGGGGATAAAAGCAACTGTATGCTCACACATGGACCTGATTTAGGGATAAAAGCAACTGTATGCTCACACTGTACCTGATTTAGGGATAAAAGCAACTGTATGCTCACACTGTACCTGGACCTGATTTAGGGATAAAAGCAACTGTATGGTACACATGGACCTGATTTAGGGATATAAGCAACTGTATGCTCACACTGTACCCTGATTTAGGGATAAAAGCAACTGTATGCTCACCTGATTGATTTAGGGATATAAGCAACTGTATGCTCACACTGTACCTGATTTAGGGATAAAAGCAACTGTATGCTCACACTGTACACATGGACCTGATTTAGGGATAAAAGCAACTGTATGCTCACACTGTACACATGGACCTGATTTAGGGATAAAAGCAACTGTATGCTCACCTGACAACTGTATGCTCACACTGGACCTGATTTAGGGATAAAGCAACTGTATGCTCACACTGTACACATGGACCTTTTAGGGATAAAAGATACAAGCAACAACTGTATGCTCACACTGTACCTGATTTAGGGATAAAAGCAACTGTATGCTCACACTGTACCTGATTTAGGGATAAAAGCAACTGTATGCTCACACTGTACCTGATTTAGGGATAAAAGCAACTGTATGCTCCTGACACTGTATGCTCACACTGGACCTGATTTAGGGATATTGTATGCTCACACTGTACACTATTTAGGGATAAAAGCAACTGTATGCTCACACTGTACACATGGACCTGATTTAGGGATAAAAGCAACTGTATGCTCACACTGTACCTGATTTAGGGATAAAAGCAACTGTATGCTCACACTGTACACATGGACCTGATTTAGGATATAAGCAACTGTATGCTCACACTGTACCTGATTTAGGGATAAAGCAACTGTATGCTCACACTGTACCTGATTTAGGGATAAAAGCAACTGTATGCTCACACTGTACACATGGACCTGATTTAGGGATATAAGCAACTGTATGCTCACACTGTACCTGATTTAGGGATAAAGCAACTGTATGCTCACACTGTACACATGGACCTGATTTAGGGATATAAGCAACTGTATGCTCACACTGTACCTGATTTAGGGATAAAAGCAACTGTATGCTCACACTGTACCTGATTTAGGGATAAAAGCAACTGTATGCTCACACTGTACCTGATTTAGGGATAAAAGCAACTGTATTTCACACTGTACCTGATTTAGGGATAAAAGCAACTGTATGCTCACACACATGGACCTGATTTAGGGATAAAAGCAACTGTATGCTCACACTGTTTAGGGATAAAAGCAACTGTACCTGTATTTTTTGGGATAAAAGCAACTGTATGCTCACACTGTACACATGGACCTGATTTAGGGATAAAAGCAACTGTATGCTCACACTGTACACTGTACTCACACTGTACCTGATTTAGGGATAAAAGCAACTGTATGCTCACACTGTACCTGATTTAGGGATAAAAGCAACTGTATGCTCACACTGTACACATGGACCTGATTTAGGGATAAAAGCAACTGTATGCTCACACTGTACCTGATTTAGGGATAAAAGCAACTGTATGCTCACACTGTACCTGATTTAGGGATAAAAGCAACTGTATGCTCACACTGTACACATGGACCTGATTTAGGGATATAAGCAACTGTATGCTCACACTGTACACATGGACCTGATTTAGGGATATAAGCAACTGTATGCTCACACTGTACCTGATTTAGGGATATAAAGCAACTGTATGCTCACACTGTACCTGATTTAGGGATAAAAGCAACTGTATGCTCACACTGTACACATGGACCTGATTTAGGGATATAAGCAACTGTATGCTCACACTGTACACATGGACCTGATTTAGGGATATAAGCAACTGTATGCTCACACTGTACCTGATTTAGGGATAAAAGCAACTGTATGCTCACACTGTACCCTGATTTAGGGATATAAGCAACTGTATGCTCACACTGTACCTGATTTAGGGATAAAAGCAACTGTATGCTCACACTGTACCTGATTTAGGGATAAAAGTAACTGTATGCTCACACTGTACACATGGACCTGATTTAGGGATATAAGCAACTGTATGCTCACTGTACACTGCAACTGTATGACCTGATTTAGGGATATTTAGGGAACTGTATGCTCACACTGTACCTGGACCTGGGGATAAAAGCAACTGTATGCTCACACTGTACACATGGATGATTTAGGGATAAAAGCAACTGTATGCTCACACACATGGACCTGACCTGTATTTAGGGATAAAAGCAACTGTATGCTCACACTGTACACATGGACCTGATTTAGGGATAAAAGCAACTGTATGCTCACACTGTACCTGATTTAGGGATAAAAGCAACTGTATGCTCACACTGTACCTGATTTAGGGATAAAAGCAACTGTATGCTCACACTGTACACATGGACCTGATTTAGGGATATAAGCAACTGTATGCTCACACTGTACCTGATTTAGGGATAAAAGCAACTGTATGCTCACACTGTACACATGGACCTGATTTAGGATATAAGCAACTGTATGCTCACACTGCTCACAACTGTACTCACACTGTACACCTGGACCTGATTAGGGATATAAGCAACTGTATGCTCACACTGTACCTGGAACAACTGTATGCTCACACTGTACATGGACCTGATTTAGGGATATAAGCAACTGTATGCTCACACTGTACCTGATTTAGGGATAAAAGCAACTGTATGCTCACACTGTACCTGATTTAGGGATAAAAGCAACTGTATGCTCACACTGTACCTGGACCTTTTAGGGATATAAAGCAACTGTATGCTCACACTGTACACTGTACCTGATTTAGGGATATAAGCAACTGATTTAGGATAATGTGATTTAGGATAAAACTGTATGCCTGATTTTTAGGATATAAGCACTGTATGCTCACACTGTACACATGGACCTGATTTAGGGATAAAAGCAACTGTATGCTCACACTGTACACATGCCTGATTTTAGGGATATAAGCAACTGTATGCTCACACTGGACCTGATTTAGGGATAAAGCAACTGTATGCTCACACTGTACATGGACCTGATTTAGGATAAAAGCAACTGTATGCTCACACTGTACACATGGACCTGATTTAGGGATATAAGCAACTGTATGCTCACACTGTACCTGGACCTAGGGATAAAAGCAACTGTATGCTCACACTGTACACATGGACCTGATTTAGGGATAAAAGCAACTGTTGCACACTGTACACATGGACCTGGGATATAAGCAACTGTATGCTCACACTGTACCTGGACCTGATTTAGGGATAAAAGCAACTGTATGCTCACACTGTACACATGGACCTGATTTAGGGATAAAAGCCACTGTATGCTCACACTGTACACATGGACCTGATTTAGGGATAAAAGCAACTGTATGCTCACACTGTACACATGGACCTGATTTAGGGATAAAAGCAACTGTATGCTCACACTGTACACATGGACCTGATTTAGGGATAAAAGCAACTGTATGCTCACACTGTACCTGATTTAGGGATAAAAGCAACTGTATGCTCACACTGTACACATGGACCTTTCACAAGGACACTGTACATGGGACCTTTAGGGATAAAAGCAACTGTATGCTCACACTGTACACATGGACCTGATTTAGGGATATAAGCAACTGTATGCTCACACTGTACCTGATTTAGGGATAACAGCAATTGCAACTGCTCACACTGTACACATGGACTGTACACTGTATGCTCACACTGTACCTGATTTAGGGATAAAGCAACTGTATGCTCACACTGTACACATGGACCTGATTTAGGGATAAAAGCAACTGTATGCTCACACTGTACACATGGACCTGATTTAGGGATATAAGCAACTGTATGCTCACACTGTAGGGATATAAGCAACTGTATGCTCACACTGTACCTGATTTAGGGATAAAAGCAACTGTATGCTCACACTGTACCTGATTTAGGGATAAAAGCAACTGTATGCTCACACTGTACCTGATTTAGGGATAAAAGTAACTGTATGCTCACACTGTACACATGGACCTGATTCAGGGATATAAGCAACTGTATGCTCACACTGTACACACATGTACAACTGTATGCTCAGGGTATGGACCTGATTTAGGGATAAAAGCAACTGTATGCTCACACTGTACCTGATTAGGATATAAGCCTGTATTCACACTGTACACATGGACCTGATTTAGGGATATAAGCAACTGTATGCTCACACTGTACCTGATTTAGGGATAAAAGCAACTGTATGCTCACACTGTACCTGATTTAGGGATAAAAGCAACTGTATGCTCACACTGTACATGGACCTGATTTAGGGATATAAGCAACTGTATGCTCACACTGTACCTGATTTAGGGATAAAAGCAACTGTATGCTCACACTGTACACATGGACCTGATTTAGGGATATAAGCAACTGTATGCTCACACTGTACCTGTTTTAGGGATAAAAGCAACTGTATGCTCACACTGTACACATGGACCTGATTTAGGGATAAAAGCAACTGTATGCTCACACTGTACCTGATTTAGGGATAAAAGCAACTGATTTAGGGATAAAAGCAATTGTATGCTCACACTGTACACATGGACCTGATTTAGGGATATAAGCAACTGTATGCTCACACTGTACCTGATTTAGGGATAAAAGCAACTGTATGCTCACACTGTACACATGGACCTGATTTAGGGATATAAGCAACTGTATGCTCACACTGTACCTGATTTAGGGATATAAGCAACTGTATGCTCACACTGTACACATGGACCTGATTTAGGGATAAAAGCAACTGTATGCTCACACTGTACACATGGACCTGATTTAGGGATATAAGCAACTGTATGCTCACACTGTACCTGTTTTAGGGATAAAAGCAACTGTATGCTCACACTGTACACATGGACCTGATTTAGGGATATAAGCAACTGGATAAAAGGGATAAAAGCAACTGTATGCTCACACTGTACCTGGATTTAGGGATAAAAGCAACTGTATGCTCACACTGTACACATGGACCTGATTTAGGGATATAAGCAACTGTATGCTCACACTGTACATATAAGCAACTGTACCTGATTTGAGGATATAAGCAACTGTATGCTCACACTGTACCTGGACCTGATTTAGGGATATAAGCAACTGTATGCTCACACTGTACACATGGATTTAGGACCTGATGCTCACACTTAGGGATAAAAAGCAACTGTATGCTCACACTGTACACATGGACCTGATTTAGGGATAAAAGCAACTGTATGCTCACACTGTACCTGGACCTGGGATTTAGGGGATATAAGCAACTGTATGCTCACACTGTACACATGGACCTGATTTAGGGATAAAAGCAACTGTATGCTCACACTGTACACATGGACCTGATTTAGGGATAAAAGCAACTGTATGCTCACACTGTACCTGGACCTTTTAGGGATAAAGCAACTGTATGCTCACACTGTACACATGGACCTGATTTAGGGATAAAAGCAACTGTATGCTCACACTGTACACATGGACCTGGTTTAGGGATAAAAGCAACTGTATGCTCACACTGTACACATGGACCTGATTTAGGGATAAAAGCAACTGTATGCTCACACTGTACCTGGACCTGATTTAGGATTTATGGGTATATTTAGGGATAAAAGCAACTGTATGCTCACACTGTACTCACACTGTACACATGGACCTGATTTAGGGATAAAAGCAACTGTATGCTCACACTGTACCTGATTTATAAAAAGCAACTGTATGCTCACACTGTACACATGGACCTGATTTAGGATAAAAGCAACTGTATGCTCACACTGTACCTGATTTAGGGATAAAAGCAACTGTATGCTCACACTGTACCTGATTTAGGGATAAAAGCAACTGTATGCTCACACTGTACACATGGACCTGATTTAGGGATATAAGCAACTGTATGCTCACACTGTACCTGATTTAGGGATAAAAGCAACTGTATGCTCACACTGTACACATGGACCTGATTTAGGGATATAAGCAACTGTATGCTCACACTGTACACCTGATTCAGGGATACCTGTATGCTCATTTAGGACCTGATTTAAGGATACAACTGTATGCTCACACTGTACACATGGACCTTTTTAGGATATAAGCAACTGTATGCTCACACTGTACACATGGACCTGATTTAGGGATATAAAAGCAACTGTATGCTCATGGACCTGATTTAGGGATAAAAGCAACTGTATGCTCACACTGTACCTGATTTAGGGATAAAAGCAACTGTATGCTCACACTGTACACATGGACCTGATTTAGGGATAAAAGCAACTGTATGCTCACACTGTACACATGGACCTGATTTAGGGATATAAGCAACTGTATGCTCACACTGTACCTGATTTAGGGATAAAAGCAACTGTATGCTCACACTGTACACATGGACCTGATTTAGGGATATAAGCAACTGTATGCTCACACTGTACCTGATTTAGGGATAAAAGCAACTGTATGCTCACACTGTACACATGGACCTGATTTAGGGATAAAAGCAACTGTATGCTCACACTGTACACATGGACCTGATTTAGGGATATAAGCAACTGTATGCTCACACTGTACCTGATTTAGGGATATACCTGTACACATTTTGATTTAGGATAAAAGCAACTGTATGCTCACACTGTACACATGGACCTGATTTAGGGATATAAAGCAACTGTATGCTCACACTGTACCTGGATTTTTAGGATAAAAGCAACTGTATGCTCACACTGTACACATGGACCTGGTTTAGGGATAAAAGCAACTGTATGCTCACACTGTACCTGATTTAGGGATAAAAGCAACTGTATGCTCACACTGTACACATGGACCTGATTTAGGGATAAAAGCAACTGTATGCTCACACTGTACACATTGACCTGATTTAGGATAAAAGCAACTGTATGCTCACACTGTACCTGATTTAGGGATAAAAGCAACTGTATGCTCACACTGTACACATGGACCTGATTTAGGGATAAAGCAACTGTATGCTCACACTGTACCTGATTTAGGGATAAAAGCAACTGTATGCTCACACTGTACACATGGACCTGATTTAGGGATATAAGCAACTGTATGCTCACACTGTACCTGATTTAGGGATAAAAGCAACTGTATGCTCACACTGTACCTGATTTAGGGATAAAAGCAACTGTATGCTCACACTGTACACATGGACCTGATTTGTATGCTCACACTGGATTTAGGGATAAAGCAACTGTATGCTCACACTGTACCTGATTTAGGGATAAAAGCAACTGTATGCTCACACTGTACACATGGACATGGACCTGATTGTAGGATATAAAGCAACTGTATGCTCACACTGTACACATGGACCTGATTTAGGGATATAAAAGCAACTGTATGCTCACACTGTACACATGGACCTGATTTAGGATAAAAGCAACTGTATGCTCACACTGTACCAGATCTAGGTATAGAAGAAACTGTATGCTCACACTGTACCTGATTTAGGGATAAAAGCAACTGTATGCTCACACTGTACACATGGACCTGATTTAGGGATATTGCTCACACTGTACCTGGATAAAAGCAACTGTATGCTCACACTGTACACATGGACCTGATTTAGGGATAAAAGCAACTGTATGCTCACACTGTACCTGATTTAGGGATAAAGCAACTGTATGCTCACACTGTACACATGGACCTGATTTAGGGATATAAGCAACTGTATGCTCACACTGTACCTGATTTAGGGATAAAAGCAACTGTATGCTCACACTGTACACATGGACCTGATTTAGGGATAAAAGCAACTGTATGCTCACACTGTACACATGGACCTGATTTAGGGATATTAGCAACTGTATGCTCACACTGTACCTGATTTAGGGATATAAGCAACTGTATGCTCACACTGTACACATGGACCTGATTCAGGGATATGAGCAACTGTATGCTCACACTGTACACATGGACCTGATTTAGGGATATAAGCAACTGTATGCTCACACTGTACACATGGACCTGATTTAGGGATATAAGCAACTGTATGCTCACACTGTACCTGATTTAGGGATAAAAGCAACTGTATGCTCACACTGTACACATGGACCTGATTTAGGGATAAAAGCAACTGTATGGACCTGATTTAGGGATAAAAGCAACTGTATGCTCACACTGTACCTGATTTAGGGATAAAAGCAACTGTATGCTCACACTGTACACATGGACCTGATTTAGGGATATAAGCAACTGTATGCTCACACTGTACACATGGACCTGATTTAGGGATATAAGCAACTGTATGCTCACACTGTACACATGGACCTGATTTAGGGATATAAGCAACTGTATGCTCACACTGTACACATGGACCTGATTTAGGGATAAAAGCAACTGTATGCTCACACTGTACACATGGACCTGATTTAGGATAAAAGCAACTGTATGCTCACACTGTACCTGTTTTAGGATAAAAGCAACTGTATGCTCACACTGTACACATGGACCTGATTTAGGGATAAAGCAACTGTATGCTCACACTGTACACATGGACCTGATTTAGGGATATAAGCAACTGTATGCTCACACTGTACACATGGACCTGATTTAGGGATAAAAGCAACTGTATGCTCACACTGTACCTGATTTAGGGATAAAAGCAACTGTATGCTCACACTGGACCTGACTGTATGCTCACACTGACCTGATTTAGGATAAAAGCAACTGTATGCTCACACTGTACACATGGACCTGATTTAGGGATATAAGCAACTGTATGCTCACATGTAAAAGCAACTGTATGCTCACACTGTACACATGGACCTGATTTAGGGATATAAGCAACTGTATGCTCACACTGTACCTGATTTAGGGATAAAAGCAACTGTATGCTCACACTGTACCTGATTTAGGGATAAAAGCAACTGTATGCTCACACTGTACCTGATTTAGGGATAAAAGCAACTGTATGCTCACACTGTACACATGGACCTGATTCAGGGATATAAGCAACTGTATGGTCACACTGTACCTGATTTAGGGATATAAGCAACTGTATGCTCACACTGTACACATGGACCTGATTTAGGGATAAAAGCAACTGTATGCTCACACTGTACACATGGACCTGATTTAGGGATATAAGCAACTGTATGGTCACACTGTACACCTGATTTAGGGATATAAGCATCTGTATGCTCACAGTGTACACATGGACCTGAATTAGGGATATAAGCAACTGTATGCTCACACTGTACACATGGACCTGATTTAGGGATAAAAGCAACTGTATGCTCACACTGTACCTGATTTAGGGATATAAGCCACTGTATGCTCACACTGTACCTGATTTAGGGATATAAGCCACTGTATGCTCACACTGTACACATCGACCTGTTGAATATCCCATTGATTCATGATTCTTTGCTGTTCTGCTGAAAGCTCACATTTCTCGTGAACCTTGCAAGCCAGTTGTGGGCAAACAGTTTGGATCCATTAGAAAAATAATGGCCAACATCAGGCAGGATCCAAAGGGTAGTGTGCAAAATTTGGTGTACTTTTGACAGTGTGTGAAGGAGAACTGCCGATAAAGTTTTGACTAGAATGTAAATTAGCTGACAGACAGTAGGACAAAAATGAGAGTGGCTTCAATTCATGTGATGCCACAGAATCCAACTAAAATGAATTTTGTTGATTGTAGGTGTGGTTAGGAGTTCTGGCCCAAAATGTAAACTTGTCAGTATAACACCACTATCTTGCTCAATTGGTACAGTTTGTTGCCTAAGTAGGGGGTGAGATTTGGAAACTGGAAAGTTCCGCATTTCTTGCTCCTACTGTTTGAAAATCTTGATGAATGAGTACAGACAAACAAAGTCAGATGCAACAGATACAGCAAAACCATAACCTCGACCACCTCTTTGGTGGAAGTAATCATAATATAATAATAATAACTAGCACTCTGCCCGTGGGGATCCACGGGTTCTATTTTATGTAACTTCGTCTTTATATTATAATGAGCAATGTACCATTATGATGTCATCACGTGCACCTCTATGATGTCATCACGTTGCTGTGGTGTTTCCATAAACACCAAGGTGGCTGTCACGCAATCGTGAGCAATTTTTATAGCAACTAAAACTAAGTAACCATCAAGGGGAATACGCTGCGCTGACATTCCGCGCTCAGTGGAACACGAAGTCGCCTGCAAGACGGAGCATAATAGCGTCGCTCACGTTATGCTGCAGATTACGCGTTACTTTCCCTTGCGGCCTGGCATCTGTTTTTTTGGATTCAGGACTCCTGTGGATGAATTGGCTTGGGTTCAAAAGGGGGAATCCCCAGGAGAGGACATACAGGGGGAATCCCCAGGAGAGGACAAAGGGGGAATCTCCCCTGCATGTCTATATTATAATGCAGATACGCGCCCGGCGGAGTCTACCACCGATTCACCGGACACAGTCGCCTGCAAGACGGAGCCAAATAGCGGCGCTCACGCTATGCTGCAGATACGCGCTCGGTGGAATCTAGCACTGATACGCGCCCGGTGGATTCTAGCACTGAGTGGCCGGACACACACGCACGCACACACACAGAGGCCACTCGGCTATTATAATATAGATAATGACCAGTAACCTACTCTGCTCTCTAGACGCTGGATCTTGAGTGACTGCAATCATTTGTATCATCATATGCTATTACTTATAGTGCATTGAGCGTATTTGAATATTTGAATACAACTAGATGACACTGGTGCATCAATATAGTCTAGTTTTCAGTTAGACTCTTGAAAAGCTGAGTACTACTTTTAAGCATTCACTCTCCTTCAATCACTCATGTGCATTTTTTAAAAATCTTTTCAGGCTCTCCTATCGAACAGGACAGGACACGGATAACTGTGACACCTGTCGAAACAGCGCCTGCATTATCTACAGGTGGGTACACAGAAATGTTGGTCCATAGGTGGGAGATTGTTACCCTCAGTCTGAGTTGTTCTGTGATATAAGGTTGGCCAGGATTCTCTGCTGATAGTTGATAACAGACGCTATGAACAATAAAAGAAAGGATTTGCTGTTGTTTGGTGTTTGGAGCACTTAGTGTGAGGGCCCTATGTTTTTGTATCGTATTGTCCCAAGTTACAGGGATTTAAATGCTGGTCCGTAACCACACCCTATATATATATATTTATACCATGGTCTGGGTGAATACTTTTTTCTGATTGGCTGGCAGGTATGCATTAAAACCGTGGAACTGCACAGGTAGTACGGCTACGGTAGTTTCACCATTCGAAATTCATCCACTAGCCAACCTGTAACCATAGCAGCGTTAGAGCTGGTATTTGGCTGGGTATAACAGAAACCTAGCTAATCATTTATCTCCAGTAAATTTGGCGGCGTCATATAAGTTGCGTCATGCGGGGCGGTTGACAATGATACTCAAGCGATAATGACAGTAAATATTATAGCAGCGAAGTAATCAGGCCTTATTCATTAAGCGACAGTAATTGTGTACGGTTACAAAGGAAGCAAACGTGTCCACTTCATTAATCTGCAGCTGCTGACAGTTCGCTAGCTACATGCTATGCCAACAGGCTGATTTCAGCTCGCTGGCTCTACGGAAACCATCATAAGTTAATTGTAATTGTGGGTAGCAAGTTAGCTACAGTCTGCATAATCGCGCATAATGTTGTGTTATGCTTAATCTTCTTTTCAGCTGGAATCCATTACCAAATCATCAGCTAGTAAACGGATGTAAGCGTGCGCAAAAAATTCTTTCTCCATGAACGTAAGATGAACTAAGATAGCTGGTTCAATTTAGCTTGGCCTATAGTATTGGGTATGAGAAGGCGCGGCGCCTAATTAATGATACCAGCTCATTTTTTATTTTTTTTTTAGTGCAAAACTTTCACCAAAAATTTCTGAATGCTGTGATTTGATATTGCTGGCAAATGACCACGGTATAAGCGGGATAATCACCTCGTAGGTGTGCATTACACGGTTTTAAGGCACTTCGCGGAGGCCACCACCCTACGCTTCGCGTCGGGTGGTTATTCGCCTCCGCGTCGTGCCTTAAAACCATGTAATGCACACCTACGAGTTGATTATCCCTTACATACATATATACATTACTAGTCAAAAGTTTGAAAACACCCACATTTTTCTTTCAATACATGTTAATAAAGAAATAAGCAGCCTTTATTTTGCAAAAAAAAAAGATCTAATTCTTAAATCCATCAAACTAACCACCATTTGTTGTCATTTTTTTTTTTTTTTTAACCAGGGCAGTCATATGATTAGAATGAATTTGCAGCTGCATGGCTGTCCAACTTCCCTAAGACGCACTGCACTTGAGGTGTGCTTTTCATCAACCTTTTCGCCCAATAAGTCCCAAAACCGCTTGAGTTTAATTCGGCTGTTGGAAAATGGAAGGAGTTTACTTGTCTGTTTACTTAGCAAAATATGGCTTCTTTGAGAATTCCAAAATTTTGGACACTATTCAAACAAGTAAATTATTCTCTTTTCACTTCTGACTGTTTACCTTTTACTAGATTCCATTTGAGATTATATAGAGAAGTTAAGCTGTTTAAATTTCTCTAAAAACAGAGTGCTGTGACATTAGCAAAGCGTGTCCAAACTTTTGACAGGTACTGTATATATATACTCAGTCAAAAAAGAAACTTCACACTCATAAATTTCTAAATATTTTCTTGAAACTTAATACAAGAGATATTATTATTATTATTAGGGGTAAATGCGTTGTCAAAGACATTATGACACACAGCAACTCCGACGTGCACAAGCATGCAGCACGTGCGAGCATACATCAAGGTAAAAGCATGTTTCCTCGTGTTCCTAGTCACGTGACCTTATGAGACACGTGCAATTGAGCCCACGTTAGCACAGTAGAGTGACATCTCGGAAAACCAGTCCTTACAGTCAATTATCCGTTGATTTGCAATGCCACGACTGTCAAACATTCAACGTGAACGTGCCATTGGCATGCTGAATATGGGAACGTCGGTCACTGACGTTGCCAGGGTTATGGGATGCAGTCGACGGACTATCCATGATCTTCGGACACGCCCAACAAACTGGCACCACAGCAGACCGACCTCGTTCGGGTAGACCACGGTGACGACACAAGCAGAAGACCCACAAATCGCCTTACGCCATTTGCGTGTCGATTTCTCACTGCAACGCCCACTAGGAATGAATTGTTTAGAGGTCGTGGTGACTGCCCAAACCATACGTAATCGCCTGCGCACTGCTCGTCTCCATGCACGCCGGCCATATCGTGGACCAATTTTAACCCAGTTACACCGACGCCAACGGCTTCTCTGGGCACAACGACATCTGAGATGGACTCAGCGTGATTGGAATAGGGTCGCTTTTAGTGACGAATCCAGATTCACTTTGCACTTCGCTGATGGGAGAGTTAGAGTTTGGAGGAGACGCGGTGAACGCAACGCCCAGTGTTGTGTGCAGGAAGTGGACCGTTTTGGGGGCAGTAGTGTTATGGTTTAATGGTCCTGCCCGTTCCCGACTGATGGTCGTTCAAGAAAACCTAACTGCTGCAGGATACAGAGATCAAGTGCTCATTCCAGAGCTTTTGCCATTCATGGCAGCTCATGGCCCAGGTCTGACATTCCAACACGATAATGCCAGACCTCATATGGCCAATTTAACGTGGAATTTTCTTAGGAATGCTGGCATCAATGTCATGGAGTGGCCCTCAAGGTCTCCCGACCTTAATCCCATAGAACATGTATGGGATGTGTTGGGCAGAAGACTCCGTCAAGTAAGGAACCCTCCACAGAATTTGCAGGAACTTAGTTCCATGTTGGTTCAATTATGGCGACGCATCCCCCAAGCTGTGTTCAGACGCATCATTCAATCCATGAGGAGACGTTGCGTCGCAGTTGTGAACGCTCATGGAGGGCATACGCGCTATTGACATGCTTTCATCAAGTTGTAACTTACCATTTTTACTCTCTTACATTTCCGTAGCATTTCCAGTGGAACTGGTTCCATTATGAACATGATTTTTATGGTACACCGTCCTTAATGGGTACAGAATGGAATTAAACCATTATTTAAAACCACTTTTCTTGTATGTTCAACTTATCGACCTCCAAATGAGTGTGAAGTTTCTTTTTTGACTGAGTATATATGTATATACAGTCTTGACTATATAACTGAAGGAAGGATGAATGGAGAAATGTACTGAGACATTCTTGATAAGAATCTGCTGCCATCTACCAGGATGCTGAAGATGAAATGAGGGTGACATTTCAGCAAGACAATGATCCCAAACACACAGCCAAGGAAACTCTCAATTGGTTTCAGCGAAGAAAATAAAGCTGTTTAAATGGCCCAGTCAATCATCCGACTTGAATCCAATTGAAAATCTATGGAAAGAACTGAAGGTCAGAGTTCATAGAAGAGGCCCCCGAAACCTTCAAGATTTGAAGACAGTTTGTGTGGAAGAATGGGCCAAAATCACACCTGAGCAATGCATGCGACTCTTTTCTCCGTACAGGAGGCGTCTTGAAGCTGTCATTACCCACAAAGGCTTTTCTACTAAGTATTAAATAAATTTCTGTAAGCGTGTTCAATAATTATTCCCTGTGTCATTCCACTTTATTACACATAACTTAATTTATGGACTTATTTGTTTTGATTTCTTTGTATGTGTGAATTACTTGGGTTGTTACCGACATCTGGTGAAAATTTCATGTCAATAGCCCCATTACAATTTACTGAGAAAAATGTTGACGCGCTCAATATGTATTTTCCGTACTGTATATGCGCACAGAGAACAAAATCTGTCATCTTATTCATCAAGTACAGGCATGATAACACAAATAACAAATTGAAAATGTGCCAATGAATAAACTTTAACGAACCTAGCCATTCAGATTTTATAAATGAATTGAATCATGATTGGATTAACTTGTGAACATAGCTACCAGAAGATGCGAGGTCAAAGATTTAAAGAGAATACCAATGTATCAGTGCACATTGTTCCATGCGAAGCTGTCTGATTGCGCCTACCCGAAAACATGTCAGCTTCCTCCTCTTTGCTTTACTCATTTAGTTAATTTGGCCTATCTCTGAAACTTTTAAATAGAAAGGACATATATTTATGCAACATCTATCAGAGTTTCCAACATTCGAGGCAAACTTTGCGTAAGATTGACAAAGACTGGCCAAAGCTGGCGTACTTTCAGCCGTGAGATACATGAAAGTGAGCAGAATTTAATTTTCATGCTGACATGACATGAGACGCACTAAACGTGTCTCACATCAAATACGCGAGAATTGGCAACCCTGCAATACGCACTCATTTAATGAAGTGTTGTTCCTGAGAGACCAGAGAAAACCCGTAATCTAGTTCCTTTACATGAATTAATTTCATAGCTTCACAAGCAAGTTGGGTTCATTTACCAGTTACGATAATGGTTAACTTCAATTTGTGATCGAAACTTTGTTTAAACAGATTATCCACACATTTTACAACCTGTTATGAAACACGTTAGTTTCTAACCTATTTCTCCCGGCCTTGCTATCCGCCTATTACTATCCATCTGTGCGGTCTGATAGACTGACGACGAGTGACTGATCTGATATGATGACACTGTGTACACCCTTCTGCAGGGGCGGAGCCTTGAACACAGAAAAATGTTGACCCATGAGCTGGGCTGATCCCTGGACAGCCCTGGCCTGGTTTAACCCCTGCATACATGCATTCAGTACTCAATTTCCACATAATGTAGCGTCATGATTTAGATTCGTTCGTCAGAATTTAAATTTTTTTGGTGTGTGTATGTGGGGGGGTGTCTTGCGATCTATTGTGGGTTTATTTCACTCCCTGGCGGGTCCGCGGGTTATGCTATTAATTTGCGGGTCACCTGGGGGCTCTGTATGGTGCAGTGATCTCTGGTGAATTTGTTGTCTCTTTGCCTGTTAGCCTGGTAGTGTAGCAGGGAAACATAGGGAAAGCGCGGTGCATCTGTGCCCAAAATGAACCTATCACCCCCCTTCTCTGCTCAGCATTTTCCTCGGAGATTTTGTGTGAGACCAGCAGGCTGAGGCAATCAATCTGTGTGAAAAATAAAACAAGTGAGCCCAAAAAAGCAGAGAGAGAGAGAGAGAGTATGAGGGGTTAGAGCCCACTCAGGAGTGCGGGCGCACTGAGCAAGGGCTCTGGCGTGTGTGTGTGTGTAGGTGTATGTGTGTGTGTGTGCACTGAATGGGTAAACAGCATGTTCTGAGTCATCGTCTAACACGGCTGACCCTAACCTTAACCCCTAATCCTTAATTCTTAACCCTGACCCTAACCCCTAACCCAAAACCCCTAAACTTAACCCTGACCCTAACCCTTAACCCCAAATTCTAACCCAGCTCTCTGAGGGATGATGTCGCTGCATCGCAGTGCTCAAAACCTCAAACAGTGAAACACTGCTGCACCCATCTACATTAAAGGCCTAATAAACACGATGAGACAGCTGCAAGGGGAAAAATATTAGTTTAGTCCAGGAATAACCTTAATCAGCATCCATAATACCCGCCTATGTCACTTTTTATTTTGGTTTAAAGCTGAATATCCTGGCTTCATGTCTTGTGTTGATCTTATTAATAAAAAATTAAACTGATCTAATCCTTCCTGCACCCTTTTTCTCTGCTCTCCCTCTCAATGAAGTTCTCATGACTGAAAGCTTGAAGCTGTGCTGAGACATGAGGGTTTAAACTTGAAGTTGTGCTGAGACGTGAGGGTTTAAGCTTGAAGCTGTGCTGAGACATGAGGGTTTAAGCTTGAAGCTGTGCTGAGACATGAGGGTTTAAGGTTGAAGCTGTGCTGAGACGTGAAGGTTTAAACTTGAAGCTGTGCTGAGATGTGAGGGTTTAAGCTTGAAGCTGTGCTGAGACATGAGGTTCTAAACTTGAAGCCGTCCTGAGACATGAGGTTCTAAACTTGAAGCTGTGCTGAGACCTGAGGTTCTGAACTTGAAGCTGTGCTGAGACATGAGGGATTAAGCTTGAAGCTGTTCTGATACATGAGGTTCTAAACTTGAAGCTGTGCTGAGACATGTGGGATTTAGCTTGAAGCTGTTCTGAGACATGAGGGTTTAAGCTTGAAGCTGTGCTGAGACGTTAGGGTTTAAACTTGAAGCTGTGCTGAGATGTGAGGGTTTAAACTTGAAGCTGTGCTGAGACATGAGGGTTTAAGCTTGAAGCCGTCCTGAGACATGAGGTTCTAAACTTGAAGCTGTGCTGAGACCTGAGGTTCTGAACTTGAAGCTGTGCTGAGACATGAGGGATTAAGCTTGAAGCTGTTCTGAGACATGAGGGTTTAAGTTCTTGAAGCTGTGCTGAGACATGAGGGCTGTGCTGAGAATGAGGTTCTTGAAGCTGTGCTGAGACATGAGACATGAGGTTCTAAACATGAGGTTCTAAACTTGAAGCTGTGCTGAGACCTGAGGTTCTGAACTTGAAGCTGTGCTGAGACATGAGGGATTAAGCTTGAAGCTGTTCTGATACATGAGGTTCTAAACTTGAAGCTGTGCTGAGACATGTGGGATTTAGCTTGAAGCTGTGCTGAGACCTGAGGTTCTGAACTTGAAGCTGTGCTGAGACATGAGGGATTTAGCTTGAAGCTGTGCTGAGACCTGAGGTTCTGAACTTGAAGCTGTGCTGAGACATGAGGGATTAAGCTTGAAGCTGTGCTGAGACATGAGGGATTAAGCTTGAAGCTGTTCTGAGACATGAGGTTCTAAACTTGAAGCTGTGCTGAGACATGAGGGATTAAGCTTGAAGCTGTGCTGAGACATGAGGGATTAAGCTTGAAGCTGTGCTGAGACATGAGGGATTAAGCTTGAAGCTGTGCTGAGACATGAGGGTTTAAGCTTGAAGCTGTGCTGAGACATGAGGGTTTAAGCTTGAAGCTGTGCTGAGACATGAGGGTTTAAGCTTGAAGCTGTGCTGAGACATGAGGGTTTAAGCTTGAAGCTGTGCTGAGACATTAGGTTCTAAACTTGAAGCTGTGCTGAGACCTGAGGTTGTGAACTTGAAGCTGTGCTGAGACATGAGGGATTAAGCTTGAATCTGTTCTGAGACATGAGGTTCTAAACTTGAAGCTGTCCTGAGACATGAGGGATTTAGCTTGAAGCTGTGCTGAGATCTGAGGGATTAAGCTTGAAGCTGTGCTGAGACATGAGAGTTTAAGCTTGAAGCTGTGCTGAGACCTGAGGTTCTGAACTTGAAGCTGTGCTGAGACATGAGGGATTAAGCTTGAAGCTGTGCTGACACATGAGGGTTTAAGCTTGAAGCTGTGCTGAAACCCGAGGTTCTGAACTTGAAGCTGTGCTGAGACATGAGGGATTAAACTTGAAGCTGTGCTATCACATGAGGGATTAAGCTTGAAGCTGTGCTGACACATGAGGGATTAAATTTGAAGCTGTGCTGAGACATGAGGGTTTAAGATTGAAGCTGTGCTGAGACATGAGGGTTTAAGCTTGAAGCCGTCCTGAGACATGAGGTTCTAAACTTGAAGCTGTGCTGAGACCTGAGGTTGTGAACTTGAAGCTGTGCTGAGACATGAGGGATTAAGCTTGAATCTGTTCTGAGACATGAGGTTCTAAACTTGAAGCTGTGCTGAGACATGAGGGATTTAGCTTGAAGCTGTGCTGAGACCTGAGGTTCTGAACTTGAAGCTGTGCTGAGACATGAGGGATTAAGCTTGAAGCTGTGCTATCACATGAGGGATTAAGCTTGAAGCTGTGCTGACACATGAGGGATTAAATTTGAAGCTGTGCTGAGACATGAGGGTTTAAGCTTGAAGCTGTGCTGAGACCTGAGGTTCTGAACTTGAAGCTGTGCTGAGACATGAGGGATTAAGCTTGAAGCTGTGCTGACACATGAGGGTTTAAGCTTGAAGCTGTGCTGAAACCCGAGGTTCTGAACTTGAACCTGTGCTGAGACATGAGGGATTAAGCTTGAAGCTGTGCTGACACATGAGGGTTCAAGCTTGAAGCTGTGCTGAAACCCGAGGTTCTGAACTTGAAGCTGTGCTGAGACATGATAGATTAAGCTTGAAGCTGTGCTATCACATGAGGGATTAAGCTTGAAGCTGTGCTGAGACATGAGGGATTAAGCTTGAAGCTGTGCTGAGACGTGAGGGATTCCTCATGCTTTTGTCTCTTCTATTTCAAGCCTCCTCAGCACGACATCATTTTATCAGCTGAAGTTAACAGACCTCTACAATCCTTCTGGCCTTACCTTGTCATTCAATTCAGTCTTCAAGCCCTGTTCTACATTTCCAAGTATTTCTTCTCCTTGAGATTTAAGATGTAGAAGAAGTTGAAAAGCAATGTTTGTGATTATTATTTTAGATTTATAAACATGAATACACCTAAATTCAGATTGTAAAGAGAAACTGGTTGTTTCCTGGCAGGCCGGTCTTGTTCTGTTTTGGTCTGCTGTTGTGAGTCGGCAGCGTGGGTTTAGTGATGCCCCCGCATTTCCGCTGCTTCAGTCTGGGGAATTACAGCGCTACACAGCTTGCCCAAGTGTCAGTGTGTGTTTCAATCACAGAAAATACTGCTCTTGGATTTAAATCATATCTTATTTCTCAAGATTCATTTCCCAGGGACATTCATTTGCATGTTCACAGTATGTAGTAGATCGATTGCCTTGGCAATGTTCATTTTTTAAAATCACATTTTTATCATGTTTTTAAAATGGGAGATTCCCCTACACAGACTTGAGAGAGTTGTGCAGACTTGAATTGGCCAGCTTTGCTCCAGATTCGATGGTGAGCCATTTCAACATTCATATTACAGCTTTCGATATATGTCTCCCTGCAATTTGAAACAAATGGATTAAGAATGAATTGGTTGGTACATCAGACATAAAAGTTAAATGAATTTACCAATCACAAAGAAGCATTTCTTATTAACCGTAGCAACCGTTGTGACATCGGAAATTTGGCAGCAGCTGTGATTATATTGCTCATTAAGGCAGATGCTTCTCATTACAATCAATAAGCTGGATTGGGGGCCTACATCTCAAAGCCTGCATGAAACTGGAGAGCCGCCTGCCTGTTTTCATCGCCAACCAACCAGTCAATAAGTTTGTGTCTCAACTTTATTTTGTGAGTTTTTTTGTCAGCTTCCTTTGGAAAAAGGTGCAATGCTAGCTTTGGGATAGTGTCTGATAATTGCATAAAACTGTACCCCTGCATTATCTATTCGTAATGCAAATACACCTGCCCTCTGTAACGGCATGCATGCGCATATTGATATGTTTTTGCACGAGTTGTCTGTGTCATCAATGAAAAAAACATATTTGTGAGAGTGCTGCAGGTATTAAAACCTGACTCAAACCGTGAAAATGGATGCGCTTGTAGCAAAGGTGTGGATGGAATTTTGCTCTGGTGGACGACAAACGGTTCGTCAGCTGTATGTGATGACATTTAACCCATTTAAACTGGGACAGCATGTGCGCATATTAACCTTTAAAACCGGGGACGCTGTTACGCATTTCTACCCTTCAGGCCGGGAAAGCGGATACGTCATTTTGTTGTTTTCATTACTTTTCCGACCATTTCCGAGCTCATAGCTGTTCTTTTACTGGCACTTTATACTAGGGCAGATGCCATAGTAACACTTCAAGACACTTTATTTTTTATATTTTTATGTTTATTTTTATTCTATTTGAACGGACACTTTATCATGCCTGCCACCCAGTAGCGGAGCTACAGGGGGGGCAAAGACACGTCCCTTTTAGTCCTGGCTAGATCTCAATCATTTTCCTTTATTGACGTCTTTTCCAATTATCGTAATTGGCAACTGAAGACACGGTTTCTCACCATATGCGATCTAACAGCGATGAAATCATGGGCTAAATTCAGTGCAGAAAAATAATTTACTTATTAATTGGCCAATGCTTTGCGTGATTGAACTGGTCCGTGTTCCAATGAAACGCGGACTTTCTCTCTCGGTATTTCGTGGGTTGATTTAAAAAAAAAAAAAAAAAAAACAGTGCCACTCGGCAGTTAAATAGCTTAGGTTATAACAAGCGTGCGGCTCAAGCCATTTACGTGAGAGTCAACAGGTAGGCTATGCAATTTTGAATATCGTAGATTTAAATACAGCAAATACGCGTCCAGAGGAATGATTTTTGTCTTACCTAATCGGGGAGAACAAGCAGCGCCTGTTAAGTGCGGAGCGCTCTCGGAGTGAACCTTTTGTTAATCATGAAGATGACTGAGAACAGGTCAGGATTTATAATTGTTTTAAACGGCTGTTTTGTGCAACCCAATTCTTTGTTCCGCCACTGTGCTGAATTTAACCTGCGATTTAATCGCTGTTAGATCGCATGTGGAGAGAAACCATGTCTTCAGTTGCCAATTACAATGATTGGAAAAGACATCAATAATGGAAAATGATTGAGATCTAGCCAGGACTAAAACGGACGTGTCTTCGCCCCCCCTGTAGCTCCGCCACTGCTACCACCTGTTCCAGAGAAAGAAAAAATGTTTGTTATTCTCCACTGCAGAGCTTATACTTTTATTTATTAGGCTTTTTATTCCATTTGAGTTGTGCATGTTATGTAGATAGAGATTTGTTATTTATTTTATTGGTTTTATTATATTTTATAGTTTGTTATAGTTTGTTCAGTGTTTTAAATATTGTGATGAAGATTTGCACAAATAAAAAACATAGTTCTTATGAAAGCCACAGGTGTAAGCTCTCAAATACTTTTTGAATTTTGTTTCTATCTGCTACAGAGGCTGAGATATCAGCTTTTTACTAGACGTTGACACCTGGGTGCTGTTTTCCAGAAAACCTCAGGTTTTAGGGTTCTTTTCAAAATTGCCCATAGGTTTTCATAGGCGTTTTTTGAATAGGCCTCAGGCCTAAATGGGTAAAAGGGAAAAAAAAACCCAGCTGGTCAGATTTTTAGGTTCTGCACTCAGCGCATGCGTACAGGCAAAAAGCCGCATGGATTTCAGTCTTACCGTCTCATTCATGTCGCATGCTACATGCCAGACTTGTGTCTGATCTAGGACCACATATGAAAGTGGCTCAATTCTGATCTGAAATTGGGTATAAAATCAGATTTCCGTGTCCATACAACCCTGATAACACTCGATCTGTGTCACATTAAGGCAAAAAATTTGAAGTGAGTCAAATCAGCTTCGTAATAAGAGAGTAGCAATTGTACATTTTCGGAAAGGTGTTCCTTCAAGAACACAAGTGTTCCTCGATTGCTGTTTGATTTTCACTGCAGTGCTTTGGTAGATGAAAGGCAGTCTGTCTCCGGCAGATCACTGCATTGTGTGATACACTTTAAAATTATGGAATATGTACTATAAATGCACTACATTCGAAGATGAATGTTATTATATTTCCATCTTATGATATATAAATTGGAAAACCTATTGTTACACTTAGCACTTTCCTCAATCTAATTAGAGATCTTACTGACAAGAACAAGCGTCGGGAATGATTCAATATATGTTCCTTTCACATTCACATGCATTCATTTGGAAGTGCTATAATCGAATCATCTTAATCCATGCTGCAGCGGTCTAATGAGCTGATCGCACTGTACGATACTTATAAAGGGGCTCGGCACATAGCTTCTGGCAAAAGTCAGAATCTTTTCAATGCTTGTCTGGTATGGACATTAACATGCAGCTCATGTGTGAGTTAAGGTCATAGATGCTCACATGAAACAAAGATTGTTGACACTGAGTGTAGCTTGTTCATGTTGCAATTGTCATGTACATTCCATTCTGCATTGGATGATAGAACAGGTCGGAATGTGTTCCCACCATAGATGTATACATTTAGAACGCAACCTGTCAGCAATCTAGTGTTCTATATACATATCTATGGTTCATACCTCTGTCCCATGTTTACTGGGACGGGCTCCAGCCTCACGGCATCCCTAACCAGGAATGAACAGCGAAGATAATGGATGGACAGATGTTTTAATTTTCGTCTTTCATAGGAGTTTGGGCTTGAAATAAACTATGATTTTGTTATGGCTGAAATGCTATTAGGAACAAGCATGAAATACTTGAAATACATGGAAAACCCCAGCCACAGTTTCCGTCTTCTGGCCTGGAAACAAAATGCAACAGAGGAACGAACAGGAGGACAGACATAAATATGAAAAGCTAAACCTACATTATAAGGTGTGTCTATAAAAATGTTGCACAATTTAGAAGTTCTGGCCCAGAACAGAGGCGTGACGGACAAACATGTGGATGGACAAAACTCATTCCTCTATCCTCCACTGTGTGGCAGGGGGTAACACTGAAGGGCAGAGAGGGAGTGTAGTGTAAAATGGAGACATTGCCAAAGTGAGAGAGTAAAGCAAAAGGGCTCCATATAGCTGATCTTCATCTGCAGGAAGTATCTACAGAAGGGAAGATCTGATTATCACTGAATCTCATTCGCTGGGATAGAGAGCATCTGAGGATGGGAGAGTTGGAGTGGCTGCATCAGGCCTGTGGCTCTTCTGCATCTGTGTACACCAGATGTTTTCTGCTGATTAGGGGAAAGCAATAGGAGTGATTCTCTGGCCTCTCAGCTGATCGTCATAGGAACAGCCGGGATTCCTGTGGGAGCAGTGAGGTCAGCTGATTATCATAGGTACAGCCGGGATTCCTGTAGGAGCAGTGAGGTCAGCTGATTATCATAGGTACAGCCGGGATTCCTGTGGGAGCAGTGAGGTCAGCTGATTATCATAGGTACAGCCGGGATTCCTGTGGGAGCAGTGAGGTCAGCTGATTATCATAGGTACAGCTGGGATTCCTGTGGGAGCAGTGAGGTCAGCTGATTATCATAGGTACAGCCGGGATTCCTGTGGGAGCAGTGAGGTCAGCTGATTATCATAGGTACTGCTGGGATTCCTGTGGGAGCAGTGAGGTCAGCTGATTATCATAGGTACAGCTGGGATTCCTGTGGGAGCAGTGAGGTCAGCTGATTATCATAGGTACAGCTGGGATTCCTGTGGGAGCAGTGAGGTCAGCTGATTATCATAGGTACAGCTGGGATTCCTGTGGGAGCAGTGAGGTCAGCTGATTATCATAGGTACAGCCGGGATTCCTGTGGGAGCAGTGAGGTCAGCTGATTATCATAGGTACAGCCGGGATTCCTGTGGGAGCAGTGAGGTCAGCTGATTATCATAGGTACAGCCGGGATTCCTGTGGGAGCAGTGAGGTCAGCTGATTATCATAGGTACAGCCGGGATTCCTGTGGGAGCAGTGAGGTCAGCTGATTATCATAGGTACTGCTGGGATTCCTGTGGGAGCAGTGAGGTCAGCTGATTATCATAGGTACAGCCGGGATTCCTGTGGGAGCAGTGAGGTCAGCTGATTATCATAGGTACAGCCGGGATTCCTGTGGGAATTGTGGGGAATTCTGGAAGCAAAGCAGACAGAGTTATACTCTGTGTGCAAAATCATGTGACAGTGTGTTTAAGATGAGTGAAAATGAGAGAAAACCTGACTCAAATTCTCCCTTTGGGTTTGTAAAGATCATGTTTCCATAATGTGCTGAAAAGATCCGGAAGGAATCCTCAAGCAGCACAAGTGATCACTCAGATGGGAGAGTCTAGAGCAGGGATCCTTAAATCTGGACCTCGAATCCAAATCCAGTCCACGTTTTCCGTTACCCCCGGTTCGGAAATGAACAGTTAGTGCCTCTGATTGGCCAGACTGTGTGAACACCTGACTCCCAGGTAAATGGATGGTGGAAGACCAGCTGTTCTCGCACCTCGTGGGCTGTGATTTGAGGACCAGGGGTCTAGAGTATAGCACAGTACCACTCACAACGACACATGACCATACAACTTATCCCTCACACCTCACTCCTCACAGTCCACACTCCACACCTCACATCCCACACCTCACACCTAACACCCCACACTGTACACCTCGCATCCCACACCTCTCACCTCACACCCAACACCTCACACCCCACTCCGCACACCTAACACCCCAGACCTCACACCCCACACTGTACACCTCGCACCCCACACCTCTCACCTCACACCCTACACCTCACACCCCACTCCGCACACCTCACACCCCACACTGTACACCTCGCACCCCACACCTCTCACCTCACACCCAACACCTCACACCCCACTCCGCACACCTAACACCCTAGACCTCACACCCCACACTGTACACCTCGCACCCCACACCTCTCACCTCACACCCAACACCTCACACCCCACTCCGCACACCTCACACCCCAGACCTCACACCCCACACTGTACACCTCGCACCCCACACCTCTCACCTCACACCCTACACCTCACACCCCACTTCGCACACCTCACACCCCAGACCTCACACCCCACACTGTACACCTCGCACCCCACACCTCACACCCCACACCTCACACTCTACACCACACACACCCCCACACCCCATACCTCACACTACCTCACATCCCACACTCCATCACCCTTATACACCTTACACACCTTACACACCCCACACCTCACACCTTCAGCACCCCTTCACCCCACACGCTTACGTCCCATAACCTCACACCTCCACATGCCCCTACACCCCATCATCCACGCCCCCCACATTCCATCACCCCCACCCAGTTGGTTCTGCGATGCTGATGAGTTCGCTGCGGAGAATAATGACTCCTTCATTAAAGCACTTTTGAGTGTGATCAAAGAGCTGATGGTGATCTTGCCTCAGTGTCGGAGATTAATGAGCCTTGGCAGGACCTCAGACAGCTCCTGTGTGTCTCCGGACTGGAGAGCTCATTCTCCGATTCTCAGGCCCTGACACGGGCGCCTCGTCAGACACCCGGCTATTTACTGAGCACAGCTGCTGATTTCCTCTTTCTAAATCATATTGAGAATATGTACCTTTTTACATCATTTACAGTTTTCATACAAAGCCATCCTGTCCCAGGGCACCATAATGTTTTTTTGAAAAATGACTTCGTAGGGAAATTCTGTGTAGTCAAGGGTCTTAAGTTCCCTTGTGCAAGACATTGTTGCAGAGAGAACAGTGTGCCAGGTGTGTGAGAAACCCTGGTGCGCAGGCTGATAACAAATGCATTTGGCATCTGGCAAATCCCGAAAGTGCTACACAGCATTCAAACAGACCTATGTGGAAATAAGACCTCATTATGTGTGTGTCCGTGCGAGCGTGTGTGTGTGTGTGTGTGTGTGTGTGTGCGTATGTGTGTGTATGTGTGTTATATATTTTTCGGAGATGACCGACCTGCTGTGAGGTGCACGTGGGTGGGTGTGAAAGAGGGGAATATGGCCTAGATCGGTCAGTCTGAAGGTTGAGGCCGAGCGGAGATGTTGCTACACAGCAGACCTGCTGCTTCAGATATGCAATGAATGAGTCCATTTCACTGTTCTACACTGTGGCAATGCAGGCTACCTTAATGAATTGCACAAAAAGGTATGAAAAGTGCCTGAATGGGCATAAATGCCCGCTAGGGGAGCGCTGCCTTTATGCCTTTTATTATTATTCGCTCTTTTTTTTTTTTTTTTTTTTTTGAATTTCGGGACTGAACTGGGAAGTGCAGGACCTCTCAGTGCCCCATAAAATGAATGTCCAAGCATAGCCTGGTGGACTCCCTTCCCAAGCTGTCACATTTAAAGGAGCTGTGTCACAATTACTGCGCATGCTCACTATTTACTTCCTGCGAAAGTGAATCTGTTTCACTGAAAATCATCATCACATTCCATACTTACCAATCCGTTTTTGTTTTGCATTGTATTTATATATTTCAGGTACTCAGACATTATACTTTTTATATTAAGGAGTTTTATATGGGCATTTGAGGGTTCAAAGCGCTATTTTTGCATTATAGCCAAAGGATATGAAAAATGTTCGCTTGTTAGCTAACATCCAATAAACATCAAAGAAGAACATCTCTTCTTCATGAATATCTGCATAGCTAGCTCCGTAGCATAGCTACTATAACTACATAGCTTATGTTCGGCTAGTTGTCTGATGAAGTTGTAAATGAAGTAGCTAGCAAAGTTAATACTTAAACAACAAAATCTGCATGTGAGATAAAAAATTATCATGGATATATGAGTGGCTATCAACGTAGCGTTGAAACGATAGCTGCGTAGCTAACATCAGCTAGCTATTCGACTAGTTGCCTCATGATTTTCTTTAAATGAATTCAGAAAACATTTAGGTAGCTGGTAAGCTAACTTCCCGTACAAAGTTGCATGTAAAATAAAAGGTTTAAGTCGATATCTGTGTGGCTAGCTATGTAGCATAGCCGCTATCGCCACTTCGGGAACATCACCCAGTAATTCGGCTAATTGTCTGATGATTCTATTTAAATGAAGCGAGTTAAGTAGCCAGCTACTTGGCAAACAAAATTTGTGTGTAAAATGAAAGATTGTTGTGGAGATCTGCGTTTGTTTGCTACTTAGACTTACAACGTAATATTTCGTACCATCTTCCAAATCATTTGCCACATAAAGTGCATGCTCCAGTTCAGTAGACGTCCCAATCATTTAGATGTGAAAACGGCATAAGCAGCCAGCAGATGTGAGCGTGAAGTTTACGAAGTTCTGAGCATGTGCAGTAATCACTGAGCATGTGCAGTAATCATAGTTCTGAGCATGTGCAGTAATCACTGAGCATGTGCAGTAATCATAGTTCTGAGCATGTGCAGTAATCACTGAGTATGTGCAGTAATCATAGTTCTGAGCATGTGCAGTAATCATAGTTCTGAGCATGTGCAGTAATCATAACACAGCTCCTTTAATTCTGGGTGCTTTTATTCAGGGGGGTAACAATGCTGAATAGTGACTTTTTTAAAGTGCAATAGGACTAACAGCCTCCATGGGTCCTGCAGGCACTCAAGCGCTGTTTCTTTTGCTTAAAACATACCTTGATACCTGAGGGGTCCAAAACAAACAACACCTAAGTCTCAGAGGCCAAGTGAAATACTTCCAGGATAAAAATCCCAAGCTTTTAACAAAAAAAAAATCCCTCTCTACCTGTTCCCATGTTCTTACAAGCAATCAGACAATTGATTCGCTCTGTCTCAAAGATTAGGCATTGGGCTGGCCGACTAATATTTAGGCAGCATTACAGTTGGGTCCTTTCTGAACTTTAAATGCTAAGGAAGCAGCTCAGCTATGAGTACATGTATTTGCTGTGCCGTTTCTTGTGAACATGAATATAATTTATCTGTCAAAACAATGGTTCAAGTCACTAAAAATGTTTTCCACTGAAAATTTATGTTTTTGAACGCTAAATCAAGTGCCTTCTTAAAATAAATAAAAAAAATTCAATGAATGTTTCATAAATCCTACTGAGATTAATGCCAAAATGGAAGATGCAGAAATTTTACACGATTTTTTTTTTTTTTTTAATTATTCACATTATTATTAATATGGCCTATTTAGGACTATCTGCTTCTCAGGAGTACTTCTCAGTCTTTATGCAGCACAGTTTACATATTATAAATAGTTTGATTTTTATTCAGGTGAAGTACATGGACACACTGGGTGGGTAATCATGTGTTAAAAGGTGAGATGTGCAACCTCACTGGTTTAGCTGACTTCTCAACAGAGTTCTTTTTTTTTTTGCATAGAAGCATCTCACCTGGCCTCTGACAGTTGGTTGTGTTTGGCTAAGACCCAGTTTAAGTACAAAGAAGTGCATGATTGTCATCACACCCCAAGACAGCAGTAGGTCTCTGTGGCCTACAGCCACAGACAGTGGCTAATATACACATGAGGGTTAGGGTTAGGTTTGGGGTTAACCCTTACCCCAACCCTCATAATTGCATGAGGCATCACCCGTGGAGGGGAGAAGGACTCCACAGCTGTGTCTCTGCTCATCAGCGCACCCTGCTGGCCTGGAAGAGACCCAATTTCTTCTATTTTTACTCCTCACACATAAATGTTTTGGATCATCAAAATAATTTTCATACTAAGCAAGAGGGCTCGAAATTGTGACCGTTTTGGTCGCATAGGCGACCAAAATTAACACTGTGTGACCTTTGAATTAAAATAGTCGCACCTGTGCGACCGCTTTTTCCCCCAATTAAACGCCTCTTTTCGGGTACATTTGGCAGTTAGAGGGCATGCAAACCGCGTATGTGGGCGTATGTGCCAGAGCACTGAGAGCAGTGCATGAATCTACTGGACATACCGCAGCCGGGCGCACCAGTATAAGAATGGAGCGCACCCAGTGTGTTCCCTCGAGCTGACAGGGACCATTCTGACCAATCAAAGGGGAGCTTGACATCCTAAACCTCAGTACTGATTCTAGAATGGTTAATATTAGCCGTCAATCACTCCATTTCTACTGAGAGTTACTGTCGTAACTATACACAAAATTTAGACGGAAAATGAAACGAAGAGCAATGGAAGACTTTTTTTTTAGTACCGTTAACGTTCAAAAAAGTCAAGTCGGTAACAAAAGTTACTGAAACTGAGAATCATGACGGTGATTCGGATGAACAGGCGGCGAAATCAGTTGATTATTCCCGCAAAGAGTTGCTTCGAAATTTAGAATGGCTGAGGTTATAAGAAGCTGAAGTGCACTGTGTTCATTGTAAAGATAATGGCCCGAATCTCGCAGGTAACAGCGCGTTATCTACTGAGTCCAAACACTTTAAAGTGAAAGTCCTTTCAAACATGGAGAAAGCACGAAACACAAAACATACTGTGACAAATCAGCGTCAACGAGTAGGCCCGGTGTTCTGTTAATATTTGCAACCTATCAAAATATGCTGCCTCGCGGCTCTGCGCTTGCGCAGACCTAAAATCTTCGTCTCGTTTTCTCCCCTCATATCTTCAGCCAATCTGGAAAAATCATAAACACACATTTTTTCAGCGCATCTTTATACCAGTGAACGTTTATATATTTGCATGTACACGCAACGTTTTCCTGAAAATGCAGAAATTAGATGACAATGGCGTGTGGCATACTATATCTTAACAAACATATCCAACTCATTATAACATCTGCTTATGTTATAATAAGCTGACAAATAGCAAAGTTACCTCTGTAGACTGATTCATATTGCAATATTGAGGCGAAAACGAGGACTTTACGACCTTACGTCAGATCTGCATTTAATGCAGACACAGGTGAGGATTTGATTCGGATCAGTGTGGAGGGACCTCTTCTGGACATATCTGATGCCTCACAGGCAGTGAAGAGATGGATGGGAGGGCAGAGAGCCAGGGGACCAAATTTTAAATCCTGGCCTCCAGATATGGCATAAAGCCAGTGTAGTGAAAACCTTTGTTAATCAATGAACTCAAGACTCTCATATTGTTTATAGTTGTCATTTGTTGGAGACAGTTGTATTGTTAATGCGGAGTGTTATATTGTAGTTTTTTAAACATTAAAAATATATAGATTGGTGCTTCTTAGATTTTAGTGTGTGTGCTCCTAAATTTTGGCTCGAACTCCTAACTTTTTGAACTTGGTTTTGCAGCGCTCCCAAGCCAAAAAGTTAATTTTGAGCCCTGAAGCAAAAATGTCAGGAATAAGCACAAAAAGCAGTTTTTAAATGAGCATTTCATTCATTGGAAAAATGCTATCCAGCCCTACCTGGCTCTATGTGAAAAAGTAACTGGCCCCTAAGTGACTAAATCAAAAAATTAAACAAATTTAATTGTAAAATTGGGTTCGATTTCAGTGGTCACACCCAGGTATGATTATTACATGCCTATTTAATCTAAACCTCATTCACATTACACTGCTAAATCTGCCATGAAGTTACCACTGCATTCTACAATAAGAGCATCATACCAACAGTCAAAAACGGTGGTGGTAGTGTGATGGTCTGGGGCTGCTTTGCTGCTTCAGGACCTGCGTAACTTGCCATGATTGATGGAATCATTAATTCTGCTCTCTACCAGAAAATCCTGCAGGAGAATGTCTGACCATCAGTTCATGACCTAAAGCTCAAGAGCAGTTGGGTTATGCAGCAGGACAATGATTTGAAGCACACCAGCAAGTCCACCTCTGAACGACTCAAACGAAGCAAAATGAAGGGTTTGGAGTGGTCTAGTCAAAGTCCTGACTTGAATCCGATTGACATGCAGTGGCATCACCCTAAACAGGCAGTTCATGCTCTAAAACCCTCCAATGTGGCTGGATTAAAGCAATTCTGCACATAAGAGTGGGCCAAAATTCCTCCACAGTAATGTAAAAGACTCGTTACCCATGATCACAAACATCTGATTGGTGCTGTTGTCACCGAGGGAAGCAAAAACCAGCCATTAGGTTTAGGGGGGGATTTTTTTTTTCACATGGGTGATATAGGTTTTGAATAACTGTCAGCCTTCAATAAATGAAATGATCATTCTAAAGCCACATTTTGTGTTTACTCACTCTGTCTTACATTGAAATAATTTGGATGATCTGAAACATTTCAATATGACAAATAAGCGAATGAAATAAATTGGGAAGGGGGAACTCTTCTTCACAGCAGGGGTGGACAGGAGGAGTCTCCTGTTGTTTAGTGAGTCACAGCCAATGTGTGCTGAACGTCTGTAACATATTTGCACAAAAAATCATATCAACTCAGTGCAGTAATGAAGTTTGAAGGACTGCAGTCCAAAAGTGGCAGTAGAATTCACGAGTGTGATTGGCTGCTTAAGCGCGTTTCCATACTTATACATATGCAGCATCACATAAAACAAGCCAATGCCAAGCTTCTGTTACTGTTTTTTCTGTGACAGATATGACCTGTTCAGTGTCAGATCTGTAAGAGCTGGTCGATGTGTTTGCAGGTGATCAGAGGTGTTGGGCACGGGCAGTTGGATGGAGGGGAAAAGCATTACTCACCGCCGTTATGCAGCTCCAAACTGGCCATACAATCCCAGCACAGTATTAATATGCTATAAACCGCAACATTCACATTTAAAATGTGCCAGTGCGCATTATAAATATAATATCCATGTAACGCTCATAACTTAATCCACCAAAGTTCATTTAAACCCAAGTCAAAGCATAGAACGTGTGAGCAATGCAGGAAGCACACGGTAACTGGAGATGCAAACATGCTCATCACAGCAGTGGATTCAGTTTCACACAGGTGCGCAAGGCTGGACCATCTTCATGTCAGAGCTTCCTGATTTAAGATCAGAGAGCGTTATAAAGATACTGCTAAAGTGAGTTTTGCCTTATTCCATTTTATGTCATTTCTTTTAGCATAACCTCATGTTAGCTTTTCCTTAACCAGATGAGACTGATTAGTGCTTTGATTATTGCTGAGTAAGTATTGCTTAGAAACAATGCCCAATGCCTCCTCCAGCCTCTGTGCTGGGATGCCCTCCAAATGCAGTGCAGCCAGTCCAAGCAAGAGCTCAGTGCGTCCTGTTTCAGAATTTTCTAGCGCAAGCACCCAAAAATCTGGCCCAAATCTAAATCCAGCCCTGGTATCATTCCCAACCTGACAATTAAGTGAAAAATCAGTGCTGCTGTTTGGCCGGACTCATTACACACCACACAGATAAACAGTCACCTGCTCTCACCTCTCGAGGACCACGATTTGTGGAGGATGATTTGAGAACCAGTCTGAGGACCATTACTACATTCATTCAAATCTGATTTTTTTGCCTTAATCTCACACAGATCTAATGTTTTCAGGGTTGCGTGGTCACAGAAATCCAATCTTATAGCTGATCTTCAAAACTGTACGCGTGTGCTGAGGGCAATTAAAAACCTAAAATTGCATTTTCGACTGCATCACATATAGACAAAGAACTGTTTTTCGATCTTTATGTATACACACACACACACACACACACACACACACACATATATATATATATATATATATATATATATACATATATATAGAGTGCTTAACAAATTTATAAGACCACCACCCAAAGTAAGGTTTATGCCACAGCTGCCCTACATTAACAGTGTTGGTAATTACCAAAATCATTTTTATGTTTCTGTAATGGTTGATCCACCAGTATGCCCAAGCTCTTTAACTGAAATTATATTTTAATGCTAAAATATAATTATTGTTGTTATCCATGAATTTTTGAATTTACCGTTTTACAAAAAAGCAGAAAGAAATAGTTAAGTGCATTATTATTTTTGAATAAGAGGCAAAAAAACATTTAAAAAACTGGCCACACCTGATAATGTTGAGAGTTTTCGGAGTTTCTGTAATGGTAAAAATTAATGATTGAAAACAGGTCATGACCAATCATTAATTTTAAGGGATGGTTTTGAGCTTCCCCTATCGGCAGTTCACCAGCCGCCACTGATATACAACCCCAATTCCGAAATAGTTGGGACGAAGTGTAAATTTTGAATAAAATCAAAATGCAATGACTTTTCAGATCACGTGAGCCAATATGTTATTTACAATAGAACATAGGTAAAATTTCAAATGTTGAAACTGAGACATTTTATATTTTTATCCACAAAATGAGCTTATTTCAAATTTTCTGGCTGCAACAGGTCTCAAAAAAGTTGGGACACAGGCAAAAAAGGGCTGAAAAAGCAATTAATATATAAGAGAATCAGCTGAAAGAATATTTAGCAAGTAATTAAGTAAACTGGCATCAGGTGTGCAACATGATTCGCTATAAAAGGGATGTCTTAGAGAGGCTGAGTCTCTCAGAAGTAAAGATGGCCAGAGGCTCTCCAACCTGTGAAGGCTTGCGTAAAAAAATTTAAAAACAATTGTTTAAAAACAATGTTCCTCAACGTCAAATTGCAAAGGCTTTGAAGGTCTCATCATCGACAGTGCATAACATCATGAAAAGATTCAGAGAAACTGGAAAAATCTCTGTGTGTAAGGGACAAGGCCGAAGACCTTTACTGGATGCCCGTGATCTTCGGGCCCTCAGACGCCACTGCATCACTCACCGGCATGATTCTGTCATTGACATTACTAAATGGGCCCAGGAATACTTCAAGAAACCACTTCTGTAAACACAGTCCGCCGTGCCATCCACAGATGCCACCTAAAACTTTATCATGCAAAAAGGAAGCCATTGTTGAGCATGATCCAGAAGCGCCGCCGTGTTCTGTGGGCCAAGGCTCATATAAAATGGACTGTAGCAAAGTGGCAAAGTGGCAAAGTGTCCTGTGGTCAGACGAGTCCAAATTTGACTTTCTTGTTGGAAATCATGGGCGTCGTGTCCTACGGGCAAAAGAGGAGAAAGACCACCCCTCCTGTTATCAGCGTTCAGTTCAAAAGCCAGCATCTCTGATGGTATGGGGCTGCATTAGTGCTTATGGTATGGGACACTTGCATGTTTTAAAAAGCACCATGAATGCTGAAAGGTATATAAAGGTTTTAGAGCAACATATGCTCCCCTCCAGATGACATCTATTCCAGGGAAGGCCTTGTGTATTTCAGCAGGACAATGCAAAACCACATACTGCAGCTATTACAACAGCATGGCTTCGTAGTAGAAGAGTCCGTGTGCTGAACTGGCCTGCCTGCAGTCCTGATCTTTTGTTTGAAAAGTCCGTCAAATAATAATAATAATAATAATAAATATATTTAAATAGCACCTTTCAAGCAATACAGCACAAAGTGCTTCACAAGCAGGTAAAAATAAATGTACATAAAAGCAATAAAACAAAATGGGGGAAGTAGGGAATTAAACATCATTTGATTTTGCATACAGGTATGTGTTCTTGCTGCTTAATTGGATCATACACGTGTGCGTGTGTCTGATTTTGCATACAGGTATGGGTTACTGCTGCTAAATTGGATCATACACATGTTAGTGTGTTTGATATTGAATACAGGAATGTGGTATGGCTGCAGGAGATCACACGCGTGCGTCACTGAAGCTGAATTGCAGTCCTGTGCCTGATTGTGCTCACACACACAGTGTAATAGCTGCAGGAGATCACACGCCAAATCACTGAAGCTGAATTGCAGTCCTGTGCCTGATTGTGCTCACACACACTGTGTTATAGCTGCAGGAGATCACACGCGTGCGTCACTGAAGCTGAATTGCAGTCCTATGCCTGATTGCGCTCACACACACTGTGTTATAGCTGCAGGAGATCACACGCGTGCGTCACTGAAGCTGAATTGCAGTCCTGTGCCTGATTGTGCTCACACACACAGTGTAATAGCTGCAGGAGATCACACGCGTGCGTCACTGAAGCTGAATTGCAGTCCTGTGCCTGATTGTGCTCACACACACAGTGTAATAGCTGCAGGAGATCACACGTGTGTGTCACTGAAGCTGAACTGCAGTCCTGTGCCTGATTTTGCTCACACACACTGTGTTTTAGCTGCTGGAGATCACACGCGTGCGTCACTGAAGCTGAATTGCAGTCCTGTGCCTGATTGAGCTCACACACACTGTGTTATAGCTGCAGGAGATCACACGCGTGCGCCACTGAAGCTGAATTGCAGTCCTGTGCCTGATTGAGCTCAAACACACAGTGAAATAGCTGCAGGAGATCACACGCGTGCGTCACTGAAGCTGAATTGCAGTCCTGTGCCTGATTGTGCTCACACACACAGTGTAATAGCTGCAGGAGATCACACGTTTGCGTCACTGAAGCTGAACTGCAGTCCTGTGCCTGATTTTGCTCACACACACTGTGTTTTAGCTGCAGGAGATCACACACGTGCGTCACTGAAGCTGAATTGCAGTCCTGTGCCTGATTGAGCTCACACACACTGTGTTATAGCTGCAGGAGATCACACGCGTGCGTCACTGAAGCTGAACTGCAGTCCTGTGCCTGATTGTGCTCACACACACTGTGTTATAGCTGCAGGAGATCACACGCGTGCGTCACTGAAGCTGAATTGCAGTCCTGTGCCTGATTGAGCTCACACACACTGTGTTATAGCTGCAGGAGATCACACGCGTGCGTCACTGAAGCTGAATTGCAGTCCTGTGCCTGATTGTGCTCACACACACAGTGAAATAGCTGCAGGAGATCACATGCGTTGGTCACTGAAGCTGAATTGCAGTCCTGTGCCTGATTGTGCTCACACACACTGTGTTATAGCTTCAGGAGATCACACGCGTGCGTCACTGAAGCTGAACTGCAGTCCTGTGCCTGATTGTGCTCACACACACTGTGTTACAGCTGCAGGAGATCACACGCGTGCGTCACTGAAGCTGAATTGCAGTCCTGTGCCTGATTGAGCTCACACACACTGTGTTATAGCTGCAGGAGATCACACGCGTGCGTCACTGAAGCTGAATTGCAGTCCTGTGCCTGATTGTGCTCACACACACAGTGAAATAGCTGCAGAAGATCACACGCGTGGGTCACTGAAGCTGAATTGCAGTCCTGTGCCTGATTGTGCTCACACACACTGTGTTAAGCTTCAGGAGATCACACGCGTGCACTGTCCAGTCCTGTGCCTGATTGTGCTCACACACACAGTGAAATAGCTGCAGGAAGCTCAACTGCAGTCCTGTGCCTGATTGTGCTCACACACACAGTGAAATAGCTGCAGGAGATCACACGCGTGCATCACTGAAGCTGAACTGCAGTCCTGTGCCTGATTGTGCTCACACACACAGTGAAATAGCTGCAGGAGATCACACGCATGCATCACTGAAGCTGAACTGCAGTCCTGTGCCTGATTGTGCTCACACACACAGTGTTATAGCTGCAGGAGATCACACGCGTGCGTCACTGAAGCTGAATTGCAGTCCTGTGCATGATTGTGCTCACACACACAGTGTAATAGCTGCAGGAGATCACACGCGTGCATCACTGAAGCTGAATTGCAGTCCTGTGCCTGATTGTGCTCACACACACTGTGTTATAGCTGCAGGAGATCACACGCGTGCATCACTGAAGCTGAATTGCAGTCCTGTGCCTGATTGAGCTCACACACACTGTGTTATAGCTGCAGGAGATCACACGCGTGCGTCACTGAAGCTGAACTGCAGTCCTGTGCCTGATTGTGCTCACACACACTGTGTTATAGCTGCAGGAGATCACACGCGCGTCGCCACTGAAGCTGAATTGCAGTCCTGTGCCTGATTGAGCTCACACACACTGTGTTATAGCAGTCCTGCCTGATTGGAGAAATCTGCAGGAGATCACATGCGTTGGTCACTGAAGCTGAATTGCAGTCCTGTGCCTGATTGTGCTCACACACACACAGTGAAACTGAAGCTGAACAGGAGATCACACACACTGTGTTACAGCTGCAGTCACTGAAGCTGAATTGCAGTCCTGTGCCTGATTGAGCTCACACACACTGTGTTATAGCTGCAGGAGATCACACGCCAAGTCACTGAAGCTGAACTGCAGTCCTGTGCCTGATTGTGCTCACACACACAGTGTTATAGCTGCAGGAGATCACACGCCGTGGGTCACTGAAACTGAATTGCAGTCCTGTGCCTGATTGTGCTCACACACACTGTGTTATAGCTGCAGGAGATCACACGCGTGCGTCACTGAAGCTGAATTGCAGTCCTGTGCCTGATTGTGCTCACACACACAGTGTAATAGCTGCAGGAGATCACACGCGTGCATCACTGAAGCTGAATTGCAGTCCTGTGCCTGATTGTGCTCACACACACTGTGTTATAGCTGCAGGAGATCATACGCGTGCATCACTGAAGCTGAATTACAGCGCTGTGCCTGATTGTGCTCACACACACTGTGTAATAGCTGCAGGAGATCACACGCGTGCGTCACTGAAGCTGAACTGCAGTCCTGTGCCTGATTGTGCTCACACACACTGTGTTATAGCTGCAGGAGATCACACGCGTACGTCACTGAAGCTGAATTGCAGCGCTGTGCCTGATTGTGCTCACACACACTGTGTTATAGCTTCAGGAGATCACACGCGTGCGTCACTGAAGCTGAACTGCAGTCCTGTGCCTGATTGTGCTCACACACACAGTGTCATAGCTGCAGGAGATCACACGCCGTCGTCACTGAAGCTGAACTGCAGTCCTGTGCCTGATTGTGCTCACACACACAGTGAAATAGCTGCAGGAGATCACACGCGTGCATCACTGAAGCTGAACTGCAGTCCTGTGCCTGATTGTGCTCACACACACAGTGTAATAGCTGCAGGAGATCATACGCGTGCATCACTGAAGCTGAATTACAGCGCTGTGCCTGATTGTGCTCACACACACAGTGAAATAGCTGCAGGAGATCACACGCGTGCGTCACTGAAGCTGAACTGCAGTCCTGTGCCTGATTGTGCTCACACACACAGTGTCATAGCTGCAGGAGATCACACGCGTGCGTCACTGAAGCTGAACTGCAGTCCTGTGCCTGATTGTGCTCACACACACAGTGAAATAGCTGCAGGAGATCACACGCGTGCATCACTGAAGCTGAACTGCAGTCCTGTGCCTGATTGTGCTCACACACACAGTGTAATAGCTGCAGGAGATCATACGCGTGCATCACTGAAGCTGAATTACAGCGCTGTGCCTGATTGTGCTCACACACACTGTGTAATAGCTGCAGGAGATCACACGCGTGCGTCACTGAAGCTGAATTGCAGTCCTGTGCCTGATTGTGCTCACACACACAGTGAAATAGCTGCAGGAGATCACATGCGTTGGTCACTGAAGCTGAATTGCAGTCCTGTGCCTGATTGTGCTCACACACACTGTGTTATAGCTTCAGGAGATCACACGCGTGCGTCACTGAAGCTGAACTGCAGTCCTGTGCCTGATTGTGCTCACACACACTGTGTTACAGCTGCAGGAGATCACACGCGTGCGTCACTGAAGCTGAATTGCAGTCCTGTGCCTGATTGTGCTCACACACACTGTGTTATAGCTGCAGGAGATCACACGCGTGCGTCACTGAAGCTGAATTGCAGTCCTGTGCCTGATTGTGCTCACACACACTGTGTTATAGCTTCAGGAGATCACACGCGTGCGTCACTGAAGCTGAACTGCAGTCCTGTGCCTGATTGTGCTCACACACACAGTGTAATAGCTGCAGGAGATCACACGCGTGCATCACTGAAGCTGAACTGCAGTCCTGTGCCTGATTGTGCTCACACACACATTGTAATAGCTGCAGGAGATCACACGCGTGCGTCACTGAAGCTGAACTGCAGTCCTGTGCCTGATTGTGCTCACACACACACACACACACTCACACACACTGTTCTGTTTCCTCTCTGCAGCGTGGAGCTGGACTTCAAACAGCAGGAGGACAAACTGCAGCCCCTGATGAAGAGACTGTGCCCGTCGGATGACCTGCCCTTTCCCTCCCTCCCTTACCCCCATGAGGCCTTCACCTCCACCCCAAAACGCAAGTCCAAATCAGAGGCCAAAAGGCACGCCCGCTGGAAACTCTGGTTCCTGTGAAAGTCTGGCTCTTCTTCTCTGATAATTTATTCTGATTATTTTTTTCATGTGGGCGGAGCTCACCCGGTCGACTTCATTTGTAATTTCTTTTTTCCCCCGGATGATGGATTTCTCTCACTGTGGATGTTCCTACAAAGATAAAGTTGGAAAAATAAACCGTCGTCTTTACCAATGAAAGACAAAAAAAATCTTTAAACTCTGGACTCATTTAAGGAAGTGAGATATGGAATTACAGGATGGGAATTTACTTTTTCCGGGAAGACTTTTTCAGTGTATAAATATTTTACTCTGTAACAATGTTACAGTGTAAGATTTTGCAAAGTGAAGCAATGTTTTTCATAATATTTCGATGCAGCAGTGTCACTTTTTTGCTTTGGCACTCGAGATTTTGTCTGTTTCAGCCACTTTTCTGGTCTATTTTTTCTCCAAATGGCCTCCATGGTGTTGAATAATCGTTCAAGAAAAGGGCCCAGAATCTGTGTGGAACACACATTTTACCATGAATTACTATGGCACTAACACAGCATATCAACTTATAAACAAAGCACAAGCAACTTTTTTGTGATGGCTAATATATGAGAGAATAAACAGAGCAAATAAATGTATAAGCATATCATACAAAGTTATCCAGTGAAATTATAAAATTTATAAAAAAACAGGGATGTATGCTCGCTTTAGAAACAGTGGAGTGTGATTTTTACAGGCTGACGCCAGACTCTTGTGCAGCCACTAATGGAACTAAACACCTCTGTTTCCATAGCTACCTGTTTCCTGTTCCTATTGGCTACCTGCATACAGAGGATATTTACCACAGTCTGGCTTGACTCTATTTTAGTAACAACTGCATAAACTGGTGAGGCATTGTTGCCCTCCACACACTGAATATATAGCTACCATCATACAGAATGATGATGAATGAAAAAGTCCTATTTTCTTATAAATACTTACAATATTATGCTTCACATTGTAATTTTCTTCAAAAATAACACGATGGATGTACAGTATAGAGAGAAGTTTATTATTATTTGAAAGTTCTAGAGTTGTAAAAAGATTGTTTATAAATTTCACAAAATCTTATTCTGATGACAGCTTTTCAAGAAAACTTAGTGGTTGCAGACCTCAGCGTTAACACATAAATTAACATTAACTACTAACTGCTGAGGGGATGCACCACATTATTAGTCAGTTTACGTTGACAACTGCATCAGTTAATGCAAATTTATATAATTTAATGCCAATTCATGTGATGTTCATGTGATGTGCTACCAGTTTAGCTTCATAGTCACACTTATCTCCAAATCTGTCTCTCTCTCACTCACAGGTGGACTGAAGTCAGGCTGTCGCAGCTAACACACAGCTAGTCTCAAGCCAAGCTAACTTGCTTACCTCCAAAAAACTTCCCTGAAAAATCCAAATTCATTTAACCCTGTTGTATTTATTTTTTAGGTGAAGATAAAATTTTTAGCATCCAGAGACAGCCGATGCAGTGTGTACTACGGTGTATTCTACATATCTGAGTATAATCACGTGATAAAAGGCTGTTACTATGGTGCAGCACAAACAAGCCCCTGGAAATCATTTATTCATTCATTCACAACTTCACACAACTGCATCACAATCAAATTCATGCCAATCGCCCCTGTTTGAGTTATCATGACTTCAAAATAAATATACAATTGATAAGTTAGCCATCTATGTAGCTACTTTACATGCTTAAAGATGCTGTAGCCCAGGGCTGTTTTCCAAAAAGGGCTGAAATAGATGCAGGAATATTACTTCAATCCCGCACTTTCACGCCTCATTCAGCTAATATACCAATCATTGTAACCTAGATACAAATGGAAATCTTGCAAATTCATGTTCGATATTTGAACTAGGTTTCCATCTAGAATCCCTTAAAGGAACACTGTCACAATTAATCCTGCATAATAAATACCAGAGTTTTTTTTTCATTTTTTCACTTTTGTTTATTTTCGAGTGATCATATCGCATGTAATTAAACACTTCCCTCCCTGAGTATTTTTTAAGTTGCCAGTTGCTGCCGGCATTCAGAGGTCAACAAGACATAAAACCTGAAAGAATAAAATCACCTGTAAAAATCTGATTTCAAAAATCACTTAAAAAGTTTAGAGACTTTGCCCCAAAATAAGGTTTAAAACACCTGCTTTTTGCAAGTTATACTTCTTGTGTGCATGTGCAAGGTTTTGTGAGCGTATCTACTATCTTCTTTAATGGCTCAATCCAGAGTGCTGTCACATGATGCAGTCAGCTCATCCCACCACACCACTTAAAGAGAAAAAAATTTAAATAAATCAATTAATTAATAAACAACACAATTCGTTGAAACTGTTGTGAATCATAAATGTGCTCTTGTATCAATGCAACAACATGATAGATTAGAAATGTTTTCTGGTGCGGTTTTTATAAAGCAGATGATTGGCTTTTGGGGGGAAAAGGGGGGATGTGCCATAGAACAGAGATGTGTCATCTTTGGTGTGACAGGTTTTTCTACTCAGAATGCTTTAAGTGGTGTGTCTCCTTTAAATAACGTCTCTGGCTCCACCCCTTCTACAAATGGTTCCATACTGAGTGGCTCCAGTCCAGGGCCGTGGCCAAATTCGTAAATATACTGTCCTTTCCCACCTACCCCAGCCCATGTGACGCAAAACCAAAAATACACCCGCAGGCTCGCTGAGGAGGAATGAGAGAAGGAGCAGTAAGTTTTTTAACTGGACCGTACTTATATTTAGAAGTTTGTGAGTGAAACCACAGTTTTCAGTTACTGTTACTGAGTTCTGTGAATCCAGGCAATTCAATATGATTATATTACTGATTTCCAAACAATAAAATGGCTTGTGAGTCCTAAAATCAATCTTAAATAGGAACTGCAAGCTAACTAGCTCTATTACATTCACACTGCCTCTTAGGGTGTTTGCTGCCAATATCAGCAACATAAAAGTAATGGTGAAAGCCCTTAATCACATCTTTTATCACATCATGAGCATTTATATTATACTGCTTAGTCTACAATTTGGTCTAACTTATTCAGTATTTAAGTTGCAAAAATGGCTTGCAATAAGCTTGTGCACTTTAAAATCACCCTCTTGATCGTCCTAGAAACAGATAGCACTGTTCCAAAATTTATATCAGTGACACAAAAGACAGCAAGCCGCAACTTTTTAACAGGAAGCTCGGCCTTACAGCATGCATTGTGGGTAATTTTATTGCTTCAATTTTACAGTGTTGTAGGCTTGTTCCATTGAGCCACATGGACGGTCGAGGGGCTGATATGTATGCAATGAGGTGACTATGTCACTCTCGTGTCAGAGGTAAAAATTCCTATTTATTTCAACCATAAACATTCTTAAAAAGCCGTAAGCTTCCATCAATCTAAAAATTTTGGGTTATATCCCTTAGTAACTACACTTGTTGTTTGTCTTGACTGTAGTCAACTATAATTCACATTTTTGCAATTTCTCAGACACATGCTAACCCCATTTTTTTAAATCTAAAAACTACACATCCCATGATTCACGTAGGGTTTACATTAGAAAGCTGGCAGCCCCTCCTTGTCCTTGGTAGCCAATCAAGCAAGGCTTAAAAACAAAACAGCCTGTTGAGGGAGCTTATTGGTTAGTTACTGTATATTCTACTTAGTAAGCTAACCTAGCTAGTTATCAATTTATGTGACTAGTGCCAATTTAAATTAATAGCCAAGTATCATTGGCTATTGTAAAAATAATAATAATAATAATAATAATAATAATAATAAATTTGGTTGATAATTAGCTTGCCAACTAATCAACTTTGCTCGCAATTTTGTCACTGACCTTCCTAGCTAACTACCTAGCTGAATAATCATAGCTCACTGTTCTTGCTGACCAGCTAAATAGCAAAATAATCACGACCCGCTGTTCTCTTTTCATTTCTATGCACCACGTTAGCCAGCCAATAGAGGCGAGTTGTGAGATTATCCAGCTCAAGTTCTACAAGTTTCCTGAGGTGACGACTGCTAAAGAACAATGCATCAGACTTTTTCTCCGATATATGTCTCTGATCGTCTCCCTTCAATTAGACATCAGCTGCAAAAATTCGCTGAAACTGAGGTACCTGATTGAATTGGAATGGATCACAAACTATTGACGTGTTTGTGTGGTGGATATGTACTTCGCTAAAATTAACAACTAACTGGATTAAAAGTGCAATAGCTTTACATCTTTGATAATAAACTACAAATTTGATGATCCCTCATGCATTTGCTAACCCCATGAGTTAATCTCAAAGCGTTCCGGCTATTCTAATTCCGGTAGTGCCAGAAAGTGACTGAGCCCTATTATAAATTTCCATAGGGATTTAATTTCAAACACTAGTAGCTATGCAGCAGTGATGTAGTCACCTCAGTACTCAACTGCAGTTTTTTTCTCTTGCACGTCTAAAGGATTTGAGCAGCCTCCAGGTGGCCAATACACAACTTATGGTTTCTAAAGCGATTCTCTGAAGTCGACGTGGCACAGCGGGGGAGGGCATTAAAATTAGTAGATTGGATTGGGATCCATATCTCATTTGAGATATCATAAGGCCTGATAACACCAGGCTACAGTCATCGACCTACAAGTCATGACCTCTTCCACTCGGGATTTTCAGTGACTGGCCATCAGAGGTATAAAAGCCCTTTAGTGACCTTGCCTTAAATGCATGATTGCTCGAAACCGGTTCAAATGTACTTTTCCTAATTAGGAGAGAGAGCCCACACCAGTGCTGGTAGCAGGGCTTCACACACTATAATAATACTTCATTCATTTAATTACTAACGGTTTCAACGAAAGACTTCTTTGTGGTATTGAATCGCCCCTCAATGCCCTGAAGAAGACGTATATGGAAACATTAGAAATTTCATCTACCCATTATTATCGCAACAAGTGTGCAACTGCCCTTCCTAAAATATAATAATTAATCAAATATTAATTTGCTCATTTGCAAAGTCGAATCAGTAGAATGAATGGCCACTTTGCATTAGCTGGCATTATTGTACATTTAATCACAAAGTTATAAGGTATTTCCCTATCCACATTGATGATGACACAAAACAGCAATGCCTTCCAATGATACTGAATTCATGTAGCTCATTTGAAAAAGTACATATAGCCTTAGTGCAAAATGATGTCCCTTATAACGTTCAATGCGCTTTAGAAGATGTTTCACACTTTAAATACATTCTTCTTAATGCTGAAAACATTTTGAATGATTTAAAATAAATTACACTGCTGAAAAAAATGTTACAACAGGATATGGAACTCATGTTTTGGATTAATTAATTAAATGTATTATTGATATCCTTATAATATCCCGTGTATTACCTGTGCTTTGTCAATGTAGCCTTGGTGATCTCATCTTTCTTAATTAATAATTTCTGAATAAGCTTATGTTTCGGTGTGGATTATACAGGAAATAAATTGTTTGATTATTATTCAGGTGATCCTAAAAGGGAACAAATTGAGAGCAATTATGCTTTAAAAGGTGAGAAGCTTAAAGGATCCATTACCTGGTATTTACAGCCGCTAAAAATAAGTGATTTGGGTCTAAAACATAATGTTTTGCAGTAATTTGCAAAAATTACATAACATAACATAACATGAGTGGCGAGAACAGGCCGTTCAGCCCAACTAGGCTCGCCAGTTTCTTTTAACTATTGTGACTATATCACTTCAGATACTCAATGTCCCAATGGTATCTAGCTTTAAGTCAAGCCTGCTCTTGAAAATTGCTAAGGTTTCTGCCTCAACAATATGGTCAGGCAAGCTGTTCCACATCGAAATTACTCTTTGGGTGAAAAAATATTTCCTAATATCAGTGCTAAATTTACCCTTGGTCAACTTCCATTTGTGACTCCAAGTTCTACTAACAAAACAAACAAAAAACCCAACATAATTCACTTTGATAATCCCTTTAACATATTTAAAGACCTCAATCAGATCACCCCTTAGTCTCCTTTTCCTAAGACTAAAGGGATTCTGAAAGGAATGGCTTGAGACTCCAAATGCAGTTCAGCAATGGCAGGGCGTTTATTAGGTGAGCTCATGGTCATACAGAACAGAAATCAAAGCCAGGCAACAGGAATGGTTTAGGCAAGGCAGAATCAGAAATCAAGGGACAAGCAGAAAGATCTATAAACCAGGATGTCAGTCCGCACAAAGACAGTAACACAGGGAAATACTAAAGGGATTGGATGGGGAAGGAAAAGGGGAGTTGGAGAGGATAAGGGTAGCACAAAGGAAATCTCTAACAAAGTTGGTACAATGGGAATAAAGGGTAAACGCGGTACTCACAATCACTATCTCAATCACACAACGCAAAACAACAACGTAAACAAGACTCACGGAGAAATCACGAAATACAAACTTGCAGAAATCGAGAGAAAAGATGCAGAAACGAGACTTGACCAAAAGCGAGCTTAGGCGGAAGAAACGAGTCGACAAGAAGCAGCAGGAAAGTGGGTCTTTTATACACAAACAAATTAAGTGGAGGCCCAGCTAAACTCAGAACAGGTGAGAGGAGAGGCGGATCTAGAAAAGCAAGGACGGTGATAGGAGAGAGAGAGAGAAGTAGGTGGGATCCTAACTTTGAACTAACTAATCACCCATGCCTAACTGAACTGCTCTAAGTGTGGATAGTCCAATCAGAACAGCAAGAGAGAAGGAAGAGGAATTACCAAACCGAAATGGAAAAGAAAGAGTGAGAATCTTTTAAAAGACACCACACAAAGAAACAAGAGGAAAGTAAGACATGAGACTGCAAGCATTCATTCTCTAAACATGAAACATGTAACTCAGAATAAATATATAAATACAATAAATACACTAGAAATATGCTAGAATGGACTAAAACCAACTAAAACCAAGCATACAAACATCACTTCTTAACAGAACCCCCTCCCCGATGACCGCCACCTGGCGGTCTAAGCCTTGGTTTAAATGTCCTTTTGTGGAAGTCTTTGATGAGTCCTTTGTCCAGTATATGACGAAAGGGAACCCAGGAACGCTCCTCTGGGCCGTATCCTTCCCAGTCCACTAGATACTGAAGCCCCTTCTCGCCGACGGACATCTAGCAGCTTGTGAACTGTATAGGTCTCTCCTCCGTCGGACGAGCCTAGGGGAGGAGGATTGGTCGGGCAGGGGTGTGGATGGACAAAACAAACGGTTTAAGGCATGAAACATGAAAGACAGGGTGGATGCGGCTCATGGTGGCAGGCAGTTTGAGTTTAACTGAAACTGGGTTGATAATTTTCTCGATGACGAAGGGACCTATGTAGCGGGGGGCTAGCTTGCGGCTTTCAGTTCTGAGGGCGATGTCTTTAGAAGAGAGCCAAACTTTTTGTCCTACTTGGTAATCTGGAGGAGCGGAGCGGCGACGATTGGCTTGGCGACTCATCTCGTCTGCGGACTTTTGGAGAGCGGAACGGGTTTCCTCCCACGTCCCTCGGCACCTCTGTACAAACTCCTGAATGTTGGGGACATCCACTTCGACCTCCTGCGAGGGGAACAAAGGTGGTTGGTAACCCAGACAGGCTTTAAAGGGGGACACACCTGAGGCAGCCGCCGGAAGGCTGTTGATCGAGTATTCAACCCAGGGTAGTTGTTCGCTCCAGTCCCCTTGGTCGCGGGAGGTGAGGCACCGAAGGACACTCTCCATTTGTTGATTAGCTCTCTCCGTCTGTCCATTGCTCTGGGGGTGAAATCCGGAGGTTAAGCTGACCGAAATGCCCAGGGCTTGACAAAAGGCTTTCCATACTTGCGAGACGAACTGGGGACCACGGTCAGAGACAATATCAGAAGGGATACCGTGAATACGAATTACATGTTGAATTAAGAGGTCCCCTGTCTCCCTAGCGGATGGAAGCTTGAGGTGCCCTAGCGGATGAGGTGCACGGCTTTGGAGAAGCGGTCTACGATGGTGAGGATGACGGTGTTACCTTTGGAGGGCGGAAGACCAGTGATGAAGTCCAGGGCAATGTTAGCCCATGGTCTGGAGGGCACCGGAAGGGGCAGCAGGAGACCAGCTGGAGCAGTATGGGAGGCCTTGTTTTGGGCACAGACTGGACAGGCAGTAGAGAAACTCTTTACGTCTTTACGTACCGTTGGCCACCAAAACCTGCGAGTTAGCATGGCCAGGGTCCGATTGGCACCAGGGTGGCAGGCGAGACGGGAAGAATGAGCCCACTGGAGAACCTCGGCTCGGAGACCATCTGGAACAAAAAGGCAGTTCTTGGGACAGTTAGTAGGAGGCCCCCCAGAAGGTTGCGACTTTCTGACCCGGTCCTCCGACTCCCACACTAACGATCCCACTACCACACGACTGGGCAGAATGGTCTGAGGTTCCTTGGGAGGGGCGTCAGGAGAGAACTTGCGGGATAAGGCATCTGGCTTTTTATTCTGGGAACCAGGGCGATAGGCTAAGGTGAAATTAAATCGGTCAAAAAAAAGAGACCAGCGGGATTGGCGAGAGTTCAATCTCCTAGCAGTACGAAGATACTCCAGGTTCTTATGGTCGGTCCAGACCTGAACGCACCTTAGCCCCTCTAATCAGTGACGCCACTCTTCTAACGCCATCTTTTACGGCAAGCAACTCCCCGGTTACCAATGTCATAATTATGTTCTGCTGGGCTAAGCCGGCGGAAAAGAAGGCGCAGGGATGTACCTTGTTATCTTGACTGTTTAGCTGCGATAGGACTGCTCCAACACCGGTATTAGAAGCATCTACCTCGACAATGAACTGCTTTTTCGATCTGGCTGTTGGAGAACAGGAGCAGTGGTGAACCTTTGCTTGAGTTCCCGGAATGCCTTCTCTGCCAAGGGAGTCCACGTGAATGGAACTTTGGGAGAGGTTAGGGCGGTCAGTGGAGCAGCAACAGTACTGTAATTACGTATGAAACGACGGTAGAAATTGGCAAACCCTAGGAAGCACTGCAGTTCCTTACGTGTGGAAGGAGTAGCCCAATCTCTTACCGCCTTGACTTTCTCCTGGTCCATGAGGATGCCTCCTGGAGTGACCACAAATCAAAGAAAGGGACTGTGTCGAGATGGAATTCACATTTCTCTGCCTTGGCGTAGAGTTGGTTCTCCAGGAGGCGCTGCAGGACCGCACGAACGTGACGTATATGTTCCTCCTTAGAGCGAGAAAAGATCAGTATATCATCTAAGTAGACAAACACAAACTGATTAATCATGTCATGAAGGACATCGTTGACCAAGTTTTGGAAGACAGCGGGGGCGTTAGCTAGCCCAAACGGCATGACCAGGTACTCGTAGTGCCCCCTAAGCGGTGTTAAAAGCTGTCTTCCATTCGCCCCCTCCTTAATCCTGACAAGATGGTAGGCGCGTTGCGAGGTCGAGTTTGGAGAAGATGGTAGCTCCTGCAACAACTCAAAAGCAGAATTCATAAGTGGGAGAGGGTAACGGTTCTTAATGGTTATGTTATTGAGTCCCCGGTAGTCGATACATGGTCTGAGGGATCCATCCTTCTTGCTAACAAAGAAGAAACCCGCACCAGCAGGGGAGGACGAGGGACGAATGATCCCAGCAGCCAGTGATTCCTCCACATATTTCTCCATGGCCTCCTGCTCTGGACGAGACAGAGAGTAGAGGCCTCCCTTAGGGGGCGCTGTACCGGGTTGGAGGTCGATGGCACAATCGTAGGGTCTGTGAGGGGGGCAGAGACAGAGCACGAGACTTGGAGAAGACCTCGGCTAGGTCATGGTACTCACTAGGAACCTTGGATAGGTCTGGAGAAAATGGGGCTCCTTGGGTCCCTCCTCACTCTGCTTGGCAGGTGCTCTGCGAAGACAGGAGCGTGAGACACTGCGTGCTCCATTCGATCACTTGCCCTGTCTTCCAGTTAATAGTGGGGTTGTGTTGTTGAAGCCACGGAAGACCCAGGACGATGGGGGGGCAGAGGAGGAGGAGATGAGGTGGAGGCGAATCTGCTCCTGGTGGTTGCCAGAGACAATGAGCGTAAGAGGGCGTGACTTGGGTCACCTGACCTAGCGGTTGCCCACGAGGCCAAGTGTCCGGAACGGAGCAGGCAGATTCTGGGGCTGGAGCCGAGCTGGTTACACAGGTTGGCGTCGATCAGGTTGATGTCTGAACCTGAATCAAACAGAACATTAGTAGACATAGAACGATTGCCAACAACCAGAGTGACAGGAACCAGCTTACGAGTGGCATCGCTGCTCTGAGCCAGCTGCCCAATCCTTCCACTCACCCTCTCCTTCGTGAGTGAAGGACAGCTCTTAATTTGATGCCCCTCCAGCCCACAGTAAAGGCACGCCCCAGTACGCAGTCTTCTGGCTCTCTCCTGAGGTGACAGCCGGCAACAGTCAACCTGCATGGGTTCCTCCGATCTCCGGGGCTCGCCGGTCTCCTGGATAGGAGAGTCGCCCCGAAGAGGACGAAGGTTCCCATGCTGGCCAGACCGTCGGGGCTCAGGGTGGCACTGGCGCTCCCTCTTGCGCTGTTGGAGTCGTGAATCCACTTGGATAGCCACTCTGATTAGCCCCTGCAGGTCAGAAGGTAGTTTGCGAGATGCCAGTTCATCCTTAATATTCTCCGCCAGCCCCCGGTAGAATACATCGAATTGGGCGTCTTCACTCCATAGTGTGGAGGCGGCCAAAGAGCGGAACTGGATCGCGTAATCCGAAACACTGCAGCCAGACTGTCGTAAACTCAGTAGGGCACTTCCTGCCTCTCGCCCCTGGTAGGACCGGTCAAACACTTCCCTCATCTCCGCCATGAAATCTTCTATGGTGCGAGTACAGGGGTGGCCAGCATCCCACATCGAAGTTCCCCAATCCCTCGCCTTGCCGGTTAGGAGAGTGACGATTTAGGCCACTCTGGATCGTGAGGTAGGGAAGGTCAGGGGCTGCAGCTCGAAGATAATCGAGCACTGAGACAGGAATGCCTTACAGGAGGTGGGATCTCCCACGGGGGAGTAAGACGTGGCTCCCGGACGGGAGCTGCCTCTGCCGAGCGGCTGCAGGAGTGGGAATGGTGGAGCCCAGAGAGAGTCGCTGGAGGGTAGCTCTCATCTCCTGCAGATCGCGATGCTGCTGCTGAATGACGACCTGTTGTTGTTGTAAGAGTCGTTGCATCTCAGCAGAGTCCGCTGGAGTCTGAACTGGTCGACTCGTACTGAAAGGAATGGCTTGAGACTCCAAATGCAGTTCAGCAATGGCAGGGCGTTTATTAGGTGAGCTCATGGTCATACAGAACAGAAATCAAAGCCAGGCAACAGGAATGGTTTAGGCAAGGCAGAATCGTGAAATCAAGGGACAAGCAGAAAGATCTATAAACCAGGATGTCAGTCCGCACAAAGACAGTAACACAGGGAAATACTAAAGGGATTGGATGGGGAAGGAAAAGGGAGTTGGAGAGGATAAGGGTAGCACAAAGGAAATCTCTAACAAAGTTGGTACAATGGGAATAAAGGGTAAACGCGGTACTCACAATCACTATCTCAATCACACAACGCAAAACAACAACGTAAAACAAGACTCACGGGAGAAATCACGAAATACAAACTTGCAGAAATCGAGAGAAAAGATGCAGAAACGAGACTTGACCAAAGCGAGCTTAAGGAAGGAAGAAACGAGTCGACAAGAAGCAGCAGGAAAGTGGGTCTTTTATACACAAACAAATTAAGTGGAGGCCCAGCTAAACTCAGAACAGGTAAGAGGAGAGGCGGATCTAGAAAAGCAAGGACGGTGATAGGAGAGAGAGAGAGGAAGTAGGTGGGATCCTAACTTTGAACTAACTAATCACCCGTGCCTAACTGAACTGCTCTAAGTGTGGATAGTCCAATCAGAACAGCAAGAGAGAAGGAAGAGGAATTACCAAACCGAAATGGAAAAGAAAGAGTGAGAATCTTTTAAAGACACCACACAAAGAAACAAGAGGAAAGTAAGACATGAGACTGCAAGCATTCATTCTCTAAACATGAAACATGTAACTCAGAATAAATATATAAATACAATAAATACACTAGAAATATGCTAGAATGGACTAAAACCAACTAAAACCAAGCATACAAACATCACTTCTGAACAGATTCAGGATCTTCAGCCTTTTCTCATAGCTTTCATCTTTTATACCCCGAATCAGCTAAGTGGCTCTTCTCTGAACCTTCTCTAGAGCCTCTATGTCTTTCTTAAAGTATGGTCCCCAGAACTGTACACAATACTCCAGATGTGGTCTGACAAGTGTGTTGTACAAGAGAAGTATCGCCTCCTTGTATTTGCACTCAATACTTTTGGCAATGCATCCCAGCATCCGATTGGCTTTTTTAACTGCTACGGCACAATGACTAGAACCTGTGAGGGTTTGGTCAACAATCACTCCTAGATCTTTTTCATGTGGAGCACATTCCAGTTTTAAACCTCCCATGAAGTAATCCTGTCTAATGTTTTTATTACCTACATGTACAACTTTACATTTTGCTAAATTAAATTTCATTTGCCACATTTCTGCCCAACTCTGGATTCTATCCAAATCCTCCTGAATCACTTTAGTAGAGTCTAAACTATTTGCCAAACCTCCTAATTTAGGATCATCTGCAAATTTAACTAATTTGCTCTCAATATTTCTATCAAGGTCATTAATGTAGATGAGGAACAGCAGGGGTCCCAACACTGATCCCTGAGGGACGCCACTCCCCACCATACCTAGCTGAGATGAGATTCCACTGACCACCACTCTTTGTGTTCTGTCCTGTAACCAGTTTTGAATCCTCTCCAGAATATCTCCTGTAACTCCAATGGAGCTCATTTTAAAAATTAGTCTCTTATGCGGTACTTTATCAAATGCTTTCTGAAAATCCAAGTATATGATGTCATAAGCCCTGCTCTGATCATAAGTCTTGGTGGCCTCTTCAAAAAAAATCCAGGAGGTTTATCAGGCATGACCTTCCCTTACAGAAACCATGTTGGCTATCCCTCAAAATATTATTACGTTCAAGGAATAATTCCAGCTCGTCTTTTATGCAAGAATATTACGCAACATTGATATTTATTTTGCCTTTTTTATCAAGCCAATCTTGCTCTCGTGAGAAAATTTCAAGATTTTGACTCGGCCGGAAGATAGCGGCATGGCTGAGCGGAGGGGGTGGTGCGCATGGACCTATAAGGAAAACTGGACAAACAACGCAGGGTGGAACGCACGCCGATATGGGCTTAGTGGTCAAGCTGATATTACAAGTCACGTGATGCCATGGGGGCCAAAAAGAAATTTCTCCATAGGGAATAATTGAAAAAGACACGCTGATAAATCCGTGAATAAATTTTTTTGACAGTCATAACATAACATAACATGAATGGCGAGAACAGGCCGTTCAGCCCAACTAGGCTCGCCAGTTTCTTTGTACTATCGTGAATATATCACTTCAGATACTCAATGACTCAATGGTATCTAACTTTAAGTCAAGCCTGCTCTTGAAAAACTCCCAAGGTCTCTGCCTCAACAATATGGTCAGGCAAGCTGTTCCACAATCAAATTACTCTTTGGGTGAAGAAATATTTCCGAATATCAGTGCTAAATTTACCTTTGGTCAGCTTCCATTTGTGACCCCGAGTTCTACTAACAACACTTGGTTGAAGGAATCCTACATAATTCACTTTGTTAATCCTTTAACATATTTAAAGACCTCAATCAGATCACTCCTTAGTCTCCTTTTCCTAAGACTAAAGAGATGAAGGATCTTCAGCCTTTTCACATAGCTTTCATCTTTAATACCCGGAATTAGCTTCGTGGCACTTCTCTGAACTTTCTCTAAAGCCTCTACGTCTTTCTTAAAGTATGGTCCCCAGAACTGTACACAATACTCTAGATGTGGTCTAATGAATGTGTTGTACAAAAGAAGCATCACCTCCTTGGATTTGAACTCAATACTTTTGGCAATGTATCCCAGCATCCGATTGGCTTTTTTAACTGCTACGGCACAATGGCTAGAGCCTGTGAGGGTTTGGTCAACAATCACTCCCAGATCTTTCTCTTGTGGAGCACATTCCAGTTTAAAACCTCCCATGAAGTAATCCCGTCTAATGTTTTTATTACCTACATGTACTACTTTACATTTCGCTACATTAAATTTAATTTGCCACATTTCTGCCCAATTCTGGATTCTATTCAAATCATCCTGAATCACTTTAGTGGACTCTAAACTATTTGCCAAACCTCCCAATTTAGTATCATCTGCAAATTTCACTAATCTGCTCTCAATATTCCTATCAAGGTCATTAATGTAGATGAGGAACAGCAGGGGTCCCAACACCGATCCCTGGGGGACGCCACTCCCCACCATACCTAGCTCAGATGAGATACCACTGACCACCACTCTTTGTGTTCTGTCCTGCAACCAGTTTTGAATCCACTTCAGAATACCTCCTGTAACTCCAATGGAGCTCATTTTAAAATTAGTCTCTTATGCGGTACTGTGTCAAATGCTTTCTGAAAATCCAAATATATGATGCCATAAGCCCTGCTCTGGTCATAAGTCTTGGTGGCCTCTTCAAAAAAATTCCAGAAGGTTTGTCAGGCATGACCTTCCTTTACAGAAACCATGTTGGCTATCCTCAAGATATTGTTACATTCAAGAAATAAGTCCAGCTCATCTTTTATGATAGATTCCAATATTTTGCACGCAATGCAAGTTAAACTGACTGGCCTGTAATTACCTGGCTCAGTACGGTCCCCTTTCTTATATATTGGTATTATATTACCCTGTTTCCAATCATTTGGTATTTCTCCAGTTTCTAAAGACCGTCTAAAGATGGCGGATAGCGGCTTAAAGATGATCTCACTAACTTCCCTGAGCACTCTAGGATATAAGCCATCAGGACCCGCCACCTTATCTGCCTTTAGTTTATGCAACTTGTCTAATACTACGTTATCCCTAACCTCAATTTCCGCTAAATAATCTTGAGCATTGGACATGCCCTCTGGCCGAATAAAGACCCGCTCTATGGTAAAATTCTCAACAAAGTAACCGTTTAAGGTGTCCGCAATATCCTTGTTATTATATAGCAGCGATCCATTTTTATTCTTTATGCACTTAACCTGCTCTTTGACTTTCCTTTTTCTACTACAGTACTGAAAGAAGCGCTTAGGGTTAGTTTTTGCCCCCTCTGCAATTTGTCTTTCATACAGTCTTCTAGCATTCCTCAGCTCTTTTTTGACCACAGCCCGATTTTACAGTATTCGCCTTAGTAATCTCATTGTTATCCTCTATGTACATCTTATAAAGATTCCTCCTTTCCCTCAAACTCCTACGAATAGCTGCGGTCATCCACTGAGGATTCTGCTTTTTCAGCTTACTTTTTGGACACCTTTTGGAATGAATTTGCATTGTGAATCAAGTAAAACCCCTTAAATCTTTTCCCACATCTCAGTTACAGACTCACAGTCCAGGAGTGTCTCCCATTTTATTTCACTTAGATATGAGCGCATCCTGTCAAAGTTTGCTCGCCTAAAATTTGAAAAATTTTTGTTTTTGAATACACCTTTTTTAACTTCCCATGAAACCTCAAAATTAATAGTAGAGTGATCACTTGTCCCAAGTGGCTCCCGTGCCTCAACATTGCTAATTCTATTTGGGTCATTACAGAGCACTAAGTCTAAAAATTGCTTTCTCTCTTGTAGGTTTATTAACATACTGCACCAAAAAATTATCATTTATAACATCTAGAAATTCTTCCTCCCCCTCCCTGTCCTTTCACCTTTTCCAAATCAATACCAGGATAATTTAAGTCTCCCATAATAATAGTCCCTCCTCCTTTACAAGCTTGCATAATCCTCTTAATGAGCATTTCATTGACTGTACTGTCCAAAGCTGGTGGTCGATAGCATACACCTATGTTTAAACCAGTCTCGTGTTTGCCAGTGAGCCTGACCCAGATATCTTCGCAGGGCAAGGACTGTTCAATTTCAGGAATTTCCTGCACATTTATGTTTTCGTTCACATAGAGTGCTACACCCCCTCCTCGCCTATTGCATCTATCCTTCCTAAAGAGCTTATAACCTTCTACATTATATTCATCTCCATCCTCTTCACTAAGCCATGTCTCTGTAATCCCAACTATGTCATAGCCTTCACTAATCATAACGGCCTCAAGTTCTCGAAATTTATTTTTAATGCTTCTTGCATTTAGATAAAAACATTTCAGGTTATCACGAACGCTCTTCCCTTGGATTTCCCCATGTGCCCGCTGCTCAAAGCCCTCACCACGCTTTTTTTTGCTTTTAAAATATATCATCAATAGTGCATGTAACGCTGTCAGCTTCCATCAGGGCAGTCTGCATTTCCCTCTGTGTAACACTCTCTAACCTCCCTGCCCCCCAAGTCCCTAGTTTAAATAACTCTCTGCTACCCTCAACATACGCTGACCTAGTGCAAAGGTACCCCTCCGGTTCAGGTGTAGCCCATTCGGCTTGAACAGGTCACCCCTGTTCAAACTATGATTAAGCCTTTACTAGCGGCTATGTTTTTTTCCGTTCCGCTTATAGTTACATCAGGGGTTTCCTACGCAAGGTTCTGCAGGGTAGACGTCAGAAGGGACCCAGTAGCGGTACCTTCCGCTTCTGTTGAATATTCATTAGTGTCTCATTATGTCCGACAGGTGGCGTTACTTGGAGCACGCTGACTCACGCACCACCAGTAAACAAAGGCACGTGTCACGTGGCCAGTATTACTTGTACGTTGTAAGCTATTCTTTAAGTGCAATTCTGTCCTCGTTTATTAGTGTACTTTCTGAGGGATGATTCTGATTGGGCAATAAAAATGTACAAAAATTACTCTCTTCACCGTGGAATGATAAATATTCTGACCTGACTATAAAAAGCCTTATTATATACCAGTGGCGTAGCTGAAATTGAGCCCGCTACAGCCTTGTAAATGCGATGTGTCAGGCGAGCTCTGGGACTGTGAGGGAAATGTTTACGTATTGGGTATACCGCCAAAGTTTCTTTTGAACTGCACCACACTCCATCCAATAGCTTACGGTAATGTAATGATAACATTGAAGTTGGGGGAACAAAGTTGTCAGCTAATGCGAAAGTTGATATTCACAGACAATATTCAAGTGGCGGGTTCCGTAGTGTTGGAACAATACCTTTCTGCAGGTTTTTAGCTAAACCAGCTTTGTACTGGGCTAAGTTGGAGAAAGATTCCGTCGTGAAATGCTGAGCACGCCGGAATAGGTTTGTGGCAGGGGCTGCGGGAACATTGTCGGTAAAAATAAAAGCCGATCATTTTTGCACTTATACATGTGGCCGATGCTGAATTTTTTTTCTTGGCCACACTTTGCACTTATACGTGTGCCCAATGCTGAAATATTCCCTTAGGCACAGCTTAAAAAATAAGTTTGGCCGAGAAAAAAATTTTGGCTTTAGACACACTTAAAATAAGGTGACCAGATGTCCCGGTTTTGCCGGGACAGTCCCGGTTTTGAGTTGCGTGTCCCGAGTCCCGACAAAAGCCTGTCGGGACGCTAAAATGTCCCGGTTTCCACCAACCACTATGAAATGTCCCCTGCTGTTAGCGATTACATAGCCAACGTGGTCTTATTATAGCCTGATCATTAACTAAAAAACACATAGAAAGAATAAAGCATCCAGCATATGATTTCAACAATGTGTGTGCGTGTAGCGTAGGCTAGGCTATAAACGTAGGCTACGCCAGCAACATTACATCGTACAAATAACAAAAATAGCGCGCTATCGCTAGCAGGACCCCTCAGCCCCGAGCTTTATTTGAGCATGTGCATCGTTTGTGCATTATATCACTAGAAAGTGAGTGTGAGAATGTTGTAGTATTTTGCTGCTGATCTGCTATCAGTGCTTGTGAAGTTCGAAGCACTTTCTCCCTGTCGTGCTACCATTCCTATGTAAGTTAAGAACTTTTTCCAGCTGAAGTACCAGAGAAGTATCCACATTGTGACAAGACTCGACTAGCTAATGTCCGTGATCCGAGAGATGTGATTAAACCGCCTGCAAGTATCCACATTGTGACATGACTAATGTCTGTGATTCGAGAGACGTAGCGGGAGCAGCTGTAAGTATCCACAGTGTGACATGACTCGACTAATGTCCTTGATTCGAGAGACGTGACGATGAACCAGCTGTAAGTATCCATACTGTGACATGACTGGACTTATGTCTGTGTGATTCGTGAAGTCGTTTTGGAGTTTTTGCGCAGAATGTGATTTCAAGATGGCGGCTGTGGCGGCCATATTGGATATCGGAGTGTGACCAAAATCGATAGGCTTCTGTAGTTCCATACCCCCAACATGCACACTGAAATCGAAAGTGATCGGTGAAGTCGTTTTGGAGTTATTGCGCGGAATGTGATTTCAAGATGGCGGCTGTGGCGGCCATATTGGATATCAGAGCGCGACCAAAATCGATAGGCTTCTGTAGTTCCATACCCCCAACATGCACACTGAAAATGAAAGTGATCAGTGAAGTGGTTTTGGAGTTCTTGTGTGGAATGTGCTTTCAAGATGGCGACTGTGGCCGCCATATTGGATATCGGAGTGCGACCAAAATCGATAGGCTTCTGTAGTTTCTCACCCCCAACATGCACACAGAAAACGAAAGTGATCGGTGAAGTCGTTTTGGAGTTATTGCGCGGAATACGAAATCGTTGACAGACGGATGGACGCCGTGCGTGACGACAATACCCCTCAGCCCAAAAGGCCGTATTAAAAAGTAATAATACTTAACCAGTGACGTGCCATCGGAGGTCAGTTAGGGTAGGCAGAATCCTCACCGTTAAACAAACAATAACTCTATTACTTTGCTTGATTAGCAATCTGAGGATTGATTAACTAATTTACAGGACTAAACGGCAGAATGGCGTGTCAATTCCATCCACGACATTATTGCTCAGTGCATCGAACTTAAAATGCTCACGAGACAGCAAGTTTGTTCATATTTGCATAGAGGACGCTAACGTAATGCCGTTAACAAATGTTAAACGCACTGTCTACATGTCCGAAAGTCGGACAGGGTTTTAATATAACTCCGTGCCCGACAGTCGATTATTGTTTTTAATTTCTTCAAATCTACTGAATCTTTTAGATATTAAACGGGAATGTTTTGATAAGACGGCTCAGTTCTCCAAGATGAGTACCGAGAATTTCAACCAATGTTTCTGTTTAAGCTCTGCTCAGTATAAGTCGACATCGGAACGGGACTTGGTGCATTTATTACAAATTTAGCGACTGTCGGACAGAGATCCTAAAATAGGCTACTCCGTCTCCGACAGTCATAAAAGTTCTAGCCTAATTTTTCGAGTATTCCAGCAATTATTAGATGTATAAATGTAGCAATGTTTGTGTTCGACCTTTATAAAATTCAAATTGATAGCTATCGACTTTTCTTGGTCTTTTTATTCGTCTGTTTTCTTCCATTTAAGATAAACAACAGTCTTTGTTCGGTCTCTCTTTTGAAAATTAATCAGATGGATCGAACAGATTCACGCTTTATTTCCACACCACAGATAAAATAGTGCTTGTAGCCTAGTCAGTGAGCAAATCAATTCCATGACCATTGACATTGTGAATTAAATATCACATGCACGATCAAGACTGTCGGACACGAAATGCAAAATACTCCGTGCCCGACAGCCAAAAAAAAAAAAAAAAAAAAGATAATAATAATAATAATAATAAAAAAAAGAGGCCGATTAGAACAGATTTATAACGAAATAAAGAATAAAAATATATCACCAACAAACAGAACATCCAAAAAAGATGGCCCGCAAATAAATAAATTGCAGTATTAATTGGATGTTATGTTTGTTGTTCAAATTTTTTTTTATTCTTTATTTCGTTATCAATCTGTTCTAATCGTCCTCTTTTAATTTTTATTTATTTATTTATTTATTTATTTATTATTGTTTTTTTTTTGGCTGTCGGACACGGAGTATTTTTATTTAATGTCCCACAGGCATTGTAATGGACTTCGTTGTATTTATAAAAATGGCCCAAATAAATTGATTGCAGTGCCCATTGGATGTTCTGATTGTTGGTGATATATTTTTATTCTTTATTTCGTTATAAATCTGCTCTTATATCCATACTTTTACTTTCTGCTGGCTGCTGGACATGGAATATTTTGCATTTTGCGTCCGACAGTCTTGATCGTGCATGCAATAGCCTAATTCACAATGTCAGTGGTCATGGAATTGATTTGCTCACTGACTACAAGCACTATTTTATCTCTGGCGTGGAAATAAAGTGTGAATCTGTTCGATCCATCTGACTAATTTTCAAAAGAGAGACCAAATAAAGACTGTTGTCAGTCTTCAAAAGAAGAAAACAGATGAATAAGAAGACCAAGAAAAGTCGATAGCTATCAATTTGAATTTCATATATATCTTTATTTCGTACTCTTAGTACAGGATACAGAACATACAGTCCAGACCAAACAAAAAAATTACATGGAAGTATAAGAGAAATAGAAAAAAAGACACTATATACACAGCAGCTGCTATTAAAAAAAAAAAAAAAACATTTTATAAAGGTCGAACACAAACATTGCTACGTTTATACGTAATAATTGCTGAAATACTCGAAAAATTAGCCCTTTTATGACTGTCGGAGACGGTGTATTTTGGGATCTCTGTCCGACAGTCGCTAAATTTGTCATAAATGCACTAAGTCCCGCTCCGATGTCGACTTATATTGAGCAGAGCTTAAACAGAAACATTGGTTGAAATTCTCGGTACTCATCTTGAAGAACTGAGCTATCTTATCAAAACATTCCCGTTTAATATCTAAAAGATTCAGTAGATTTGAAGAAATTAAAAACGATAATCGACTTTGGAGTTATATTAAAACCCGTCCGACACACGAGACACTCTGCGTAAAAACGCCAAGACGCACCGTTAATTTGGTGTATTTTCCAAAACTTTCTTCAGCTTCAGGCTAATTCATAAAAATAAAATAGTCCCACACGAAACTCATTCAATGTCTTTTCATATTTTATCTTAAATGTGTAAATAGGCCTACCAAAAACATGCATGATTTTTCCCCATTAGGCTATGTTGTGAGCAGTAGTCCTACGTGCTGAAATTGAGCCTAATATCTGCGTCTATGACCTCATGTGCACGCGCACTACTATCACGCGCAAAGTGTCCCGGTGTTAGTTTCAGGAAATCTGGTCACCCTAACTTAAAATAAGTGTGGGCAATGGAGCAATGTGCATCTTGGCCACACTTATAATTGTGTCTAACGCGAATTTCGATCAATTTTTGTGCTTGGACGCACTGAAATAAGTGTGGATAGTCACTTCGATAAATAAATGCAATCCACTTGTCCCTCAGCGATTCATCGCCTGATGGAATATTTCAAAACATTTTTGTGCAGATTTTGGCAGCCAACAACAGAGCATTTGTGACCACCAAAACCTGTAGCTCTTGCCTTCCCCGACATTGTTCTTGGGCGTGTTTGCAGAAAACAGTGGGCGCGGTTCGCTACTCCCAAGCCACACCTCAACTCCTCCTCCGTGCAGGTACACGTCATAATGATGCACAAACTGAAATCTTCAATTTTCATGCCTCCAGACCCCTCACACAAATGAAATGCAAAAGTAAAAATAATATCAAGATGGTAAATTAAATGCAAGGATGAATACCAATGATGATGTTTTTTCTCCAGTTAGGGTTTGTATTTAGCCCAGAGAAAAGGCCTAAGCTTGTGGTAGCACTTTTACAAAAGTAGAAACATGATCAGCCACACTGGTAAAAACATGGGAAAACATCTTTTATAGTAACCAGGTCCACTGCTTTTTGTGACTTCAGTACTTTTAACACTGGGGCCTTCAATTTCAATGAATCCGTGGGTTCTGTTGTAGGGGCCAATGTTTTCAGCAACTGGATCATCAATGTAGCTCTGTCCATTCCTGATTTTGGGATACCTCACTCTGTTTACTAATGTTAGTGATCTATGGAGTGCTTAAGATGATGATACTTACTATGTTCTAGATTACTGATGAACTTCCCAGATATGATGTGTCTCATCACACAAATTTGAAGCCATTGTCACATTTTACGGTGTGAGAGAATGTCAGCTGGGCCATCAAATTACTTCTGGGAACTGATTTATTTACTTGTGTTAGTATATTTATAGATTTACCTTAACCTGTTAACTGTCACTGGGCCCTAATTAGGGCCCTACGGAATTTTCAAACAAATTTTGAATCCTTCATTTGTAAACTATGACTTAAATCCTCAACCAATCCAGGCAAACGCATGGATATGCATTTACAAATAAATCTGTAAAATATTCGTATTTCATTCCTTTGGGATCAACTTTTGACCACAGATGCATGAGGCCTGTGGCCATGGCCTGTTAGCCTCTGAAAATTCACCCCACACACCCAAATTAATAGGCAAAGTCCTGTTCAGAGGTGTATGATGCAAGCAGAAATATATCTCTTTATTCTAGTCTCAATTACTCTCTGACAGTTAAGTCACAACATTTTATGATGCATTTCATTGAAAACCTCTATGTCTTATCTTTCAAGGAGACCATGCATGTGTAATAGAACCATTGTATGTGGGAGCAGTGAGCATTTGAAATGTGGTACCAATCCGGGCCAAATGTGAGAAAATACAGGCGACAGTTAAGAGGTTAAGCATCACCTAACTCTACTAAACATAGATACATACTCAGTGGTTTATGAAGATAATTACATGATCACTGGATGGTTATGGTCATTAAGGTCTATGGTTTAAATAGTGAGAATGAAGGCAGAAAATATTTGCACTGATTCTCAATGCTATTTGCGTCATTACATGCAATCCAGTTCAATCTGGATCAGAAATGAGACCCGAAGACACCATGCACCAGGGTTTTTCTGATATCACCTGCTCTCACGCTTCTGAATCACTGATGTTTCTGCTGTAGCGCACTCACCGGAATAGAAGTGTATCTGTACCGAAAAGAAGTGCAATTTATTTATTATGTGCAATATAATGTATTTTATACTGTTTCTATGGCAAAAAAAATTAATAATAAAAAAATCTGTATGTAAACTTCAATGTTGGAAACTATTTTGGTTTAATTTGTATCACTGAAGCTAAATATTGAGTGACACTCAGTTGCAGTTTCGGTTGGTACATCTGCTCATAAACATGAAAGACCTGTTCTTCTACACAGTTGTGTGACTGCAAGTCAACAAACAGTTTAAAGCATGCAGACTTAATGAAGAGGTATTAATAAATAGGGCACTAAAATCTGATCATGTGAAATTCTGACATTTAAAAAAATATCCTGCCCTCTGTAAACTGCCAAAAAAAAGAAAAAATTTCTGCTGACACTTGTACAGTTTAGGGGTAGAATTTGGCGAAAACATCATTCTGCGATCCATCCTGGTATAATGTAGTGGGGAGTGTTATTTTTCCACATATAAAGTCCTTAATACCACTGAGATATCATCCTAATGTCACAACATGCCTAAGGATTGCTGCTGACCAAGTGCGTGTCTTTATGGTGGCAGGTCAACCCTTTTAAATCAAATACTTCCAGAAGGATAATCTACCATGTTATAAACTACACATCACTCTGAGATAATTATACAATTATGACAGTATTTTCAGTTCCCACCAATGGCCTGAAATCCCCAGATATGAAAGCAACAGTGCAGCACTGGGAATGAAGCAGAATGGGAGGTTTGCAGGTTCATCAGCATTCGAGTGAAATACCACATATAATAAAGTCAGGCCATCAAATCCAACTATGTCTTGGCTTTTTTTACCTTCCGGAAAATTGATTGAACAATTATTGCAAGCAATTGGCCAGATTCTTCCCGCCTGACTCCCAGGTAAAGAGAAGTTGGGGTTTCAGCAGTTCTTGGGCTTTCAAAATCATCCCTTTAAGAATAGTGATCGACAGGATGAAATACTCTTGCGTCTGTGCGTCTCCATCAATCGGTTAATTTTCTCTGTCAAAGTGGAAAAAAATAATAAAAATAAGGACAGTTTCTTTATCAAAGTTTCCCCAAGTAAAATATTTTTGAGATGCTTACTCAGCTTTGCTTAGAATAGCATAATACTGAGACACTCAAAGCTCTGCATCAACTCATAGGTGGGGCACAAAAACCCATTTCCCCTGGGGCATATTTATTTGAGCCTTAGGGCAGGGAGGGAAGGCAGGGATGGGTAGAGAGGGAGGGAGGAAGGTTGGAGGAGATATTTATTTATTTGAGAGAGGGCAGGGACAGTAGATAGAGAGGGGGAGGCGAGGGCAGGGACAGTGAAGCTGGAATGAGAGAGGAGGGAAAGAAGGGTAGGGACAGTGAAGCTGGGAGGAGGGAAAGGGACAGTGGGGGTGAGAGGAGAGAGGAGGGAAGGCGGGCTGGGAGAGTGAGAGAGGAGGGAAGGCGAGGGCAGGGAGGAAGGGAAGGTGAGGGGAGGGAGGGACAGTGAAGCTGGAGGGTGAGAGGAGGGAAGGTGTAGAGAGGAGGGAAGGGAGGGAAGGGCAGGGACAGTGAAGCTGGGAGAGTGAGAGAGAGAGGAGGGAAAGCAAGGGCAGGGACAGTGAAGCTGGAGTGAGAGGTAGGGGGGGAAGGTGGCAGGGACAGCAGGGACAGGGACAGTGAAGCTGGGTGAGAGAGAGGAGGGAAGAGAGGGACAGTGGGAGGAGGTGAGGGGGAAGCAAGGCAGGGACAGTGAAGCTGGAGTGAGAGGTAGAGAGGAGGGAAAAGCAAGGGCAGGGACAGTGAAGCTGGGGAGAGTGGAGGGGACAGGGACAGTGAAGCTGGAGGAGAGAGAGAGGAGGAGAAGGTGAGGCAGGGACAGTGAAGGGAGGTGTGAGGGAGGGAAGGTGAGGGGCAGGGACAGAGAAGCTGGAAGAGTGCAGAGAGGAGGGGAAGGCGAGGGCAGGGAGAAGCTGGGTAGAGAGGAGGGAAGGGGACAGCAGAGGGAGGGAAAGCAAGGGGGCAGGGAAAGAGTGAAGCTGGAGTGAGTGAAGGCTGGGGACAGTGAAGAGGGAGAGAGGGAGGGGAAAGGTGAGGGCAGGGACAGTGAAGCTGGGAGTGAGAATGAGAGAGGTGGGAAGGTGAGGGCAGGGACAGTGAAGCTGGAATGAGAGAGAGAGGAGGGAAGGTGGGAGGGCAGGGAGGGACAGTGAAGCTGGGAGAGGTGAGAGGGAAAGGCGAGGGCAGGGACAGTAGAGAGAGGTAGGAGGAGGGGTGAGGGCAGGGACAGTGAAGCTGGAGTGAGAGTGTAGAGAGGTGGGGAAGGCAGGGCAGGGACAGGAAGGGAGAGGTAGGGGGGGTAGGAGAGGCAGGGACAGTGAAGCTGGAGTGAGAGGAGAGAGGAGGGAAGAGGGCAGGGACAGTGAAGCTGGAGGAGAGTGTAGAGGGAAAGCAAGGGCAGGGACAGTGAAGCTGAGCGAGAGGGAGAGGGAGGGAAGGAGAGGTCAGGGACAGGTGGAATGAGAGTGGAGAGAGGGAGGGAAGGCAAGGGCAGGGAGGAAGAGGGAGAGGTGAGAGGGAGGGGTGAGGGCAGGGACAGTGAAGCTGGAGGAGGGGAAGGTGGGACAGTGAAGCTGGGTGAGAGGTAGATAGGAAAGGCGAGGGCAGGGACAGTGAAGCTGGAGTGAGAGTGTAGAGAGGAGGGAAGGGAGGGCAGGGACAGGAAGCAGGGAGTGTAGAGAGGTGGGAAGGCGAGGCAGGGACAGTGAAGGGAGTGAGAGGGAGGGAAAGCAAGGGCAGGGACAGTGAAGCTGGAGTGAGAGTGTAGAGAGGTGGGAAGGTGAGGGCAGGGACAGTGAAGCTGGAGAGAGTGTAGAGAGAGGAGGGAAGGCGAGGGCAGGGACAGTGATGCTGGAGTGAGAGTGAAGAGAGGAGGAAGGGAGGGCAGGGACAGGAAGCTGGGACAGTGAAGCAAGGGCAGGGACAGTGAAGCTGGAGTGAGAGTGTGAGGGAGGAAAAGCAAGGGCAGGGACAGTGAAGCTGGAGTGAGAGTGGAGAGAGGAGGGAAAGCGAGGGCAGGGACAGTGAAGCTGGAGTGAGAGTGTAGAGAGGAGGGAAGGTGAGGGCAGGGACAGTGAAGCTGGAGTGAGAGTGAGGGAGGGAAGAGGGGGACAGGGAGGGAGTGCAGAGGGAAGGGACAGTGAAGGAGAGAGGAAAGGGAGGGCAGGGACAGTGAAGCTGGAGAGTGTAGAGGGGAGGGGAAAGCAAGGGCAGGGACAGTGAAGCAGGAGAGAGGGCAGGGACAGTGAAGGGTGAGGGGAGAGGAAAGGGGGCAGGGACAGTGAAGCTGGAGGAGAGTGTAGAGAGGAGGGAAGGTGAGGGCAGGGACAGTGAAGCTGGAGGAGAGGGCAGGGACAGTGTAGAGGAGGTGGGAGGAGAGGGCAGGGGCAGGGACAGTGAAGCTGGAGTGAGAGTGTAGAGAGGAGGGGAAGGCGAGGGCAGGGACAGTGAAGCTAGGGAAAGAGATGGGAGGGTAGGAGGGGGCAGGGACAGTGAAGCTGGAGGGCAAGGGCAGGGACAGTGAAGCTGGAGTGAGAGTGTAGAGGGTAGACTGGGGCAGGGGGAAGCAGGGAAGGGACAGTGAAGCTGGAGGAGAGTGTAGAGAGGAGGGAGGGGCAGGGACAGTGAAGCTGGAGGAGCAGAGAGGAGGGAAGGTGAGGGCAGGGACAGTGAAGCTGGGGAGGGTAGAGAGGAGGGAAGGCGGGGCAGGGACAGTGAAGCTGGAGGAGAGTGTAGAGAGGAGGGAAAGGTGAGGGCAGGGACAGTGAAGGAGTGGGGAGAGGTGGGAGAGGCAGGGACAGTGAAGGAAGGTAGATGGAGGGCAGGGACAGTGAAGCTGGGAGAGTGAGAGGGAAAGCGGGGCAGGGACAGTAGAGGGGAGGGAAGGAGAGGGAGGGGAGGGGGCAGGGACAGTGAAGCTGGGAGGGAGGTAGAGGTGGGGGCAGGGACAGTGAGGGAGTGAGGAGGGCAGGGACAGTGAAGCTGGGAGGAGAGGGGAGAGAGGAGGGAAAGGTGAGGGGTGAGGGACAGTGAGGGGGGGACAGAGGTAGAGAGGTGGGAAGGCGAGGGCAGGGACAGTGAAGCTGGAGTGAGAGTGTAGATAGGAGGGTAGGCGAGGGCAGGGACAGTGAAGCTGGAGTGAGAGTGGAGAGAGGAGGGAAAGCAAGGGCAGGGACAGTGAAGCTGGAGTGAGAGTGTAGAGAGGAGGGAAGGCGGAGGGCAGGGACAGTGAAGCTGGAGGGAGAGTGTAGAGAGGGGTGGGAAGGTGAGGGCAGGGACAGTGAAGCTGGAGTGAGAGTGTAGATAGGAGGGAGGCGAGGGCAGGGACAGTGAAGCTGGAGGAGAGTGAGGGGAAGTGGAGGAGAGGGAGAGGGAGGGGAAAGGCAGGGAGGGACAGTGAAGCTGGGGGGGCAGGGACAGTGAAGCAGTGAGTGTAGAGAGGAGGGAAGGCGAGGGCAGGGACAGTGAAGCTGGAGGAGAGGTAGAGGAGGGTAGAGAGGGACAGGGGGGGAGAGCGAGGGCAGGGACAGTGAAGCTGGAGTGAGAGTGTAGAGAGGAGGGAAGCGAGGGCAGGGACAGTGAAGCTGGAGTGAGAGTGTAGAGAGGAGGGAAGGCGAGGGCAGGGACAGTGAAGCTGGAGTGAGAGTGTAGAGAGGAGGGAAGGCGAGGGCAGGGACAGTGAAGCTGGAGTGAGAGGGAGAGAGGAGGGAAGGCGAGGGCAGGGACAGTGAAGCTGGAGTGAGAGTGGAGAGAGGAGGGAAGGCAAGGGCAGGGACAGTGAAGCTGGAGTGAGAGTGGAGAGAGGAGGGAAGGCGAGGGCAGGGCAGGGACATCTGATTCCTTTACTCCTTTCATCAGAATGCCGGTGGGGGATGGGGGAAGGCGGTGCCAGCTGTGAGACTCCTGTGCTTTTTGCGGACAGTCTCAGCCGCCCCACACCTGAGCGCTAATTAGCGTGGGCCCTCACACAGGAGAACCGTTCCGCATCAGCTGCGTCTGACTGCTGAGGCGCACAGCTGGAGGCTGACGGCGTCCCTGCATTAGTGATGCGTGGGGATTATCTCTCCCGAGCCCCTCCTCCCCATCGGCCAGAGCCTGAGGACAGGCTGCTGTGCCCCATCTGCTGCAGTCTGTGACTCTACACCAGGCCTTAGCATTAGCTGCAGTCCTGCGCACCAGTGCTGTCATGAGCCGCCCACTCAACCCTCTGCTCTGAATACTGAATGATCTCACGACAAGAGCAGCATTTTATCTATGATATTGATTACATCAAGATGGACGTGATAATGAGAAGGTGGGGATTTACCTGCGATTCCGTTGGGAAAATCATGGTTTAAATATCAGTTTTAGCAGTCAATGCGTACAGATTTATGAATTTTGTCCTCTAAAGTTTTCTTTTTTTGCAGCTGATTTTTAGTTATCTGCTGCCCTACTAGTCTGTTAGTTCATGCTTTGGAAACAATTCTAAGATCTATGTAATCGTTCAGTATTAATATATTTTGCCCACACTATTTTTCATTTTCACCAAGACCACTAGGCAGGATCCTTTTGCAGAGATCTATTAGTAACTTTTTAAAAGCATTTCCTGTAAACTATTGAATGACAAGTCACAGAAAGTGGTAGTCATACAAGGTGCAGCTCTATTCCTGCAGTCTTTCCTTTTCTGAAAGTCCACGGCTCAGTCATTCAGTCCAATACTGCGTGAGAGAGGCTGCCAGGTGTCATCAGATTGCTCAGACTTTGACTGGATTAAGCTCTGGCCAGAGTACGAGCAATGGGCTTTCCTTTGCAGTAAACATAATAAAGCTGGAATTTAGCAAAGATCGCAAAGTTAGCCAACGTTGGCTGTTAGCCATGCTGTACGTGTCTTTGCCTGTCCGTGTGACTTGCTGATTATTTGTGGTTGTTAAGTCATGGCTGGTTTTTTATTGGTTCATACAGAAACCTTAAATGTTTGCCTGTTGTTTACTCTGTGATAATCACACCCTCCAGCGCAGGTGTGTCCGACTCCAGGCCCCGAGGGCTGCAGGACATGCAGATTTTGCTTCAGCCTTGTGCTACACCACCTGATGTCATCAATGAACTCTTGTTTACAAGAGATGAGCTGAAATGATCGGTGCTCCTCATGTGTGGACCTAATATGCACAGACACTGTGGCGCTCCGGACCAGAGGTTGGGTCGTCCTGTTCCAACGAAACAGACAGCAGTGATAATGACTCACATCTGCTAGGTCTGACACAGGTTGGGTATAAGGCTCTCAGATCATCTCTGTCTCCAGCTGATCTGGAATCAGGTAAAGTATTGCAGCGTAATGTGTGATCACAAACAAAACCATGATGATGGAGATCAAAGACCAAAATGCATCTCTCCTGAAAACTCAAATGCAATAAAATTGTTCAATATAATGTGTGGCCATCTGGAATCTCTGAAGCTGGGTTCATCTCCTGTGATAAACACCATTGGAGAGTCTCATATGAATTCTGCCTACACCTCCTTCAAGCAAGACAAGACAAAGTTAGTGCATAAATCTACATTCAATACATATCGTCCAAGAACAAGGTCAGCGATTCTAAACACTAATTGCGCAGCTCTGCAGAAACACAGCGTTGATACCAAAGTTGTGAATCCTTATCAGGTCTGCAATAGTAAGATTTCAGAATTTCGAGTGTAACGCATTTAAACATTTCTGGTCAAACTCAAACGTTAATGTAAAAATAATTCCCTGCTTAATGTATGACCCTTAAAAATGGGATCCAACATTTTCTTGTTATTCACTGTCAAAATGATTAATATTGATTATTATTGATGGCCATGGATGAAATTTCATGGACAGTAAAGGGTACAACAAAGAGGCCATTGTGTGTGTGTGTGTTGAATGTGTGAATGTGTGTGTGTGAGCGTGGCGTGTGTGTGTGTGTGTGTGTGTATGTGTGTGAGTGTGAGAATGTGTGCGTGTGTATGCGTGCGTGTGTGTGTGTCTGTATGCAAACATACATGCATATACAAAACACTGCAGAACTGACTGAAGTTTATAGACACCCACGCAAACACTGCAGAACTGACTAGAGTTTATAGGCACACATTCAAACACTGCAGAACTCACTGGAGTTTATAGACACCCATTCAAACACTGCAGAACTGACTGGAGTTTATAGACACCCATATGAACACTGCAGAACTCACTGGAGTTGATACATACCCATGCAGACACTGCTACATTGACTGGAACCGGTCCAGAGAAGCACACACAAGCTTCAGAAAGGCCTGCTGGAGAGGGGGCTGAAATGAGAGAAGGGAAGAGCGAGGCTAGAGAAGCCGGCTGAGATAATGAATCAGTCTTCAGCAGATCCCTGAAGCACACTGGGAATCCATGACTATGTCGTCCACGGGGATGAAGTGACAGCTGGTGGCAGTTTCGGGGGGGGTGGAGCTGACCTGCAGTGTCCTCTCCAAGGTAAACCAACTGTGAGTATTGAAATGAATCATTTCACATTACAGAATTTTAATCTAATATCTATATACTCAAAAATGGCTGTATACAGTATTCCAGTGGCCTTCAAATCATGGTTACCGAGGGCTGAGAACTCAGAAGCCTGCATGGCCGATGAGCAGAAATGATTATTCATTATGCAAGAGGAAAGAAAAAATGGAAACAGGACAAGTTTAGGATTTGAAGGTCAGACTTAACTTTCCCTATTTCATGGAAAACCCACCATCATTACTGCCTGAGTAATGGTGCATTCTGCCTTATCCATCCATGCATTGTCTGTAACTCTTCTTCCTCAAGGGTCGGGGGGTGAGCTGGAGTCTATCCCAGCTGACTCTGGGCGAAGGGCAGGGCCCCACCCTGTACAGCTCACCAATCCATCACAGGGCGCACACACCACTCATACACCATTCACGCACACACTCCCACCCATGGGCAATTAAGTAAGTCCAATCTTCAAAATGGAGGTACCACACTAAAGACGAGAGCCTGCTGAGCAAAATATGTCAAAATTGTGTGTGTAGTGCCAAAAATGTGGGAACCCGAGCAAGTAAGAAAACTGTGTTTTTTCGGCTTTCCAACCTGAATTTTTGTCTCATTTAATGTAGGAGTTAATGGAGTTTTAACTTTTTTAACCGTCTGTCTGATTGCTTCCATAGTTATATTTTCATGGCCAGCACAACATTTGCTACAACTTGGATTTAAAGACATTTATGTGGAATGAAAACTGTGGGAGCATGTTTAAGAGAAGAATTCTTGAAGATTTTACAGCTGTTAGCCACTCTAACAGTGACGTCACCACGCTCTAAGTCCCCAGAATTCATTGCAAAAAAACATTTTTAAAAATTATAATTAAAAAATTATAGAAATTATGAAAAAGTTGAACAGTGAAGAAATTATACAAGCTTAGCTTAACATTTTCCAGTATGAATGACATTTCTAGCTAAAAGTATGACAGACAGTGGCGTTGTGCCAATACATTTAGGCTGGGCACGTGCCCGCCCAGAATCGTGGAGGTTTTTTTTTTTTTCCCCCTTTCACCATGTCGCAAAATCTGCTTTAGCTATGACGAATCAGCTGCACTTGTCCATAAGTGCAACGTTCCGCAGCTCATGAGTCATCCACTCGTCTCAGGCTGGCGCGAATTAGTGCACAGGCTGACCTAGGCTGCAGCCTAGGCTCCTCATGTGCGCAGGGGCCCCGGATTGGCCAGACTATTTTTAATCATTTTAAATTTACCTTAGCAGAAATGAAAAAAAAACAAAAAAAAAAAACAACGTCTGTTGGACCATAAAACAAATATACAGCTGATTGGATAGATGTGATGCCTCATCTATCCAATCAGCTGCGGTGGTAAGTTATTTTGATATACGTCACTGCTTTTGCTGGACAGCACAGCAGCAAAATATCAGATAACATTAAAAAATATGACAGCTGAGCGCGTTTAAAAGAACAGCTCGACTAAGAGGTTTAAAAAAAATCCCTAAATTGATGGGATATTTCAAGCCTTCATCCAGTCCACAACAAGGAGCAGAGGATGAAACACCTGCAGCGTCAGGATCCTTAGCTGTAGCCGCAAAGCTCATCTCCTCGGTAGGCTCGGTATGCGTAACGGTTAATATTTCAGGGAATGGAAAGAGTAACGTTGCCATATTCAACCTCGACCATGAAGTCAATGAAGTCAGTACTTTTTCTGCTTACCTCGATGTTCGATTACCCAGAGAAACATTCGCGTGTGTAAAAACATCAAGTGTACATCCAGTTAAGAGAATTTATAGTTAAATTTCTAGTGCTGCTATATGCTGCAATGGAACTTGGGGGGCGGGGGGCACAGATACATCGCCTTAAAACTATTATTAGTCCTGACTTGTGCTCAGTCATTTTCTAAATGAACAATACATTACTCCGAAAACACTCCACAGTATCAGACGTTGCTAGTTCTCCCCGTTAAAGTAAAGCGACTCGCACTTTGGTGCATTTAAATCAGCGTAATTGAAAATTGCACGCACGCGTATCAAACAGCCTTTTATTACATTTCAACAATTTAAACGATCATGAAGCGCAGGTTAGATTGCCTGATATGCCGAAAAAGTAGCGCAGAAGTTACAGAGCAGTTTGTCTTTCATAAAGCAAAGGCCTGTTTATAAGTAAATAATTTTTTCTGTACTGAATGTAGCCCATTATTTTCTCGCTGTTTGATTGCATGCGGAGTGAAGCCGTGTCTTCAATTGCCAATAGATAATTATTATGATCGGAAAACGTGTCAATAAAGGAGGACAACTGGGGCCTATTGCACAAAAGTCGGATCCTGAGATCCTGGATCAACGCCAAAGCGAGGATTGCCATATCCCTGACAGCGCGTCGCTGGCCTAATTGATTGCACAAAGCCAACAACGGGTGGAGGAGGATAGGCTTAGTGAAGCCCGTTGCCGCTGATCCTGTTGAGTGCGCGCACTCGGCTACCTCAGATAGACCCCGAGATCGATCACAGAATCGCTGATCATCACCATGGGCACTAAGTAGCTGCAGCAGACGCATGCGCCAGAAACACTCAAAGACCACGTTCAAACAGAGGGACGATGGGATCTCTGAAATGCTTCTGCTTGCTATTCCTTTAGTTTCTGTCTGAATGGTGCGAGACGTTTGAGAGGAGTATGAAAGTGAGCTAAACTCAAGTGAGAGTAAACTCGGGAGGTGTTTCAACGCCGTTAAAAAAGAGTAGCTGATGCACTTCGGCATTACCGTGAACGAGATAAGCCGTCGCTGTCAGACACCTTTAAAGTCTCGCGATTTCTTAACTATATCAATTTGTGGGTGACAAGTTCACGGTAATTGCATTCGTGCAATTTTACTATTCAAATTTGTGGAAGCATACACGTTTCGTGTAGGCTTTGCAATTTTGCTGTTAACTTTATTTTGTCCTGTACAAACTGAATTGATAGTCCACTCTAAGAGACGTTTGCAGATTAGTTGAGTTTACTTTCTGCTTTTAATCACCTCTGATGGAGGCATACTCAAATTAAAAAGTAGAATGTTAGCGTAAGAAAATTACGTCAAGGAGCCTCTTGAAAATGTTTGATTCCAGTATCGCGAAGCGAGCGAGATTGCACTCGTGTCCAGCTCTAAGGCAACGACTCTGCCTTACCCGTCGCAGTCTGAATTAAGACGGAGAAAAGTAGCAGCAGTGCTGTAGGTAGGGGGTTACCGCAGCGATTTAACCGTGCTGAAACACGGTAACCTACTTCATACAGCACTGCTCATTTTGTACTCTGATGGAAGTCTCAACTTGGGGAATAAGGACGAATCTGATAATGACGGATTCTAAATATGGTTAAAATGTGACATGGAAAGGGGACTGATTGAACTGTGATGGTCACTGGATACATGGATACTTGAATATAATGATCGAATATTGGCTATTTTACTGACATCAATGGTCACCAGTTTCTAAAATAATTACTCTGGGCCTATTATAATTGAGATAGCAATGTGTAGTGGACAATTCAGAATGACTGTTAAGGACATTGATTTTCAATTTGGGCGACTGCTGAATGAGGTGAGGTGAAATTGGCTGAAGACAGGAGCTTAGCTAACTCGTAAGCTTGCTCCGGAGCTGGCTAGCTCCACAGACTTTGTTTCCATAGTAACTAGTGCCATGGCTTAGCTCACACGCTCTGTGCAACCGAAATGGGGCTTGAGATCAGGCTAATCCCGCGCCGATCCTGAGCTAATCCCTTATCCTGCCTTTGTGCAATAGGCCCCTGGCCCGCAGGACTATTTGTTGTTAAAATGGGATGCGTCTGTGCCCTCCCCCCCAAATCCCTGGTGCCGACACTGGGCGACAGCCATGTCACTGAGGGATGGGGCTGAACTCGTCTATAATTGTAATCCGTGTGCTTGTGAATATTCACTAACTGATCCAGGTGTGCCATCTAGTGATAGAATATTGTAACTGCGTGCATAAATTTGCAGCTCCATCTCTGCTGGTGGACACATCTGCACACAGGGGTTGAAGGGCTGCCTCTATGCACTGGGTCCTCTGCTTGATTATAGTGTTTTGTTTGTAATGTTCTATTTCTTATTTTGTGTAGCTGTGATGTGGTGGTAATTTTGTAACTGTGGCGGTCCAGCCACTTGAATAAATGTAGAGGAAACACCATAGCTTTGGCTGTCTCTATGTGTGTGTATTCCAGTTCACTTTAGTATTTGTGTATAGGCCATTTATGGCACTAAATGAATTTTCCGGTAAGAGTTGTGGGGTGGGGAGCTGCCGGATAGCTCACTCGGTTAAGGCACTGCGTTGCAGTGCAGAAGTGACTGTCACGTCGCGGGTTCGAGCCCCGGTCGTACCAACCGGTAGTGGTCGGCAGCTTTTTCAGAGTAGCGCACACTTGGCCATCGCGCTACAGGGTTTCAAATTGGGAAGGGACTGCCGGGAAAAGGGATATAGCTAAATAGCTTTGTTCGTTGCTCAAGCGCCTCCTGTTGGCCAGACGGGCGCTCGTCAGGAAGATTCTAAGTCTGTTCATGTCCGGGTATCCTCCGCCCTCGTTCTGAACTTGCGAAGATTCAACCAGTGAGTGTATAAGAAGCAGTGGCTGACAGGCACGTGCTTCGGAGGAGAGCCGTGAACTGTCTTCGCTCTCCTGAGTTGGCAGCAAGGGGTCGCATACGAGCAAGCTTTGTACATAGTTCACTAATTGGGCATTCCAGATTCGGGTGGGATTGGAGATGCCAAATTTAAAAAAAAAAAAAAAAAAAAAAAAGAGTTGTGGGGTGGGGGCCCACACAAAGAGTAGCCTAGGGGCCCATGACCACCTTAATCCTCCTCTGAGGGTAGTCCCATGCTGAACTTCTCTTGGTTTATCTTTGGTCAAGAGGCAGGCCTTGGTGAATCCCATTACGGGAACTTAGCGTAGCGCACTGTCGGTCGAGACATAACAGATGAAACTGGTATTTGCCGTTCCCCAGCAGGTTGCACGGACAAGCTTACATGTGATGCTGACGAGTGGACAGGTAGCCTTACACTAAGCTTAGCTACTCAGGCTTGGAAATGTATTCCCTTGCTTTAGAACATACGTTAAATGTGTGTATTTATTGGTACTTTTATTTTTAGAAATATCCCTTGTGCTGATGGCTACGCCCGTGTAAATATAGTTTGATAACACAAAACACTACGTTAAATGACTTATCCATCGATTTAATATTAGAGATATGAAATTCTTATCCTTTTGTTGTATAGTTCGTGATGTCACGTCAAATACACTCGCAAAGACTCGATGGAGTGGACAAAAATGTATGGTAGGGTTATTCCGGGCAATTCTTGAAGGCTGCAATTTCAGCAGCAGATTTCCTTCGGGATAGTGAAGTATTATTGTTGTTGTAGTTATTGCTTCTTGAGATGGAAATGATCAAAACTTATTCTGTACTTAGGTGAAAAGACACAGAGCTATTTTCAGATAATGCTTCACAATTAGGTTGGGTTTTATACTTCAGGCTAACTGGGATTCAACTGTACGGAGGATTTTTCTTTAGCTCTGCCTTTCACTGATTTGCTACCGAATGCGCAGGATGACCTCGGTGGTCACTTTATTAGGTACACTAGTACACCTTCTCCTGAATGCAAATATCTCAGTCAATCACGAGGCTAAAACTCATGCAATGCATGTGAACATGTTCCCACCAAGCATCAGGATGGGGAAGGAATGTGGTGTAAGTGGCTTGACTATTAACTGACTGCTGGGTATAGGACATGTGGACTCTTTTTTAAATATTATTTTTTATTTATGTAGCCTATAACAGAAAACTATGGGGGAAAAGATTTGTTGAATTGTAAACTACAAAGTTCAATTTAAAAAAAAGCTTATTTGCAGGGGTATTATTTATGTACAGGAGACATATTAAAATTGTACAGTATAGCTAAGCTGTGCCCACCCAAAAATTTGGCTTGCACAGCGCCCCTGATGACAGAGTAAAAAATAGCTGAAAATAGCTGAATTTTGAATAATCTGTCACATTGTTTCCTGTGGGGGAAAATAAATATGAAATTTGACTCAATGACTCAAAGTACAAAAGATATCAAAAAGTTGAATACAAGCAAAATAATTCAAAACAAGCTGAATTTTTAAAAGTTTCAATGTAGTTTCTAGGTGAAAGTGTGTTGCAGTAGTTAGCAACAAAAAAGAAAATGCAGAGAATAAAAAAAGACAAAGAAAGAAAGAGTGGGAAGAACAGGAGCGTGGAAGACTCCAGTTTGCCCACTAATTTAGTCAACGAATCCGCTGCATTAAGTCACTTAAGGCCTTTTCTCACTGGCAAAAAATTGCTTAGCCCCGGCAATTTCCCGGGGTTAAGCTTAGCACCGCTTCTGTTCTCACTGGGTTTTTGGAAAGTGGGCTAGCCCCACCGATAGTACAGGACTATCTAGCACCGCAAATTGGTAGGGTTAGCACCGCAATTGCGGTGCTAAGCACCAAATTGCGGTGCTAAGAAGGCCAGTGAGAACAGAAACAGAAATAGTCCGGGGTTAAGGAAGCCGACGAAAACAGGTTGCGCTGCGACCAATCCGAGGCAAGACGGTCATGAATATTCAATTCAACAACGTGAGCGCGATGATGTCAAGCAGTATCTTAAACAAACTCGCTCTGGTGTGTGCTCGTTGCAAGCCGAAGCAGCAGACTTCTTCGATGGAAATAAATTTTTATTGAATTGATATCAGAGATGCCAAATCTCACGCATTAGGCGCGAGTCTCTCTTCTTAGTGGCATTCACGTTCCTGTGCCGTAATCAGCAATTATTCACTCAACACGCACTGAAGAAATTCACTCGTGGAATTTAAGTCATTGTGCATTAAGTTAATCAGTTTCACGTGCATTATGGTGGATTTCCCCACTAGTGACACGGAAATCGATTATGACTCGGGAATTCTAAGGCTTGTCTTTACTGAGGGATTGAAAGCAATGGAATTGCACAAAGACGTTTCAAATGGTCTTATTTTATTTTCACAATTTAAACGATCATGAAACACATGCATTGTTTCCAATCGCTGAGTAAAGAGAAGCACGGGAAGTCCGGAGTCATAATCGCTTTCCATGTTTCTTGTGGTGAGGTGCACCTTTACGCAAGTGAAACTGAAACTTGAATGCACAAGGATTATAATTCCACGTGAGAATCTCATTAATTGTTCAATGAATAATTGCGGACTACGGTGAATAAGCCTAAAAATGCGTGAGACCTACGCCGAATGCGTGAGACTTGGCATCTCTGTGATATTAAGCCTTAAATTATTGGTAGATGGCTGAAAAGACCTTAATAAGTAATATTTGTTTTTATTCTGTGATTGAGTTTGAAAGAGTGATACAACAGATACGCAATGAAATAAAATCAGAATGCATGACGTTATGTGTCGATGTTGAGACGGTGCTGGTATTGGGGGCTTGCTTGGATACATGTGTTTTGTATGCCTGACAAAAAGACACGTTGTTACATTGACCGCACGTGTGCACCCACCCACGTGTACGGCGGGTTATTTATATCCAACACACCGCACAGAACACGCAATACGTAGCTAGCTACCTGTACTTCGTTTGGACTGTCATCAACTCATTTGTACAAAATTTATTGGGAAGACTGTGAAATTAGATTCGCGAAGTCTCGATAGTCCGGGGTTTATGATAGCAAGTGAGAACAGGAGCGATTTTTCTTAGCCCTCGTTTCGTCGATAGTACGGTACTAAAAATGCAAGTGAGAAACGGGGCTAAGGATAGTCCGGGGTTAAGGATAGTATGGGGCTAAAGAAAACCAAGCGAGAAAAGGCCTTTAGTTTGATGTGTTACATTTACAGTAGGTATTGGACGAGAATTCTGCCCTCAATGTAATTGATTTCTTCCATTTGAAATCATTGTAATTTCTCTGTGAATTGCCATGATTTGTTTCACAGGGAAGTGTGTGTTTTACAGGGAAGTGTGTGTTTTACAGGGTAGTTTAACAAGGAGACGTGTAAGCACAAACTGGGCAGGACATATTTAAAATGTGGCGCTGCAAAACAAAAATATTTTAACCCGAGTTATCATGTACACAGAGGGGCAGCTGAATCTGACATTCCAATATAGAGAGATCAACATAAACTCATCTGGAGAAAACAGAAACAAGAACAAAATACCATCATTTGCTTCCTATTATGTTTTCTTTGGAACAAATCACTACAGCAACAAACATTTCATATGGAAAATAAAATGTCTTTCAATGCAGAAATTACAGGATGGTGTGGATCATCATTGAAATAAATTATTGCTTCTCTTCCTTCTTGATAATTTTCCAGAGAAATCAAATGATGAGGCGACCTGGATGAGTTATTACTGGTAAAGTTTGGCCGGTTGGAGCAGATTTATTACAGCTGGACTCGATTAAACATCTGTGGACCAGTGGAACCCAGGTGGCTCTGCCTACAGGGCTTTAATGCAGTATTTACATAACTTAAACCTTAAATAACATATCTCTGCTCATCAAGAACCTTCTCCACTATGATTCCCATCCCAAATGTTTACTGACTAACCCTGAAGATTTTTTATCCTTCCAGTGAGTGACAGCATGGCTGCGCTTTTCAAACCTCAGAAAAACAGTCATGATGCCTCATTTCTCGCGAAGCGGCTCCCAATGAAATGTCAGTGAGTTTTTCAGTGTGTTCATCTCTTAATCTGGATATCAAAACAAGGCATCGCAAATATGACTGATTTGGATATTACAGCAAGGTATCACAAACATGATTTTGACAAGCCATTAACTTTTAATTCTTAACTTCACTGTAACTTGCATCAAGAGAAATAGTGGCTCAATATATTTTGATATTAAAATAGAATGATGCTTATTTTGTCTGAAATATTTTAGCAAAAACAGAGATACAAATCAGCAAATGGTAAGTTTGATGAGAAATTAAGTACATGACATGCTTTTTTAAATTTTGTCATGTAATTCCTATATTTACTTATTTATTAATTTATGAAATTGTTTATTAAAGCCCAGTGCATTTTTACACTCCTCCATCCATCCCTCCTTTCCTCTCTCTCTCTCTCTCTCTCTCTCTCTCCTCTCACTCACAGAGATGGCGTTTACGGGAGCTGTAAGCCAGTGTGGTACAGTGTGTCTTTGCTGGCCCGTAGCGCCAGAGGACGGCTGTAATTGCATTAGCCTGTAGCCTGCAGGCTTAATCCACAGTCATATTTCAGTGCAGTCACTCTCGCCCTGATCTGAGCATGCTCACATCCCGTCTGTCAGGCCTTAGTCACCGGCCTGTATTTCCAGTCGCAATCACCACCAAATGCTGATGCTGTCACTGTATAATGCTGTTAAAGGCTCTCTAGTGTAGGAAACTGGATGAAAGAAATTCGGCCGCTGAAAGAAATTCGTAAAAAATAAATGTGCTTTAGTTTTTAGGGCCAGTTTGCCTGTGCAAATAGATGAGTGAGCAGCATATGGTGAGAGTATGAAATGCAAAGGCGCAGGATTTCAGAAGGGTGAGCTCTCACAGAGGAAGGCTTGTTAATTCCATATCAGCGCTGCGAGTTTACAGAGCGGAAACACAGATTCCAGATAATGAGCCTCCTCGCTCAACACCTTCTTTCTCAAGTATTTTTTTAAAATCCAGATCTGCTGAATAATTCTGTTTTTGTTCACCATCTGACAGCTTCCACATCATCAGGCAGCGGAGACACTGAAATAGAACAGCATGTGATGGGGGCCCTTCGTTCCACAGTTTGCATCACAACACTGAAGAACCCAGCATCAGATCGCAAGCTCAACTTCTGCATCAGCTGTCAGTCACACTGCCTCTGGAAATGTCTGACATGACATGATATGACATGACGTGTGTACACACCATACGCAGTCCACAAAGCCAAAAAATGCTCTTGAGCTGTGATAGCAGTGTAGTACAGGCTTTGCGAGAAGGCTGTACTCTGTATAGCATTTTTGAGACAGCCTTTCTACGAGTGTGATACAAATAAAGTTGAATTTAACTGAATTAAATCGAACAACGTACGATTAAAAATGTCATAGATGCGTGCATTTCTGCACCACTGATTAGCTTTGTTACAATGATACAGGAGAAGCAGGAATCAAAAACTTGTAGAAGTAAAAGAAATGAGTGGAGTTAGAGGAATGCTAAATAAATAATTTGTTTATTTGTTCATTTCTTTATCAGAGAGGTACATTTGCCTGCTCTCAGTGAGCACCAGAAAATGTTTCGGATTGAACCGTTAAATCTCAGCTGACAGATTTGATGTCAGAGACTGCTTTTATGTGCTCTTGGCTTACAGAAAAATGGCAGTTTCACATTAAATAGATTTTGGATGAATACATACTGAATCTAAGCTCTGCTCCAAATAGAAAAAAATGATCCGAAATGACTAATCACAAATCTTAGCAATCATCGGGTCTCACACTCAACTGAGCTCATAAACCCGACACATATTCCATGGTGTAATAGCAATGCTTACGACGAGGCCCACATGAATTACAGTCATAGATTTCAACTGTGAACCACTGAAAAAAGAGTCTGTGCATCTTTCATTCTTGTCAAAAACTTGATAGTGCCCATTAATATAGGGATTGAAAAACAGCTAAAGAATTTGTTAATTGTAATTGTTCTCATTCTGTAATATTTTTTGGGAATTTTTGCAACTTTTATGTATCAAGGAATCAAACCTCAAACCTCTAAAAAACAACTAATTAGCACAAGCTCATGAATGCCACCATTCCTATATTTTAGCCAATCCAAAAAGACTTTGTGTGGCACCGTCCCGGATGTGCTTGGACACCATGAGATCAGCTGATCTATCTAAAATGTGTTCAAATTAGTCTTGATTATCTATCTCTCATGCTGCAGCTTCATTTTACGCCGAATGATCGAGGTTCGATGTCACCAACCATTAATGAACTCTGGACCACTCCCAGAGGAGGAAAGTATTCGGTGGAACGATGGATAGGGGATCGGGGCGAAGGCGATGTTGTATGGACTTGGTCTGTGATTGTGCGGATGTTGGGCGTCCCCCGGGTGGCGAGACTCAGGGTGGGGCTCGCGTCTCTCGTTGGAGTCCGTGTGGCTCCTAAGGCCCCCGGGGTCCCTGGTGATGACTGTTTCTTGCTTCCTTCTTGGAGAGGGGAAGAAAGGGAGGGACGTAGAAGCGAGAAGAGTGGGGATTGTGGGAATGTAGGAGGTATATAAAGGCTTAAGGACGAATAGGAATGTGCATTGGGAGTGATCCTGTTCATTAACCTACGTTATCGGGAACGTCCTTAATGAGAACCTGAGCGACAAAATCAGTGGTAATGCCGTTGTGTGTGGCTGTTGATTGCTCCAACAAAACGGGAAACTCGGACCTCCCCGCAGGAATAAGCGTACACTGATGTCCCTTAGTGCAGCCTGACCTCATAATATAGTGGTTCCCACAGTATAACCCTTTATAACAACATTTAGCCCTGACTCATTCACAATCAACTTCCTTTATTGACACGGTTTACATTTATAGTGATAATCCTTCAGCAATTGAAATGTCTTCTCTCCCCCATGCAATCTAACAGCGACAAAATAATGAGCTAAATTCAGAACAGGAAAATAATTAAATATATAATAAAAATAGGCCCATGCTTTATGAATGACAAACTGCTCTGAACCTTCCGTGCCACCTTTTCCGCACATCATGTGATTTAACTTGCGCTTCATGATCATTTAAATCAGGGCTATTCAACATTATCTTGTAAGGGCCGGTGTGGGTGCAGGATTTCATTCCTACCAAATACTTACACACCTGATGCTAGTAATCAAGCTCATTAGGAAAGACTCTTAGGGTTGATGTAAGTGTTTGGTTGGAATGAAAGCCCGCACCCTCACCGGCCCTTTCAGGATAAGGTTGAAAAGCCCTGATTTATATAATTTAAATGAAATAAAAGACCATTTGAAACGTCTTTATGCAATTTCATAGCTTTCGACCCCTGAGAAAAGAGAAGCATGAGAATTCAGGAGTCTTAATAGGTTTCCATGTTACTAGAGGAGAAATCTACTGAAACGTACGTGAAACTGAAAAACTTCCATGTACAAGGACTTCAATTCCGCGTGATAATCTCTTAAATATGCGCTGATTGAATAATGACTGATCTGCGACTGATTCCAATGAATCAATGAATTATCGCCTTTCACTCTCGGTACAGCGTGGGTTGATTGAAAAGTGGGACTCAGCAATGAAATATATTTTGTTTTCCAAAATAAAATCATAAAGTGTGAGATTGCTGACTACGGCATGAGAACCACATATGCCACTTAAAAGCGTGAGACTCAAGCCACGTGTGTGAGAGTTGACAGGTATGCAATTTTGAATGATGCTGATTTAAATGCACCAAATTACGTGTCCACTTGAATGATAGTCATCAAAGAATTAGCAACACCTGATGGCGTGGGGTGTTATTGATAATTATGAAAATGATTGAGAAGTCAGGACTATAACTATTTTAAAGGGGTGTCCTGTGCCCCACCTAATTTTCAGTTCTCGCTACACCACTGGTTTTATTTCATTTATGACCTCCGCGCGCTCCAGAGTTCAGGTGTCTGGGTGACGCAGCATGGTATTCCGATTCCTACAAACATGGCGCACCGCACACGTATAAATCTGATCTTCTCGAGCTGATGTAGTCATTAAAAATGTTTTTCAAAAAATGTTCAAGAACATATTTGAATTGTGGGGGCATTGTTCTTTTATTGAGTAAAAGCTGAAAAAATGGTTCTCTTTTCCTTTAACCTGAATTTTGCCTTAACCCCAGTATTAAACCAACGGGAGACCTCACACCTGCTTTTAACTTCAGAGATGATTGTTTTACTTTTTGTCATCATCGATTGTCAGAGATGCACTCAGATGTTTGCTCCTTGTAGCTGCTGATGGCTGCAACCACAACGAGACTGCCCTGCAGATATTCAAATGACTTTTACCTAACTGTTAATAATTTCTGAAGCTGACCATCATAACGTTATTCTGAAAAACATTTACAGCTGAAGAGTCCTAAAATACAATACAGTGACATTCAGATGGACTGCATTATGTCCAACAAAAACCTATTTGGAAGGGGCTGTATTCTGAATGAGTATAAATGTATTATCTTGGATCGATGGCGGCCGAGCACAAATGGGCTTACAAGGTAGGTTGCATAGTTTGCCCAATTTTCCCAACTTAAGAAATGAACCATGCCTTTACTTCACCACTAAGTCCAACTCCTCATTTTCTGATTTTGTTATTAGTATCTTTGTTTAGATAATACAGCAGGCTAGTTATCTGGTAACTTAAAGCCATAATTCATAATTCATGCATATTTAGCCAGCATGGGCTGATGCTGCATGGGGACATTTGCTTATTAGCAATAGTACACTAGCATCCACATCCAGTCGCATTGATAGCAAAAGAATTGAACTGGACGTAAATACGGATGCCACCAAGCAGGAGTCCATGTTCACCCGAAGCTCAAGTTCTAAATCTTTAACCATGGCAAAAATAAATATGAAATCTGGCTATTCCATGTTTTAGCCAGCAAGTAACATTAGCATTTTTAAATGCAAGCTACCTAGCTAAGTCGGTAGTTGGCTGGTTACTTTAGCTGATGGCAGTTAGCTAGCTGTGTTATGGTTGAGGCAATCGGCAGTCTAAGTCTACCGTTACTGTCAGCTACATTTTAATTGTGTACTAATCACTAATTATGTCTGAGTAGTGGACAGTTTCACTTTTTGTTTATGCCAGACGGAGATATGCTTCCAAACATGAGTTAAACTGTGCACGTACATTAATGACACGTTCATTGCACTGGTTATGAGAGCTTGGTGAGGTGTGCACTACTATGTCCATCCGGGTGAAAGGTTTTTAGTGAGTCCTGTGCAGCAGAAGGGAGAGGGGTGATGTGAGGGACAGAGGAAGAGCTTATTGTCGGGCCGAAACAGAAATTTTGAAAACACAAAGCACTCATCAACACCACGCTGGCTGTATGCTGTCTGGTGGAAAGAGACCTACAAACGACCACTCTCACGTTGAAAGGCGACAAGGCTGGACTGGTAATCTGGCTTACCAGGAAATGCCCGGTGGGCCGACGCACATTTTGGGCCGATGCAATCATGGTTTATAAAATTGTAATGACATCGATAATTCTGAACAACCGCGCCGGCCTTTAAAGCACGGAAAGCGGCCCATTGGTTCATTTTCTACACTGACACAGGGCTGGCCCAATGAAATCTCTGAGCCCTTCCTCCTCAGGGAAAAAAGATGCATTTGCGTACGGCCCGCTAGTAGCGAAAAGGTGCACTATGCAAGTTTGTTTACTTTCTTCGCAATTATATTTTTGTCTCAATTCGCCGACATCCCTCTACGATCCACTAGCTGCCTGCCCTTAAATTCACTGTAAAAAAAACCTGGGCTCTGGAGACTGCACAGGTGTCACAAACTGCAAATAAACACAAGGGGCACAGGCTGTGCCCCATAACATAACAAACCGTCCCGGCCAATCACCGACAATTCACAGTTATGGAAGCATGGGAAAGAGGGAACTATGGGAGGGAGGGGCGGGCTTCCTCTGTTTTGTTTGAGTTCGAATGTCAACAGAAGTGAAAGTAAACAAACTTGCATAGTGCACCTTTAAGGTGAGCAAACAGCAAGATAATTTTCGCAACTACTCAGTTAATTAGTACCTCACCTTACAGCGTGTTACTTAGATTGCTCTCCCTGAGATTTTCAACATGTTATCCTTGAGGTGACACATGCTTTATCAACCACATTCTATTGTTCTACTTCACCATTCCGGTTATCTTGCATCTTGGCCATTTTTCAGTATCTATTTATCTATTTGTTTTATGATATAGGAATTACGGAAAAACTGTATTCTTGCAGATAAAAAAAAAATGATGCATAGGCTTAAGCCATGTACAGTTTATTTAATGTTGTTGTTTTCGTCCTAAAAGTTCAAGTAGGCAGGCTTGCTGGGAAAATTGTTTGACCAATGGGCTTGCTTGTCCGCAGTTGCCTTAACAGTCTAAAAACACATTTTCAGATCAGATAAAAATATCAGAAAGCAGTGGAGAGGCGGAAAAGCTTCGAGAATAGACCTAGGAGCCTCAGGCTTTCAAACACAAAAAAATTGACCAGCTGTTTGGCCATGATGATCCTCTTGCAGCAAGCAGTTTTCATTTGGAGGAGGACATGGAAAGCGGTAAGACTGACGTTAAATTAATAGGCTGTCGCAAGTATGTATTTGGTTAAAATTTGCTTGAGCTTACAAAAGGTCCCCACTGATGGACCAGCTGTTAATAACCTACTATTTGATGCATATTGATTTGTTATTTTACGGTGGCAAATAAAATTTGTCCTGGAATACAGCAAGGAAGACTGTCAAATTTTTCTATTTAAAACCCTGTCTTGACGTTCAGAATCACCAGCCAGTAAACTTGCAACCAGCGAGTACTGCGGTTCTGAAGCTAGTGAGCTATTCTATGCCCTGCTGAGTCTGTAAGATATGTAACGTTATTTAAAAAGGTTATGTATGAATCAATCCAAATAGTGCAATAGTCTTATTGAAAAATTATAAATGGCCCCAAAGTCACATTTCTTTTTCACATTCATTCATGTAAATATATTAATAATAATATTAATAATAATAATAACTTCTTTGTCATGGTGGTGCAGTGATTAGCACTGCTACCACACAGCAAGAAGGTTGTCGGTTTGATTCCGGCCCGGGGCCTCTCGGTGTGGAGTTCCAGGGCATGTAGGCTATGACTGAGCTTAATTTTAACTTTTGGTAACAGCGTAGTGCGCGCGTATGGCGAGCCATCACGTCACGATCAGGTTGGGCCGCCATGGCCGAAAATGGCAGGGCCGTTTTTTTTGTCCCAGTCCAGCCCATCAAGGCGACATTGGACAAAAAAAAAAAAAACATGCACGTAATATTACTCAGTGTAGCTTCAACACATTTGTGAACTGATAATGAAAAGCAATTTTACGCTGAAATATGTCTGTAAATCAATTAATTTTAGCAGCTACATCACTCAATTCCAGAATATCTGATCTTGTTATAGAGCAATCCCATTAAATAACATGCATGGCACTTCCAGCCGCCACTTTAGTTGGTGCATCTCTGCAGCTGCTCATTAATGCAGGTATCAAATTAACCAATCATGGGGCAACATCTTAATAAAAATTAAAAAAAAAAAAAAAAAAGCATGGTCTAGAGGTGAGGTTTTTGCTCAGATCCAAACATCATAGCAGAATGATGGGGAGAGAGAGAGCAGACAGACGGAACAGTAACTCAATTAAACACGAGTTACAGCAGCGCTGTGCAGAGGAGCACCTCTGACCACATGACCCATCAAAAAATAAAGAGAACAGGCTACACTCCCGTTAGCTAAGAACAGGATGCTGAGGCTACAGCAGGCAAAGGCTCACCAAAGTGGATAGTAAAAAATATTTTAAAGTTTTTTCCATGAAAATGAAAGTGAGCTTAGTGAATTTCACTGACCTCCACTGTCATAAGATCTCAATCCATTTTGGACGTGGATGAACTGAAGATTTGCAGTGAGAATGAATGCTGCTCAAATTACCTGACAGCCACTATGCATTTTCATAAATGCAACATTTTTGCCAGCATTCCATCCAGAGTATGCAAAATTTGACAAGATGCTGGATAATTGTGCATTTTTTTTTCAGCATATTTTCTAAATTCAAATGAGGTTTTTTGAATCTGAAAAAGTATCAAATTTATTCAAAGGGATTACTATGATTTATTTTTGTCAGCTGTTGCGTAATCATCAGCAAATTACAAAAAAAATTGTGCTCATTCTGAGAAATTATCTTCTATTATAAATAAAAAATAGTTTATGTGTTGCGGGGAAAAAAGGTCATGCAATCACAAGGACAGATCTCATAATTCAGAGAAAATAAATTACTGCACCATCACTGCACACAAAATCACTGCATCATCATTGCACACAAATTCACTGCTCTGTCATGTATCCAGGTAAGCAGCAGCCCTGCCAACGGCTCCAATCAACATGACAGCTATTACAAATTGGAGAGAGAATGGCAGTGTAATCGCAGATACACAGGATGTGCAATCACAGATGCACTGGCTCTGCAATCACAGATAAAGTGCACGTGCAATCATGGATACACTGGATGTGCAATCGCAGATACACTGGCTCTGCAATCACAGATACACTGGATGTGTAATCACAGATACACGGGATGTGCAATCACAGATACAGTACACTTGCAATCACGGATACACTGGATGTGCAATTGCAGATACACTGGCTCTGCAATCACAGATACATAGGATGTGAAATCACAGATACACTGGCTCTGCGATCACAGATACATAGGATGTGTAATCACAGATACACGGGATGTGCAATCACAGATACAGTATACTTGCAATCACGGATACACTGGATGTGCAATCGCAGATACACTGGCTCTGCAATCACAGATACACTGGATGTGCAATCACAGATACACGGGATCTGCAATCACAGATACAGTGCACGTGCAATCACGGATACACTGGATGTACAATCGCAGATACACTGGCTCTGCAATCACAGATACACTGGATGTGCAATCACTGGTACACAGGAGGTGCAATCACAGATACACTGGGTCTACAATCACAGATACAGTGGATGTGCGATCACAGATACATAGGATGTGAAATCACAGATACGCTGGATTTCCAATCACAGATACACTGGATGTGCAGTCGCAGATACACTGGATGTGCAATCGCAGATACACTGGATGTGCAATCACAGATACACTGGATTTGCAATCACAGATACAGTGGATGTGCAATCACAGATACACTGGCTCTGCAATCACAGATACACTGGATGTGCAATCACTGATACACAGGATGTGCAATCACAGATACACTGGGTCTACAATCACAGATACAGTGGATGTGGGATCACAGATACATAGGATGTGAAATCACAGATACACTGGATTTCCAATCACAGATACACTGGATGTGCAGTCGCAGATACACTGGATGTGCAGTGGAAGATACACTGGATGTGCAATCGCAGATACACTGGATTTGCAATCACAGATACACTGGCTGTGCAATCACAGATACACTGGCTCTGCAATCACAGATACAGTGGATGTGCAATCACAGATACATAAGAAGTGAAATCACAGATACAATGGATGTATACTCGCAGATACACTGGATGTGCAATCGCAGATACACTGGATTTGCAATCACAGATACACTGGATGTGCAAACACAGATACAGTGGAAGAACAATCACAGATACAGTGGATGTGGAATCACAGATACACTGGCTCTGCAATCACAGATACAGTGGATGTGCAATCACAGATAAATAGGATGTGAAATCACAGATACACTCGATGTGCAATCACAGATACAGTACACGTGCAATCACGGATACACTGGATGTGCAATAACAGATACACTGGCTCTGCAATCACAAATACAATGGCTCTGCAATCACAAATACATAGGATGTACAATCACAGATATACTGGCTCTGCAATCACAGATACAGTGGATGTGCAATCACAGATACACTGGCTCTGCAATCACAGATACATAGGATGTGCAATCACAGATACATAGGATGTGAAATCACAGATACACTGGATGTGCAATAACAGATACACTGGCTCTGCAATCACAGAAACATAGGATGTGCAATCACAGATACACTGGCTCTGCAATCACAGATACATAGGATGTGCAATCACAGATACACTGGATGTGCAATCACAGATACAAAGGATGTGCAATCGCAGATACACTGGATGTGCAATCACATTTACACTGGCTCTGCAATCACAGATACAGTGCACGTGCAATCATGGATACACTGGCTCTGCAATCACAGATACACTGGATGTGCAATCACAGATACACTGGATGTGTAATCACAGATACACTGGATGTGCAATCACAGATACAGTGGCTTGCAATCACAGATACACTGGATGTGCAATCACAGATACACTGGCTCTGCAATCACAGATACACTGGATGTGCAATCACAGATACACTGGCTCTGCAATCACAGATACACTGGATGTGCAATCACAGATACACTGGCTCTGCAATTACAGATACAGTTTATGTGCGATTACAGATACATAGGATGTGAAATCACAGATACACTGGATGTGTAACCGCAGATACACTGGCTCTGCAATCACAGATACAGTGGATGTGCAATCACAGATACATAAGAAGTGAAATCACAGATACACTGGATGTATACTTGCAGATACACTGGATGTGCAATTGCAGATACACTGGATTTGCAATCACAGAAACACTGGATGTGCAATCACAGATACAGTGGACGTACAATCACAGATACAGTAAAGTGGAATCACAGATACACTGGCTCTGCAATCACAGATACAGTGGATGTGCAATCACAGAAACAGTGGATGTGGAATCACAGATACACTGGCTCTGCAATCACAGATACAGTGAATGTGCAATCACAGATACACAGAATACACTGGATGTGCACACTGGCTCTGATACAATCACAGATACACTGGATCTGCAATCACAGATACAGTGGATGTGCAATCACAGATACACTGGCTCTAATCACAGGGATCTGCAATCACAGATACACTGGATGTGCAATCACAGATACAGTGGATCTGCAATCACAGATACATTGGATGTGCAATCACAGATACACTGGCTCTGCAATCACAGATACATAGGATGTGCAATCACAGATACACTGGATGTGCAATCACAGATACATAGGATGTGCAATCACAGATACATAGGATGTGCAATCACAGATACACTGGCTCTGCAATCACAGATACATAGGATGTGCAATCACAGATACACTGGCTCTGCAATCACAGATACAGTGGATGTGCAATCACAGATACACTGGCTCTGCAATCACAGATACATAGGATGTGCAATCACAGATACACTGGATGTGCAATCACAGATACACTGGATGTGCAATCACAGATACACTGGCTCTGCAATCACAGATACACTGGATGTGCAATCACAGATACACTGGCTCTGCAATCACAGATACATAGGATGTGCAATCACAGATACACTGGATGTGCAATCACAGATACACTGGATGTGCAATCACAGATACATAGGATGTGCAATCACAGATACACTGGCTCTGCAATCACAGATACATAGGATGTGCAATCACAGATACATAAGATGTGAAATCACAGATACACTGGATGTGCAATAACAGATACACTGGCTCTGCAATCACAGATACATAGGATGTGCAATCACAGATACACTGGATGCAATCACAGATACACTGGATGTGCAATCACAGATACACTGGCTCTGCAATCACAGATACATAGGATGTGCAATCACAGATACACTGGCTCTGCAATCACAGATACATTGGATGTGCAATCACAGATACACTGGATGTGCAATCACAGATACACTGGATGTGCAATCACAGATACAAATCACAGATACACTGGATGTGCAATCACAGATACATAGGATGTGCAATCACAGATACACTGGCTCTGCAATCACAGATACATAGGATGTGCAATCGCAGATACACTGGATGTGCAATCACAGATACATAGGATGTGAAATCACAGATACACTGGATGTGCAATAACAGATACACTGGATGTGCAATCACAGATACACTGGATGTGCAATCACAGATACACTGGATGTGCAATCACAGATACACTGGATGTGCAATCACAGATACACTGGATGTGCAATCACAGATACACAGATACAATCACGGATACACTGGATGTGCAATCACAGATACACTGGCTCTGCAATCACAGATACACTGGGATGTGCAATCACAGATACACAGGATGTGGCTCACAGATACACTGGCTCTGCAATCACAGATACAGTGGCAATCACATCACACATGGATGTGCAATCACAGATACACTGGCTCTGCAATCACAGATACAAAGGATGTGCAATCACAGATACACAGATACACTGGCTATCACAGATACAATCACAGACTGGATGTGCAATACACACTGGATGTGCAATCACAGATACACTGGCTCAATCACAGATACATGGATGTGCAATCACAGATACACTGGATGCAATCACAGATACATAGGATGTGCAATCACAGATACACTGGATGTGCAATCACAGATACATAGGATGTGCAATCACAGATACACTGGATGTGCAATCACAGATACACTGGCTCTGCAATCACAGATACAGTGGATGTGCAATCACAGATACACTGGCTCTGCAATCACAGATACATAGGATGTGCAATCACAGATACACTGGCTCTGCAATCACAGATACAAAGGATGTGCAATCGCAGATACACTGGATGTGCAATCACAGATACACTGGCTCTGCAATCACAGATACATTGGATGTGCAATCACAGATACACTGGCTGTGCAATCACAGATACAAAGGATGTGCAATCGCAGATACACTGGATGTGCAATCACAGATACACTGGATGTGCAATCACAGATACACTGGCTCTGCAATCACAGATACATAGGATGTGCAATCGCAGATACACTGGATGTGCAATCACAGATACATAGGATGTGCAATCACAGATACACTGGATGTGCAATCACAGATACACTGGCTGTGCAATCACAGATCAATCACAGATACACTGGCTCTGCAATCACAGATACACTGGATGCAATCACAGATACACTAATCACATACAAAGGATTCACAGATAATCACAGATACAATGTGTAATCACAGATACACTGGAGAGATACACAGAAATCACAGATACACTGGATGCAATCACGGATACACTGGCTCTGCAATCACAGATACACTGGATGTGCAATCACAGATACACTGGCTCTGCAATTACAGATACAGTGTATGTGCGATTACAGATACATAGGATGTGAAATCACAGATACACTGGATGTGTAACCGCTGATACACTGGATGTGCAATCGCAGATACACTGGATTTGCAATCACAGATACACTGGATGTGCAATCACAGATACAGTGGATGTGCAATCACAGATACACTGGCTCTGCAATCACAGATACACTGGATTTGCAATCACAGATACACAGGATGTGCAATCACAGATACACTGGATGTGCAATCACAGATACATAGGATGTGAAATCACAGATACACTGGATGTGCAATAACAGATACACTGGCTCTGCAATCACAGATACATAGGATGTGCAATCACAGATACACATGGCTCTGCAATCACATATATAGTGCACATGCAATCACGGATACACTGGCTCTGCAATCACAGATACTCTGGATGTGTAATCACAGATACACGGGATGTGCAATCACAGATATACAGATAATAACGATACACTGGATGTGCAATCGCAGATACACTGGATGATACATAGGATGTGCAATCACAGATACACTGGATCTGCAATCACAGATACACTGGATGTGCAATCGCAGATACACTGGATGTGCAATCACAGATACACTGGATGTCTACAGCAATCACAGATACAATCGCAGATACACTGGATGTGCAATTGCAGATACACTGGATTTGCAATCTCAGATACACTGGCTGTGTAATCACAGATACAGTGGATGTGCAATCACAGATACACTGGTTCTGCAATCACAGATACAGTGGATGTGTTATCACAGATACACTGGTTCTGCAATCACAGATACAGTGGATGTGCAATCACAGATACATAAGAAGTTGAAATCACAGATACAATCACACAGATACAGTGGATGTGCAATAATCACAAAGATGTGGCTCTGTAATCACAGATACACTGGCTCTGCAATCACAGATACATAGGATGTGAAATCACAGATACACTCGATGTGCAATCACAGATATATAGGATGTGAAATCACAGACACACTGGATGTGCAATCTCAGATACAATGGCTCTGCAATCACAAATACATAGGATGTGCAATCGCAGATACACTGGCTCTGCAATCACAGGTACAGTGGATCTGCAATCACAGATACACTGGCTCTGCAATCACATATACAGTGCACATGCAATCACGGATACACTGGCTCTGCAATCACAGATACACTGGATGTGCAATCACAGATACACTGGCTCTGCAATCACAGATACAGTGCACGTGCAATCACGGATACACTGGCTCTGCAATCACACATACACTGGATGTGCAATTACAGGTACACTGGATGTGTAATCACAGATACAGGGGATGTGCAATCACAGATACAGTACACGTGCAATCACGGATACACTGGATGTGCAATCACAGAAACACTGGCTCTGCAATCACAGATACACTGAATGTGCAATCACAGGTTCACTGGATGTGCAATCACAGATACACGGGATGTGCAATAACAGATACAGTACACGTGCAATCACGGATACACTGGCTTTGCAATCACAGATACACTGGATGTGCAATCACTAATACACTGGATTTCCAATCGCAGATACACTGGATGTGCCATCGCAGATACACTGGATGTGCAATCGCAGATACACTAGATGTGCAATCGCAGATACACTGGATTTGCAATCACAGATACTTTGGATGTGCAATCACAGATACAGTGGATGTGCAATCACAGATTCACTGGCTCTGCAATCACAGATACAGTGGATGTGCAATCACAGATACATAAGATGTGAAATTACAGATACACTGGATGTGCAATCGCAGATACACTGAATGTGCCAACGCAGATACACTGGATTTGCAATCAGAGATACAGTGGATGTGCAATCACAGATTCACTGGCTTTGCAATCACAGATACAGTGGATGTGCAACCACAGATACATAGGATGTGAAATCACAGATACACTGGATGTGCAATAACAGATACAATGGCTCTGCAATCACAGATACATAGGATGTGCAATAACAGATACAATGGCTCTGCAATCACAGATACATAGGATGTGCAATCACAGATACACTGGCTCTGCAATCACAGATACAGTGAACGTGCAATCACGGATACACTGGCTCTGCAATCACAGATACACTGGATGTGTAATCACAGATACCCAGGATGTGCAATCACAGATACAGTACACTTGCAATCACGGATACACTGGATGTGCAATTGCAGATACACTGGCTCTGCAATCACAGATACATAGGATGTGAAATCACAGATACACTGGATGTGCAATCACAGATTCATAGGATTTGAAATCACAGATACACTGGATGTGCAATCACATATACACTGGCTCTGCAATCACAGATACATAGTATGTGTAATCTCAGATACACTGGATGTGCAATCACAGATAGACTGGATGTGAAATCGCAGATACATTGGATGTGCAATCGTAGATACACTGGATGTGTAATCACAGATACATAGGATGTGCAATCACAGATACAGTGGATGTGCAATCACAGATGCACTGGTTTTGCAATCATGCAATCACAGATACACTGGATGTGCAATCGCAGATACACTGGATGTACATGTTACATGATTACAAGCAGCCAGCAGATCATCAGCATTGGAAGACGATGAACAGGCCTGTAATTAATTACCTTATGCTATTTTCAGTGCTCTCACATCGCCCACTGTCTCCTGACTGTAGTCTGGGCTCAGTCAACTTTCCCAGCATCCTTTTGCCGAACAGCTGAGCCCTCCTTCCAAAAGGGTGTGTGTGTGTGTGTGTGTGTGTGTGCGCGTACACTTCACCACTCGCCACTCTTCTGTAATATCTGTCTCTTCTCCTCATTGTTAAGACGCATTGTTTAATTCACACTTTTGAATTAATGTAGTCAACTTTAATTCTGGACTCTGTGATTGAACGAACATATATTTTTGAATTTCTAAACCATTCAGTATGGTCCAGGCACCAGCATGTATGTAACGCGGAGATGTGTGCTGTTCTGCCTCAAATTTCTGCTTGTCTGAGATGTATGCAGTTAACTCATCCTAACAGCTCCCAAAAGCACCGTCTGTGCTCACACCATCCCTCCCCACGGTCATAAAAATGCCAAAATAATAAATGTGCCTTTCTTTCACTGAAAAGCAAGCCTCTTCTGACGAAAACAATGCAAGGACTGCATGCAGACTGGTGCCTGGATAGAAATTTTATTTTTCCATAAATCAAATTAAATACAAGTCTGTAAAATATAATTTCTTTATTTAACCAGATAGGTTGACTGTAAAATCAATTCTGTTTCCTACTGACAAACTAGGGAATATAATTGTTTGGAGAGTTTTTTTTTTTTTTTTTGATTTATGGTCTTTATCGACCATAGTGAACCTGGACCTTATTTGAACATATAATCTGAGGTATGTTACCTCCTACCGCACAGTCTCCCCATCACTAGGTTTCTATCAGTGCAGAGGTACAGTGCCCCTGACTGCCCTTCGTCCAGCTTCACACCCACTAAACCTGCTGTAGCTGAGGAGTTTGGCTTAGTGTCCTGCAGCAGGCTTCATGTGACCTGCATTTCTGTATTTTACAGTTTAGGGTTCAGTTCAGAAACTTAAGCCTAAATGATGAGATCAACTCCAGCTACACACAAGGGGGGTGGGATTTGTATACCTCTGTACGGCTACTGCTGCTGTTTAAAGAGCAGCATCTGATGCAAATGGGAAAAGATCAGTGACGATATATCAGAGACGGGCTTCAAAGGTAAGTTATATCCCTTTAGAGTACGCACAGTGGTTTTAAAAAATTATTTACCCACTTTAGATTTTCTTGTTTGTCACACTTAAACATTTCAGATCATTACTCTAATTTTATTATTGGACAAAGATAACCCAGGTAAACACAGAAAGGAGTTTTCATATGGCATTTTCGAAAGGAAAAAAGCTATCCAACCCAACCTGACCTTCTGTGAAAAATTAAATGCCCCCTTAGTGACGAAACCAACCGACTGAACAAATTTAATTGATAACTGTGATTAATTTCACCTGGTTACACTCAGGCATGATTACGGACAGCCCTGTTGGATCAAAACATCACTGAAATCCAACAAGTTTCACAGTGTGGAGTAGGCAAAATGCACCAAATGATCCCCAAGTCTAAAATAATGTGTGTGTGTCTGTGTGTGGGTGTGTGTGTGCGTGCGTGCGTGCGCGTGCGTGTGTGTATATATATATATATATATATATATATATATATCGTTAGCCTCATAGCATACTTGCCTAAGTCATTTTTTGGCTAACTGTTGCAATATCAAAAAAAAAAAATACCAATGTGCTTGCTAAAAATTGTGTTTTTTCTTGTTTTCCAAAAACGCTCAAATATGACTTAGGCAACTATGCTATTAGGCTAACGATATATATATATATATATATATATATATATATATATATATATGAATTCATTTGCAAATACGGATAAAGGCAATTCTTAAAATGAATAAACCAACAGCAGTTTCATGAATATTCCTTTGATTACTCAATTAAAAAAGACCATTGAGGAAAAGTAAAAGATTTTTTGAGATATCTTTCTGAAATAACCCAACACTAATTTTATTAATATTCCTTGGATTGCACAATTAAAAAACATGATTTTGGAAAATAATCAAAATGCACATAAGTGGCCTCCAAAATTACTGGCGCCCCTGACTGGCAATAAACTAACAATACAAAAAAAAATGATAATAAACAATAAATTATAAAGAAACAGTATATACCAACATGTGTGAAATATTTTATTTTATTATGGTTTCAAAGGAAACAACCAAAATTATAAAAATCATTTCATAAAAATAAATTTCAACAAAATCAGGGTTTCATAACTATTGGCACTCTTTACTTCGTACTTAGTACAACCATCTCTGGCAAGGATAACAGCATGAAGTCTTTTCCTGTAATTTTTGAGAAGGTTATGACACATTTGGGGTTATTTTGGACCATTCCTCTAAGCAGATCCTTCCAAGATCCTTCACATTCTTGGGTTTGCATTTCTCAACTGCCTTCTTCAACTCAGCCCACTTTCAATTGAATTGAGGCCTGGCGACTGAGATGGCCATTGTAAAATGTTGATTTTGTTGTCAAGAACCATTTCTGAGTGGATCTTGAGGTACTGTATGCTTTAGTTCAATGTCTTGTTGGAAAGTCTACCTACGGCCAAGTCCCAGCCTTCTGGCAGAGGCAACCAGGTTGTCAGCTAAAATATCCTGATACCTGGTGGAATTCATTATGTCATTAATCTTAACCAGTCCTCCTGCACTTCCTGAATTTAAACAGCCCCAAAACAAGACTGACCCACCATCATATTCCACTGCGGTTATGAGGTGCTTCTCCTAGTATGCAACTCTGTTTCGACGCTGTATCTGACCGAAACTTGCAATTTTGGCCTCATTTGACCAAGGCACCTTGTTCCAGTCATAATTTAAGTGACGTCTGGCAAACTCCAAGCGCTTGGTTCTGTGCCTTCTCGTCAGAAAAGGCTTTCTTCAGGCAACCCTTCCAAAGAGCCTGTAGTTCTGGAGGTGGTGCCTGATGGTGCTTTATGAAACCTGGTGACCCCAAGATGCCACTGAGGCCTGCAATTCATTCACAGTGATTCTTGTGGATTTTGTTGCTTCTCTCACCATCCTCCCTCAGTATCCTGAGCGGCAAAATGCTTTTTTTGCCCCAGTTAAACAGGAAGTGGTGTAATGGATCAATGTAGTACCTTAACACTAAACCTCTTAAACCCAAATGCACCCGGTACCGGGAGTAATCATTACGCATCATAAATACAGCATGTTTCCTAATAGAAACATCGTCATGCGGTATATCCACTTAAAGGGAATAAACTCAGCAAAAAGCTCATAATGCCCATTTTTACCTAAACCGAACAAAATTCAAGCACCAAGCAAGTAAATAAGCATGTAGCAAAACAAAAGATAAAATAATATCAGCACTCAGTTGCTAGCTATGCATACAAATTATGTATCTAATGAAAGAGGAAAGTCCACAGAATCCAACGATATAAGCCATGTCATTTTTTTTTTTTAAAGATTTTTTTTTGGGATTTTCTCCTTTATTTGATAGTCACACAGTAGAGAGAGACAGGAAAGTCAGGGAGAAGAATGGGGAAGACATGCAGCACACGACCCGAGCCGGAATCGTTCCGGGTCGCCACAGGAAGGCCACAGCCCCCATGGTGCGCACACCCAGACCGATGAGCCACCGGGGCACCCCAAGCCATGTTATTTTAAAACGAAACCACGCTAAAAGAACAACAGGCATGCACTTTACATTCTACAGCGATGAGCAAAAATTTTTTCTTGCCTTTGATATTTTGTAATAAAAATTGTGTTCAAGGGTTAACCAGTGCTTGCTATTGTTAGCCCAATGTGTCCGTGTTATATCGAAACTAGATCTCCAGTCTACATGCATGTTCTTTTCCGGGGCACTGTGTCAAAGAATATCAGGTCCTGAGCATTCTGCTTGCACGCAATGTATGTTTTTCTCTGTGATTGGCTTGTGATGCTGTCAGTAAGACTTTGCGAGTGGCCATTTTGATTCTATGGGCTCTGATGTTTTAACCACCTTCATCGCACAAACCTGCCCTGAGATAGAGCTTTGCATTCCCAGTGCCTCGGACTGAAGAGTGCTTGCGCCATTCACATGTACTCAAACAGCGCAACAATATAAACGCTTAACTGGTTAGTTTGTGGTATTTTCGGTAAAATTACCTGCTAAATATTCAGCAGTCGTTTTCGAAGTCTTTTCTTACTGAGAATCCTTGCGCCATTACACTCAAGCACTAAGACACAAAACAGTTCAAGCGCTAAATCCTGGTGCATGACATGTTTTGCTGACGCTAGTAGTACTGTCCATTCAGGGTGCATAGTGGTTACTAAGGCATTTTGTTTGTTTGCGGGAGATCTGTGCTTCAAATCTCGGGCGCTCCTGAGGGCATTTTTTTTTAAGCAGCAGGGGCATAGTTCTTGTATAAATAATTGCTGGGGTGTTTGTTGTTTTTACTTTTAATACCATTTTCGACCTTATCTTTATATTAATAATTTTGTATATTTGCTTGTTTTATTGAAGATAAATCTGCTCCAGTGGAGCCAAACTTCATTTCCTTTGTATGTATTTGAATGGGAAAATGTACCCAGGACTGATTGCAATAATAAAATAAATAAATAAATAAATGATATTGTTGTAATTAGATTAAATGTATGCCTGTAGTGATGTATAAGTGAAAATAAATTAGTTTTACAGTTTGGTACCTGAGAAATGTCAAATGGCACACAGTGTCAATCTGGAAATTCCCCTAGACATTCCGGAACTAAAACCTCTCTTTCCTTGCTCTGATTTACTTGATTAGAATAAACTTTGGCACAGATAATGGTGAGATTTTGTGCTATAATTTTTTTAAGATTTCATACTGCAAAAAAGTCATTTCAAAAGTGATAAAAGTAAAATTTTGTTTGGCACAAATGTCATCTCTCATTTATGCTGAGTTCCATCTTCATTTACTCTGACTCAGTGACATATACACTGATTTATACCCCATGACAAAAATCCCCAAGGTGTTACTGTATTATGATACCAAGCTTATTCAAATGGACCAAGTA